>JAYKAV010002944.1:1227044-1468897 GCA_035582835.1 Phoebastria nigripes | reverse complement strand
CAGCCTCCTCTTCTCCAGACTAAACAGTCCCAGTTCCCTCAGCCGCTCCTCACAAGACTTGCTCTCCAGACCCTTCACCAGCTTCGTTGCCCTCCTCTGGACACGCTCCAGCACCTCAATGTCTTTCTTGTAGTGAGGGGCCCAAAACTGAACACAGTATACAAAGATGGAGAAGAAATAAAAGATTTTAAGAAAAATCAGTTTAATACTTACTGCAGGATTTTTATTTTGTTTTAAAATGAGTCTTTTTAAACACGATTACTTCAGCAGATACACAGACAAAAATATGCTCCCACAAAACTATAACAACTGGTTTGGCTGAAATTATGGATATATTTGAAGTACAAGACAGAAAAAGAGCTATTTCTTGAAAACTCAATGACAGAAGTCTTTAAAACACTTTCTCTCTCCTTACTTTGGTATTTTACTTTAAACACAAGATTAAATTACAAATGCATTGCACTGAATAAATGGCTTTCTGAAGCTGGTTTATCTTTATGTAACCAGACTGAACCATATTGCAGCTTCACTCTCACCACATGGTCTGATTCCTTTTGAGGCATATATACCAAAAGTGAATAAATAGAACTTCTTTTGTCAGCAAATTCAATACAAGTGAGCCAGTTTGGAGGCTCTGTATGGAGCAAAGGCATAGTCTTGCTCACAAGTATAGTTCAAGATTGACATCAGCATTGTCAATCCGTTTGCAAGAACAGGTTGGCCAGATTCATAGAGGTAACACCTCTGGATGCAGAGTGTATGTCAAAAGGCTGGTCCTGGGTTTCTTGGCAGCTGTTTGTATGATACCGGCTTTAGTGACCACAGAGAATGTACCTTATGGGAAAAGGTTTGACTGTTCTTTTTGTTGCTGTGAACAAAACAAGAAGAAAGAGGAATTTGAAAAACGCAAATGGCATTTGCATGCCAAAAGAGCACTGTCTCCGGTTCCTACTTTTACCAGAAATATGGGCAGATTTGTCTCCTGTGCAAAGTGAAATAAGAATAGTGTAATTACTGGGGAGGAAAAACATTTAAAAATGTAATGCACTTCAAATAACTAAAGATTGCTTATAGAGAAGAAAGCAAGACAAAGGAAGAAACAAGTACATATACATATGTATTTATATATGTATATATGCACATGTATGTGTGTATATATGTATACATATGTATTATATAAAAATACATATCAAGAAATTAATCAAAGCTCCATTTTGCTTAATAAACATGTAGGAGTACATACACTTAAAGAGACACAGAACTGAAACTGACTCAGAGGAGGGGTTTTTTAAGGTTTATAGCTGTAGAAAAACTCTGAGGAGGCTCTGAAATCCTTGCACAAAGAAGCAGCATTTATGCTAACTCATGTATTCAAGCAGAGTAGGCATCATTTTTCTCTTCTCTTGCTATCTAGCAATGCACGCTTTCTCTACTATTTTAATCACTATTCACTAATACTGAACTCTTCCATTAGCATTTCCAACCACAGTCAACCTCCAGGGATCACCTGTCTTCTCTGCAAGAGAAAGTTATATCAGTGTAATTGGAGCACTCATATTAAAAAAATTGAAAACCTTTTGATGGACAACTGTGCTTGTTTTCATCCTGCTTACTGCATTTCAGTGTACACTGATAAGGAATTACTTTAAAATAAATTAAAATAAACATCTCAAGTGAAAATAAAAGACTTAGCATAGGAGTTTGTACCAATATAAAAATGTGTTTTAATTAGTGCCATTTTTCTTATCGTATTCTTACATTGACTTGCTAGTGCAACTGTCACTACCATTTACGAACTTGTACTGGGAAAATGATCATTCCCTTAATGGTCTCCATTTTCATCAGTCTTCAAATGTCTGCAGGCAGCTCTCTTAATGGGTCACAGACATTGCCTGAACTTAACAAGAAAACCCCTATGATTTATTTCTTGTCATTTTCAAACCACATTGCAAATCAGCATCTTTTTGCACCAAGTTCATAACAGTTACTTATAAACAATTTTAACTTGACTCTGTCTATGTTTCAAGTTCCACTAGAGGACTGAATTAATCTTCATTGTCCCTGCCTGACCTTGCCCTGGAATTTTCCTTTCTAAGGAAAATTTAGTTGTGTTGATATCTTAGTTGATAATGAACTTAGTTAGTCACATCCCAATTTACACTAAAATGTTTACTATCATTTATCATTATACAAGAATGATACTGTTATTAAAATCATTTAGTAGTACAAAATTGATAAGTTTTAAAGTAAACAAGTATTTTAGTTTATTAAATGAAGTTTTATGCAAATACATTCAGTTGAAGGAAGAAGGAATTTCTCTGCAGAAGATCTAAGAAAGTTAGAACCCTACTGGTTTCTCTTACAGAAGAAAATAAAACAGACTCTTTGTAAGACTGGCTTCACAAATTGTCTTGTCTTCAAAGTCAACCTTTAACAACATCCGAAAAATGAGTGAGGGGAAGAAAAAGCTATGAATGATCATGAGCTGCTAAGGGGAAAAAAGGGGGGGGGGGGAAGGGGGGAAGTATTTCGAGCTAATAAATTCCATTAAAGTTCTATCAATTGCTTTTGAATGATTACAAGACTGTAATGCACTAAGAGAGCTTTGCATGCTCAGTTGTTTATCACTATCAATAGAAAATGTGTGAACTATTTTACTTACACTGATGTCAGCTCAGTACAGTACACCATGGTTTATAGAGAAAGAAAACAATAATTGTGCTCATTTATTAGACATATATAAACGAACATATTTCTTGAACATATTTCTCAATCCCTCCTTGTTCTCCCAGACAAAATTTTGTACCCATATACCCTGAAATTGATACACATCAAAAATATGAGTCTAGAATTTGGGATTATTTGACATTGCCCCAGACATCTATTGAAAGCAATATGTATACACTTGCCCTCAAATTTCATGCATATTGTTATTTTCCTAAAATGTTTATTTGAATTAGGCATTTATGGAATCTGATAACAATCCCTACTGAGCTATTACACTGAGGAATTAAACTGTTATTAAAGACATTACCTAGGACAATAGTTACTGTTCCATATCAGATCATTAAGTGACTCTATGAAGTGTCAAGCAACACTTAATAAAGTTCCCTGCATATTATGACAGGTTCTCTGTCTCATGAATAGTCCTTCATGTGTTTGATTTCAGAAATTACATCCTGGTACTTTTGCCTGATACAGCTACTTCTAATTTTTGCTAAGTTTCTGCAAATTAAAATTATTCTGCCGTGTGCATATTTAGGTTTTTGCTGTCGGGCTGCTTCATTCTTTCTCTAATATTTTCACTCTTATTTCTCTATGCTGTAAATGCCAGCCACATCTTCCACAAGCACTTTTTTTTTTCCTTTCCAATTTTTGCTAAATTACAATAATAGGAGTTTGACAATACTGCTATAGCAGATGTCAATGATCTTGCTATGATTTTATGACTCAAAAACAACCTAGAAAAAATGAACCACAGTGGAAAGCAAATGTTCATGTTACTTTTTTCTGTATAGAGCTCTATAAAGCTAAATATACAGAATATTTATTTTTCTGTGTATCTAAAGCTACAGTTACATTCATTCTTGTAGATTTTATCCAAGACACAGCAGCCTAAAAGGTTTATTCAATTATCAATGCAAATGCTAACAAATTACTAACTCTTTATGACTTTCTGTCAGAAATAGATTTAATAGCTCTGTTTCTTCCATGTTAAACAACTGTCTTACAAAGTCAGCTTCCAAAAATTAGGCTTTAATGGACTTAGTGTTCATCATTTTTCAATGCCCTTTATAGGAGTGTTTAGGAACTTACTTACTTTTATTTGACTTCTGCTTCCATAACAGCCTACAYTCTCTACATCTTTTTCAGTTCACTGAGTTGTCTATATCTTCTTCATTTCTTTTGTCCTAGTGGAATGCACTGCTTTCCTAATCAACAGTTGACGATAATGGACTAAAAATTTCTCAAAACTAAACTCAATTAAATAGATACTCATTAGTAGCACCTAAAATAATTTCTGTTCTACATAAGTTCTTTCTCTCTAGGACACTGCAAATAAAGAATAAAACAAAAAGGAGAGTTGGATAAAACTGAAATTGGGAAAATGAAGTTGAGGAGATTTACTGTATCTCATATGAAGTTAGAAATGCATGTTACAGAAATCAATTCACAATAGACAAAATTCAGTTGTGATTCTTTCAAATACTTCTAGCAGTGGCTGTCTCAAAAACACTTAAACGTATCAAAAGTCATATATACCTATATGTACAAACATATGTATAAGTGTAAAAAATCAGCAGTGAGTCAAGACATTCCCTTCCGTGACTCCTGCCTACCTGTGATAAGTTCTTTCAGGTAAGCAGAAAATGAATGCAATTTTCTGCCTTTACTTTTTCTGCTGATGTTGAGTTAATCAGGACAGAGTAGTTCTACCTCTAAGTAGCTGGACAGTAGCTGAGAAGAAGTCATGGCTGGGAAAGTCAGAAAGATATAACAGTAAGTACACTCCTCATTTGATACCGTGGACTGTCTCTCAGGGATGTGTTAACATTTCCAATCTGCCCCGATACAGTAGGAGCAATACGTAACTGTGAGTAAAACAGGAAGCAGAGCAACGTTCTTCACAAAATCAGCTTCTTAGAGAAATAAATGAATATATATAAGTTTAAAAGACATGTTAGGTTTTTTCATATATGCTATCGATCCATACAGATGTATATGTGTACATAAACATTTCTGTGTATATATACACAACTAAAATACAAAGCTTTCTGAACTATATTTGAAAACAATTTTCACACAATAAAGACACATTATTTCTCTATACTTAACTTCGTTTCCAAAGAACATTTGTCTGTCTCCCATCTTCCACCAATGATTAATGACATACTGAATGTTAGTTACTAAATGTCAATTCATTAAAATCATTAAAGCAGTGACATTTTTTTAAGAGGGCAGACTTCTCATTGTTGCACTTGATTTTGTAAAATTTTCTTCAGCTGTCACACTCACATTCAATTCCTTATTGTTGCCTATTTTTAAAATATTATAAAAGAAAGTCAGAGACAGTAAAAGGCGACGGTCCAACAGCTCTCAGCTTACTGAAGTGCAAGATCAACCAAATGGCCAGCTGCTCAGCAGACAGCAACAGCTGAAGTTCCTCCACAAAACCTTCCCATAATACTTGAGACTTGAAAGGAACATCTCTCTGCAATTTGTTCACCTTGTTCCTTCAGACCTCAGGTCTCTGCTGAGATTATTAGGCTTGCTAATTAGTATCACCTGTGATGGTGAGTCTTTGAAATATGGATCTCTCTCCAAAGACAACTGGATTGTGACCTCCAATAACATTTCTCATAGGTCACTATACTGCTATCAGATGGTGATAATAATCAGCTGTTACTAACCTTGTCCTGGAGCAAAACCAACCAGAGACAAAAGCCTTTGTCTTCCATGTTAAGGAATTAATTTTAAAAAGAAAAGAAAGTCATAAACACCTGAACCTGCAAACATCTATGACAGAAAAGGCATTCTGTGGGCTTGCAAGTTTCAAAAATGTCTCTTTGAACAACATTTCACAAACATCTCGTACTCTGCTTTTCTTAGACATTGCAAATGAATTCTAACTTTTATATTTAAATTTACAGCACTTGCACAAAAAAAAATATATTCATTAGCTAACATTTTTCATTGATTGCTCATATGCAAGTAGTCATACTCTTAGGCTTCCTCAAAATATTTTGGAAGTGAGGTCCACCAAATTTTGCTTGTGGTATACTTGGATACCTGACACATTTCAGTAATAGTAAACTATTAATTCATCCAAATACATTTAAACTATTAAGTCTTTGTGTCTTGCAACATGCATTAAAATACATAAGCAATCTGCAAAAACAGCTCACTGTATTAATCATGCCATAAATAAGAATGGCAGAGAAGATATAACATCTAATATAGAGCCTACTAATAATATTCTGCAATCTGCAGGCTTTAAGTGAAACCATAAAGAAGGGAAAGTAGGCAGGTTTTGTTCTCTCAGGTGGAGAGAAAAGAAGTTCATGCTTTATGCTTAGCAAAGGAGACGAGCGAGGTTGCRTAAAATCCTCCTCACTTGCCCCCTGCTGGCAAAGGACATGTACAATATGACAGTACAATAGCTTCACCAATCTATTCTTTTCTTCACAAATCTGTAGAAGCCGGAAGCTGTCTCACTAAGATGCAGTTGCAGTGCAGACCTTAATAGATTCAGAGGCAGAACAGTAAGAATTGCAATGCTGTCCTGTCACTGCCATAGGGGGCTGCTGTATACTAGTGGTTACAGTTCAATGGAAAGGTTAAGGCAACTGAATTTCATGCATGAGGCACATCTTCCAGAAGCCCATGGTACAAGTGTTTTGAGTCTAAAACCCACGGTGTGCGCCACTAAAGAAATGAAGGTCACTTACTGGCATTATTAGATTTTGTTCACGTTTCAAATACCAACAAAAGTGCCAACAAAATGTTTTCTCTGCATGGTTTTGCTTGCATCAGAACTCAAATATTACAGCTGTAACAATCAGTATTCTATAGGCTACCTTATTGGGGAAAAGAAAAAAGCTCTAAACCAATTAGTAACAGTTCTTAGTTTGATATTTGATTAATTTCTAAGTGATTCTTAAGAAATTCCATTAATTTCAGGAGCATTAGGAGAGAAAGCAGTAGACATTGTCCCTGATGGTCATAGTACTTAGACAAAGTAGATTTAATTCTTAACGTAATCTTTTCCCACTTCTCTTTGAACGACTCAAGGTATATAAAGACAACAGAATGTAACAGGCAGAGATTTGGAGCAGAGACCACGCAGGTCACAGAGAGGGAAAACATACTTTAAAAAAGATGAGCTAAATATAGATTTAATAACTTGCTTGAATTATAATGGCCCAAGGGGTAATTTTAGGATCCTATACCCCAGAAGCGAAGAGAAATAGCTATTATAAGTCTAGAATAAGGTGCTGTTTACTCTTCTGAAAAACATCACATGGGCAATGTCTTTTAATGGACACAGTCTGCATTTTGATCTTGGAAGGGAACAGAAGGTCCCTGGTAAAACTCCCTTCAAATAACAGCAAAATTGACCTGAATCAAATTTGTAGGACAGCTTCTTCACTTTGAAAGTGTTTACAGTTCAGATATGGATCCTTATCAGAAGCTGAATTTTGCAAGTTTTTGCTTCAGCTGTAACATTTGATTCAAATAATGAAACTAAAGATTCTGGAATTATTTGTATTTTAAAGGTTTTGAATACCATGGCAGACCTTCTACCTCATATACTTTTTGTCATATTCACTGCTATATTCCTCTTCTGATACTCTTTCCTTTTTTTTAAAAATCTAGACCGCATTAATACCAGCTATTTACAGAAAGAAAGAAAGGTAAGGCAAATTATTTCAGATGTTTCTAAACAATCTTTTAAACTGTAACAGAAAAAATATTTTATTTCAAAGCAATGTACAACATTAATGCACAATATGGGACAGCATGTAGTGGTCAATAAGGAACTTGGAACACCTTCTGTATCAACAATAATGTAATATTTTGGATTTTGGTCTTTATGACATTACAAAAATCCTAATCCCCATAATAACCTGGGGGAGTTGGTCTTCCCTTGGCAGGTAAAATCCACAACTGAAAATCATTCACATATATATTTATTGAGAAGCAAATGATTCTATCCCTTACCAATTTGGAAATACTACCCCAAAAAAATGAAGCTCATGAATCTCAGTCCTGACTCTACAGTAACAGAAATGAGTGAGTAGGAGTGATAGGGGGATGGCACAAACTGCTGCTGGAGGGAAAAATTTTGTAAATTGTACTTTTTCTTCAGAAAAAAAATAGACTGAAAAAAAAGATGGCTGATTAAGAGCTAGTGACAAGCTTAGGAGGCTCAAAGTAGTCCCACCAGAACCAGATTAACACACAGTTATCCCTAACAACATGCAGAGCCGTTCATTCTTTATTGACTGAAGAAGAGAGCTGTCTACTGAATTTCTAACAGGACTTCCTATAGTACATTCTCTTTGAGTTTTTCCCTCCAAGTACTGACCTTCTCCAACACTCTCCTACCCATGGAGTCTGATGTGATCATAGTCTGAATTGATTTGGCTGAAAAGAGTTATGACAAAGACCTTACATCGCGGTTACCCTTGAAGAATGTCTAGCATATGCACTTCTAACTCTCACCACTAGCAAAATGAAGCTCTCACTTCAACTCTAGTATTAGGAAGTCCAAACAGCAGAAAAACATATCATAAGATTCCATTGTCTGAACAAAACATTTTTTAAGAAAACATTATGAAAGTATAAAAACATAAAAACATTACGAAGTAGGGATTTATTTGATAAAAAATTCTGATGACACAACAGCAAATACTTCTCTTTCTGGAGAATTCTTTCTACCTATTAAGTGACAGCAAGCCCTATATATCATTTACACTTATCTGTATCTGTTGGAAGCTAAAAATAATGGTGCCTGTAGGAATTGTACCCTACCTAGTTTGTGAAAGATGATGTGAGGCACTTCTGCACATTTTATTTTTACACTGCTTAACACTGCTGTTATTCCTGAGCCTGATTTATGGGTACCCTGGGGTACTCCTAACCCCTTTTGATGTTATTTCTGCTGGAAACAGTTGACAAAAGCAGATCTCCCCTTGAGGATTGCACAGTTTTAGTATTTGTTTCAACTTTCAGCCATTTGCTCAACCTATTAAGAGCTTCTTCAAAGACATAAAATAGCAACCCATCACCTTGAATGCTACAGAAAAAAATAAATGCATAAAGGCTGCCAATTCACACTAACTCTGCTGTAGATAAGCAGAATACGTTGGAAGGCATTACACTACATGGAATACCGCCTATGGATTTAGCATAACCCTACAAGGGTATTTGGCTCTGAAGTATTTCATTCTGTTGGTCAGAGCTGCATGAAAATTTTCATATCGAATATAAACCCAAGGCAAACAGAAAGTGTGCCTAATGTAAACTTGAGAATAAAAATTGGCAATAGGCTCAAACATTACTTCCACTTTGTATTTTTTTTCTATATACCATAGAGTACGCTACTGCTTTAAATACGATTTTTATGAGCTCTGCAAACCTTGCTAAAACCATACATATGCCATGCCAAGAATCTTGGAGCTTAACTGCTCTGCCTGTGGTGGACTAACTGTCCATGATAAATGGATGGAAACAAATAGAGAAATGGTATATCTTGCTGCAAACAATAACATTTAAGAAATACATAAATAGTACCTGGTTGTCATCTTTTCCTGTTTAAATTTTTTCAGCAAAAAGGAAGAAAAATGTATTTTGAAGAACAGACACAAAAATCTTTTTTTTACTGTAGTGAAGCTAATACAAAGTAATAGTTAATATACCAAATACAGTTATTCCTCTTTTCCACCTGAATGCTATAGAATGATGAAAGTAGATTTCACAAAATACTACAAACTGCAGAGTGCCCTGGATGCTACTTTTCAACTGCATGGGAGTATTAGAAAGTAATCACCAGCACAAATACATATAGTCACCTAAATATTTGACTAAAGTAAAAAGGTTATAGGTATTTGTGAAATTTCTCTGAGTTATATATAAATATTCCACGAACGCTACGTTGGAGAAAAGAATTAGAAACTCAAAAAACTGAGCAGACATTTCATAAGTAGCCCAAGAATTTACAATGACCTTTGCGCAACACTGATAATCGTTTTAATTGTCCGATCTCTAGCTCTTCGCAAAATGGCTTAAACTTTGACCATCCTTGCAACTGGAAAAAAAGAAAAACAGAAATAGAAACTAAAATAATTTATTTCACAGCTTTAATTGGAAAATTATTTCATTCACCCAAAGATACATGTGAAATTATATTTTAACAACTCACAAGATTTGCCATACAAAAGATGAAATAGAGTAAGGTCTTCTCGGTACCTCAGTTCTTGGTATCACCTACAACTGTTTAATATTACACAAAACTGCATAATAGACTTTTATAGCTTTAAAAATCAAACTTCTGAAAGATAATCAGCATTTAATGTATGGATAACTCTAAAGTTTTGAGAATGTATCAAAGAAATATGTATCAACATTTTGACATGATGAGACAGAACAATTTTCTTCCATTTTAGTTCCTCTACCGTTGCCTAGAGAAGGGATTTTTGGACAGGTTTTTTTTCCTCATTTATTTTCTTCTTTTTTCTTGTTTGGTTTGCTTGCTTGTTTGTTTTTAAATAAAGAGGGGAGCTTAACAAAAACACAGTAAGTTGTCAGGAACAGACAACTTTTTCTGCTGTCTAGAAATACTTAAGAGTTCTCGAGAACCCAGTGGACAAAGGTCCTGGAGATAGGTACTGTTTATCCCACGAAGCTCAGTTGTTAGTTCAGCAATTTTACCCCTTCATTGTACTTCATGGTGTTTTGTGACCTCTTTTGATGCTTCCCGAGCCCTACACAGGGAATAGTAGGACATGAATAACCCTTTTCCATACCATCTTACCAATAGGATGAAAAGTATACTTTTGTCCTGGTTTCAGCTGGGATAGAGTTAATTTTTTTTCCTAGTAGTTGGTATAGTGCTATGTTTTGGATTTAGTATGAGAAGAATGTTGATAACACACTGATGTTTTTAGTTGTTGCTAAGTAGCCTACCAGTCAAGGACTTTTCAGCTTCCCATGCTCTGCCAGGTGCACAAGAAGCTGGGAGGGAGCATAGCCAGGACAGCTAACCCAACTGGCCAATGGGGTATTCCATACCATGTGACGTCATGCTCAGCATATAAAGCTGGGGAGAAGACGAAGGAAGGGGGGACGTTCAGAGTGATGGCGTTTGTCTTCCCAAGTAACCGTTACGCGTGATGGAGCCCTGCTTTCCTAGCAATGGCCGAACACCTGCCTGCCGATGGGAAGGAGTGAATGAATTCCTTGTTTTGCTTTGCTTGCGTGCGCGGCTTTTGCTTTCCCTATTAAACTGTCTTTATCTCAGCCCATGAGTTTTCTCACTTTTACCCTTCCGATTCTCTCCCCCATCCCACCTCGGGGGAGTGAGCAAGCGGCTGTGTGGTGCTTAGTTGCTGGCTGGGGTTAAACCACGACAACTTTCATTGCAGATCTAGTTTCAGCAATGAGCCTTTGAGTTTCAGCTTCAAGATTATCCCAAGCTGGCTGTGATGAAGAGCCAGGCTACCTATCACAGTACTGTGTAGGATATCTGTCAGTCATTGCCATTTGGCCTGGGATCAGGGATCAGCTGTTGGCCCTTTTTCATTTAGCAATACAGACACACACTAGGGCTCTGCACTGCAGTAAGCCAAATCATTCCTCTTGCCCAGTGAATTGTTAGAAGGGACAGTAGAATTAGCTGCTTTTAAGTAGTTTAGTCTGCACCCTTGCTGCAAAATGCTGAGGTACCAATTTGACAGAGACTGATATTTGGCCTTTAACCTGTACCTAGGAGCCAGTTCTGTAAATACACCACAGAGGATGCTGCCAAAATCAGCTCTTTCCAGAAGACACACCATATGAATCAGTACAGAGTTCAAGCATCCCTTGCAACTTCTCTCTTTTGACCAACAACTATCCTTTCACAATTCTCTTTGGTATACATTTTCATGTAAGGAACGGTGTTACCTGCATTGAGGCAGAGTCGAGGTACAATAGTTTCACGTTAGTTAACCATGAAAGAGAGGAGGAACTGAAATAATATTGCCTACTTCCTGCTGATTTAATCTTGTGCCGTTCCATAGGCCAGTACAAAAGACCTGCTCATGGGTGGGAGAAGATTAGGAGGTGTGCAGGAGAACAGAGGTCACTCACAAAATCTTATGAAGTATACAATAAGSCAGAAGAGAGAATTTCCTCTTCATCATTTCACTGCATCACTTGAGGAACGAGAGAGGAAACCTACATCTGTAGCTCTAGGAAGCATGAGAAGTCAAATTCTGGCTATATAAATGTATTAGCGCATTTACAACCTTTAAAACTGCAAGAAGGCTGCTGGATTACTCTCCTGCTCACTCTTAGGATAACTGATTTCACTCTCTCATGCCGAACAATTAACTCCATGGCCTACAAGACATACTGGGTCAAGAAGAGTATTCCCCTGACTTTTTGGAGATTGAAGGGAATACAACTGCTCTGTAGGCTGTTTTTTATAATGTCTGCCATCTAATCCTCTTCTCATACCACAGGCTTCAGAGATTTTGCTATGATCAAATAAAATCTGTCAGCCATTCAGAAAACTAAACTGAACTTTCATTATCTAAAAAGTATCTCTATGCTCCATAACAGAAGAAAAACCTGTTCATGAATATTCTGCTACACAAAATAAAGAGAAGACTGAAAGACTTATTATGTGTATGAGTAACCTCAAAGAACCTGTGGTCCCCATCATGGATAGATAACTAGGAATTGCTAGTGCTTTATCAGATGCTCAGACACCCAAATCCTACCCTGTTTCTTAGGGTACTCAGTCAGAACTCCTACAAACTTTTAGAAATAAAATATTTTAAGATCACATAACGGCATCTCAGAAGGGGTCCTGTAAGCTAGAAAGAATCTGAACAGCACAAGGCCAACAGGAAGACATGTCTTCCTTCCCTGTTTAGTGTATAAATCCAATAAGCTTATTCATAAATAAATATTCCCAGATTGTGTGCTGAGCTAAAAGTCTACTGAAGCTTAGGTCTCCCATAGTTATTTGATGCCTTAATTTAAATTAATGAGAATTGATATGCTTTTGTGAAATGTCAATAAATAGACCCACTAAACTTTACTAGTAAAGTTTAGGAAGCCAATATTTAGTCCTGGGAACAGTTCAGCTAAGCAAATCCAGAAAATTAAGTCTTACCTCTTTATTTTCTTTGGGATTTTGCCACAAAACAGAGGAAAAAATTACAACTTCATGATTATGGGTGAATAGGTCTGTACTGAACATATCAATTCACGAAAATGTCAACATACCCATTTAAAATTTGATTGAAATAATTCTAACCAGTTCTCAAGCCTAAGTAAGCATATTTATGGCTGATATTCTTCCCTCTTGTTCTTGGGAAAAGAAGAAAGCTGGGCTCAAAATGGAAACTTCGTATTATCCTTAATTACAGAGAGATTAATATTGCTGCATACCTAACCATTGGGGACAAGCTATCTAAGGAATTCAGCATGTACTGCCTGCAAGGTAGTCTCTGAAAGAGACACACAGCAACACTGTAAATGCTGTGTATATGGGAAGTGATGGACACTATACTCTTCTCTTCAATGCACAGTTATCTTTTAATCTCTAAGACTCATTTTCTTGAGCCAAATACTGTCAGCAACCAATCAGCTGCTATCAATGCAGTAGCATGCAAGCACAACATAATATAACTATACTAGGTCTCGAATAGAATCAGAAAAACAACCTAATATTTTCAATAGGAAGTTTACTTCCAGGAATCCAGCTTTTCTTCCCCCAAAAGATATCTCCTAACAGTTTCATTCACGCTTCCTGCTATCATATAAGATTTTTCTAAATTCTTTCTTCTATTGCAAAATGCAGACCAATCAATAGCAATACTTAGAGTGTATAGCATGGTGTTATTAGTTTTGAGGTTCCACCTCAAAACATCTCCTAATCAGTAGATAAATGTGTTTCAGGTAATTCTTCACGACAATGGTAGCTGTCTTTCTTGGGCAATTGGTTTTTAATCCATGTACTTGCAAGTAATGGTACTCTTGAATGTACGTGCCCAAATACCATAAGACAGATTACAGTATTTAAAACTGCAATAAGCAAGAMCATGAGAACAGATGCATCATAAGAAATTTTGCTTTGATTTATAAAACAAACACCAAAAAGTTCCTTTCTGCAGGAAGAGTTTGTCCCCCTCAAAGTTGTGCTTTCATTCACTGGCTTTTAAATACAGATTAGCAGCAAAGATCTACACACTTATGTCACTATCTTGAGCACTTGAGGTTGTAGTTAGAACTTAAGCAGTCAGATTTCCACCTGCAACTCGACAAAAGTAGAAAAATATAAACTGTAATCGTACCAGCAAAACAAGGAACACATCTGAAAACGTGGCCCATTTTCCACCACGATACCAGGGGAAAAAATGTTTAAAAAGGAAAACCAGCAGAGGAAAAAAAACTCTTTGAAAGTGGTAAGTACTCTGAAGCACTGAGACTGTGCATCTCTGACACTTTTCATTGTACTTACCTAATATCTGTGCACGTTATACATGTGATACAGCGACTGTTTGTTGTAACGAGGTTCAAAGCCACAGATGTTTCACTGTCAGTGGTTGGGTGTGCTCCACATTTAAAGTAAAACTCCTGAAATATTGAAGGAGAGATAAAGAGAAGATTACATACCTGCCGCTCATGTCCTCCCTTTATCTTAGGCAAACTGACATTTGARACAACAGACAAATCACCACTGCCAACAGAAAAGGAGGACAATCATTAGGAAAGGTTTACAAGGAATCCAAATATCCTACATACTAGGTATGTATTTTGTTCAGTGATTTCCCTAGCAAAGAAGATACCTACTTGTGTACTAATTTGATATCAGTGTGGTACATTCTGTGATTTTCTGGATTTATAGGAAAAAAAATTMATTCATCTTGACTTCATCTAAGTATAGTCATCAAAGGCAGAATACTAAGCATTGTCACGATGCATTAATATTTCCACTTTTTTTTCCTTACAGATGTTACAATTTTCTGAACTCTAGAATACAGAATTTTAGCTCGAAATTAGTAAAGTCTGGCCTTGCTTTTGTGATGTTGGAAATCTATACGATACAATTTTACCATCATATTAAAGAGAAGTTCTAGCTCTCTTGGGACACACGTTACATTTGCAATTATATATTATATTGTGTTTGAACTAAGCTGCTTTAGTCCATACTGCTTCTATATAGCCTCTTAGACTGCTTTCATTAGCAAAATACTTTTTACACAACTGTGTGCTTTGTTCTCTTTTCCATTGCACCCCAGGAAAAGCAATGCCAATCATTCTGTGCTTTGATAAGGTTTTGTTATAAGAGATTGTTTTAAATGTCCAAATCTCTCTATACATGTGTAAATAAAAGCAATCTGAAGACATATGCTTTGCAATAGGAGCCACAGATGACAGTTCGCAGTTTCTTTGTTCCTATGAGACCTTTTTTCCAGTATCAAATTGTGGCCGTTTGTAGTGAAAGCATTAAGACTGGTATAAACGAAGTGTGAATTGGAAGGTAAAGGTATAAAGCATCAGAAGAAATGATGAGAAGGCATAAAAGAATGACAGGTGTTGATGGTGTCAAGATATTAAGATCACAGATGATTCCCAAGACACCCAGACTGGNAAAAAAAAAAAAAAGAGAAAAAGGGAAAAAAAGAATAAACTGCAGCAAGAGAAAAAGACACAGAGACAGTGAATAAATCAGCAGCATTTCCTAATGACTCACAGAGGTGGGACAGGATGAAGGGAAAAAAAAAAATTACAGTTACTGTCAACTTCTTTAGGGTGCAAAAGTCACGTCTAAAACCCAGCATTAAGAACAACCCAAAAGCCGTGAAAAAGACTTGCTAGGTGGCGTTTCCTAGCRTCACCCCAGGTTCCTAGCTAGACTATCCGGACACATATTTTAGTGCTTGTTAGTATATGAATACAAGAGAATGAGTATGGCTGAATGAAAACAGTTTTGTTTAATACAAAATCACCTTCCCCTCTATACAGCCTTGCACTGAGATTTACTACAATACTGTACTAAAATGAGACCAGAAAAAGCTCTTGCTTTCCTACTGCAAGGCTCAAGGCAGTGAGGAGTTCTTCGTCTGTGAAACAGCTGTCGATTACTGTTTTTTCTCAGCGGTCATCRTTTAGATATATTGTGTATTTCTACATGAGACAAATACAGTACTACACAGTAATACCTCTAAGGTGGAATCTGGTAACTGGGATATGAGAAGTATTAATACAACCTTCCTCCTAGGTTAGTCAATCCTGCTTCTCAGAGAAGCACTGATGCATGTGATAGAATCAACACAAATAAAATATTCAAACTCCGCTGTAAGTTAAGGACTTATTGTCCGAAGCATGTGTTAGTAGCAGTTTAAGAGAACTAAGGGGTAGGAGGATAGTTTAAAGCCAAGCCTATTTTTAAAATGAAGTAATTGTTCACAAAACTTTTGAAGTAGTCACCTGTACGTATTTACATAGAGCTAACTTTTTTTAATAACTAAATCACATTTCCGCCCTGTTTCATAACATCAGGAAGTAGTCCCAAGCAAGAAAATATGCTTAAAGTCATCCTTAGACAAGACTTTAGACTTTCCATGTTTTTTATCTTGTTCAACACCCAGTTACACACACAGCTTTTAAATATCAGCTCAACTTGAAGCATTTCAGCTGTCGAGAATGAGTCAATAGAACTACACATTCATCTAGAGTACATGAAAACCTTACACAATCTGTAACTTTAATTTATTTTCAACCTTTAAAAATGTATCCATTAATCTTTGCTAATGGGTTTTGGAGCTTGGGTTTTCTTTGCCCTTTAATTTGATTTTACTTTTGTTTGAATTAAATGGTAAGAAAGATTTATTTCAATGCAGAAGTAGTCTTGAAAATATCTCCTTGCTTCAGTACATCTTCTGCATACAACTAAGGGAATATTGACAACTCACTATTCCAGAACTGAAAAACTATGGGCAAGGAAACATACCAAAGAAAAATAATTTTTGATAACATTACTTACCCACTATAAGAAAACTTTCTTTGGGTCACAAGCAAAAAGAAAAACAGTAATAAAGGAAGTAAGCTCTAAAACACTTGAAATAGCTTTAGACTTTTTTTTTTTCCTAAAGACCATCTGTTTGATGATTCTAATTGCTTTTGATAATACCTCACAATGGCTGTAAGTTTCTCGTCATGAATGCTGTTTAATGAAGATGGAAGGGAAATAAAGCAATACATTTCTTATTCCATACTCTAAACTGTATGGAATATTGTCTACAAGTCAGGGTGTAAAAAAAAAAATCCACAAACAAACAAAAAACAAAACAAAAAACCCACAAACAAACAAAAAAGAAAAAAAAAACAAAAAACCCCAAACAAAAAAAAACAGTCAAGAGTCTTGTGCTACATTCCCAAAATACTTTCTCTGTAGCGTTAAGCATATTACTTCTCTATACTGCTGTTTATCAGCCCAAAAACCGCTTTAAGAAAATTCCTCTACTAATTATATTTGGTGTTGCTGAATGTAGAACATTATGGAATGTGAAAATACTATTTGAAATAACACAAGAAAATATTGCCACTTTCCAAAACTATTCATTGAAAGACTCCCTGCTTGAGTAAACTACAATTAAAGAAATAGCAAATCTTAGTATTAAATGCAAACAGAACAGAGGGCTCATTAAAATTATAGAAAAAAAAATCCTTCAAGATTATGTGTCAAATATTTGTTCAGAAGAAATCTTCAAGATTAAAGAATAAAAAAGTCATTTATAACAAATGTGTTGAGAGTAGCAGTACAGTAAAACTAACCCATTTATAAAATGTTCACCCTTGCAAAAACAAAAGGTATTAACCCACACAATGCACAATTCTATAAAATCAACACAACAGTCTACGTCTGTAGGCCTAAAACATCAGTGCTGTGATGGGAGTTCAGAAATACAGGGAGACATTGGAATCTGAAAAACTCACAGTTCTGGTGTAGTGTGGACTGCATTTCCACTTTTTTTTTTTATCATAGTAATATAATACGCATTCCAATTGTTTGAAGGCTTTTAAAAGTCATAAACTCTATTAGGTTTCCAGTTGCAAATAAAAATTTATGTGGCCTGGTTTTACACACTGCGCAAATAAACAATCCACAAGTATTTATTTGTTACATCTACCAGACTTCCCAGAGACTTCTCGCTCTCCAGCCTTGCATGTCATCAGGCATGTAAATGTAGCTATTCTTTTATTTAGTCTTTCACCCAGTGTATGATAGCCTAAGGAGGGAAATTTGCTGGATCGTTTCATCTAAATCATTTATGTTCCAAGGTTAATCTCTAAACAGGTGTAGAGACCTTGGAGCCAGCCAATTTAGGACTAAATCTCTAATTTTGCCACAGACTGTCACACTCGTACGAGCAGCTGTTACTTCTTAAGATTGACATAAAAACATCTCTCTATGCTTATGTTATGCTATATAAGACAATCATTTCAGAATTTTAACCTTATAATAAAAAAAAAAACCTTACAGAATATCATAAAAGGGATCGGCAAAAATTCATGCAGTCTACGTCACTATCTGACCACTTCTAAAATATTTTAAAATCAAAGAAATCACATGAATCCTCCTTTCTGCACTTGTGTTCTCATTTGGCACAAAAATTTCTGATTAATGCTTTTTTTTTTTTTAAGTATTTCTGTTCAGCAATGAGTAAGGATGTCAAGAAATTACTGTGAAAGCAGAGACAAAATTTAGTGCTTTTCTTAGTTCTGAAAGTGAGTAGTTTTATGGTCACCTTCTACTGCAGTGAATACCTTTAGATCATTTTCTTGCCTAAAGACATAGGTCCCATGAAATTGTGAACATTCTATTTAACACTACAAATGTCTTCCTTTTGGCAGTGTATCTGATAGATTGTTATTCAGAGAAGGGATCAGGCATTGCTCTTACATACTCCGTCATATTCTTCACTCCTGTTATCGCTTTTGTGTCACACAACATCGTAAAAAGTGCAAGGGGGAAGAAAAGGTTCAAAGATACACAGTCAGTGTTAGCCACTTTTTATGAAACTCAAGAAGAAAATACTCAAATTTATCAAAAAAGTAATCTTCTTTGATATTTTACCAAAAATATCTCTCCCTAAACTCTGTCTTTTCAAACAAAGCAGGGGTTTGCATACCCCTAACTGCTGATGATAAGCAGTCTTCTGTACGGTCAAGTAACCAACATAAGTAAAAGACCAGTGACATACACAAACCATCAGTGGGAAGCCAGGGTCTGAAACAGAATAAGGCCCAGAAGAAGCTTTACCCTTTTGATACATGTTCCCCAGTCCAGTTTACTGCACTGTCAGAAAAAACACTGCTTTCTGCTAACAAGTACCAAGATAGCCTACACCTCAGCTGATATACAACATATACACATGAAAATACAGCTTCTTCCCCCTGCTTCTCATTCACTGCTATGTAAGTTGGTTAAAAATCCTAAGGAAGCTCACACTTTGCATTTCTTATTGCCTTTTCTTAATAAGCTACTGAACAAGGTGGGGGCCCTACAGTATATATATCATCCTGAGGGCACTCACAAGCCATGTGCAGGACAACCAGGGRATCATAGAATCATTAAGGTTGGAAAAGACCTCTAAGATCATCRAGTCCAACCGTCAACCCAACACCACCATGCCCACTAAACCATGTCCCTAGAGTGCCTCATCTACACRTCTTTTAAATACTTCCAGGGATGGTGACTCCACCACTTCCCTGGGCAGCCTGTTCCAATGCTTAACCACTCTTTCAGTAAAGAAATTTTTCCTAAGGTCCAATCTAAACCTCCCCTGGCGCAACTTGAGGCCATTTCCTCTCGTCCTATCGCTAGTTGCTTGGCAGAAGAGACGGACACCCACCTTGCTGCAACCTCCTTTCAGGGAGTTGTAGAGAGCACTAAGGTCTCCCCTCAGCCTCCTCTTCTCCAGACTAAACAGTCCCAGTTCCCTCAGACGCTCCTCACAAGACTTGTTCTCCAGACCCTTCACCAGCTTCGTTGCCCTCCTCTGGACACGCTCCAGCACCTCAATGTCCTTCTTGTAGTGAGGGGCCCAAAACGGAACACAGTATTCGAGGTGCGGCCTCACCAGTGCCGAGTACAGGGGCACGATCACTTCCCTACTCCTGCTGGCCACACTATTTCTGATACAGGCCAGGATGCCATTGGCCTTCTTGGCCACCTGGGCACACTGCCGGCTCATATTCAGCCRGCTGTCAACCAGCACCCCCAGGTCCTTTTCCAACAGGCAGCTTTCCAGCCACTCTTCCCCCAGCCTGTAGCRTTGCATGGGGTTGTTGTGGCCGAAGTGCAGGACCCGGCACTTGGCCTTATTGAACCTCATGTAGTTGGCCTCAGCCCATCGATCCAGCCTGTCCAGGTCCCTCTGCAGAGCCTTCCTACCCTCGAGCAGATAGACACTCCCGCTCAGCTTGGTGTCGTCTGCAAACTTACTGCGGGAGCACTCAATCCCCTCATCCAGATCATTGATAAAGATACTGAACAAGACCAGCCCCAACACTGAGCCCTGGGGGACACCGCTCGTGACCGGCCGCCAAGTGGACTTCGCTCCATTCACCACAACTCTCTGGGCCCGGCGTCCAGCCAGTTTTTTACGCAGCAAAGAGTACACCTGTCTAGGCCATGAGCTGCCAGCTTCTCTAGGAGGATGCTGTGGGAGACAGTGTCAAAGGCTTTCCTGAAGTCCAGGTAGACCACATCCACAGCCTTTCCCTCATCCACTAGGCAGGTCATGGTCCACCCAGCCAGCACGGGTTCATGAAAGGCAGGTCCTGCTTGACCAACCTGATCTCCTTCTATGACCAGGTGACCCACGGTCATGGTTTAGTGGGCAGGGTGGTGTTGGGTTGACGGTTGGACTCGATGATTTTAGAGGTCCTTTCCAACCTTAATGATTCTATAGTTTTCATGTTTCAAATTATCAGCACTTGTAAATCACCTTTCATCTGTATCACCATAATTATTCCCCTGAATGAGAGAAAACTTCAATGCCATTTTGGCACACTCCTGTGATAATTCTTCATTTCCTTTTCCAACCGAAAAATTAAGTAGCTATTCAGTGGGTCTGAGGACAGATTGAAAGAAACCCACTTCAGAACAGCTGTGGAATCAAATATTTCTTCTGGGATGTTCTGGGAAAGACTGGGTTCAGCTCTGAGCAGAGACACATTGTAAGGTTCCCACATCCCAGAAGAATTGCAGGCAGTGGCTTTCCAGGCCATTGGAATATCTCTGTGGCAAAAAAGGAAAAAAAAAATCATCTGTAAAACGTCACAGTCCACACGCAGAAGAGGCACTGCTTTTAAAGTTAAATAAGGAAAACGTGTTAGAAAAGCTGTTTGAATTACACTGGTTAACTAATATGAGGAAGGCTGTACAGCCAAAGAATAATTCTTAGAGATTACAGCAATCAAGTCTTAAGTGATTTTGTGATAGACTCATGAATGCATTGTATACATAAGACTGCTCCACTTTCTTCTGTGAGCCTACAGTATTTTGACTAGCTCTGGTTAGTGGAAGACATCTTTCTCAAAATAGTGGCATGCACTACCAACTTCTCAATTCCCCTATGCAGCTCAGCAGATACTACCAAGAACCTCAGATCAGATATTGAGCATTGTGAGCATCATCTAGTACCAATTATTTGGTGATTGCTACTCTGCATGGTTTGTTTTTACTAAGCAAAGACTCTGAGAACTAAACAGCTGTTAAGATCAAAGGAAGAAAATTATTAACCATAACTCAAATTTTTGCAATATATTTGGGTTTTGAGTAAAAAAAACACATAAACAAAACAAAAGCATTCTATAGCTACCTAAATTTCAGACAAGCAAAGTCTTCTGTTTCTTTTATCTTTGGGGTTCATCTGGAACTGTTATTTCAACACTTGTAGCTGAGAAACTAACCTTAGGCTCTACTCCTGTCATCGGCACTACTTTCCTTTAAGATGATCTCCATTCAAGAATATTTCTTTCCTACTTGAGGTTCCAATCAAAATCAAACCTTCTCTCTGTGGATTTCCTGTGATTCATAACTCGATGCTTGATAGCGATATCAATAACGTAAACACTCTTCCAAAGGGCAGCTAACTTCCCTAAGCTGGGAAATGTAACTGCCCCTTGGGCATGGCYAGCTGGATCACCTCCTAGGCAAATGACCGATAAATATAGTTTTCATGGACTGCCCCAGTGGTTATGGACAAACTGTTAACTAATTTTGAGGGAAAGGATTTGCGCATAGTATTAGACCAGCATTCAAGCTGCAGCATGTAACTCCTTCAGTACTGTTTCAGTGTTAAAGAAATATATAAATTGATCACTACAAAAAGTAGAATAATGCGTGTGATTCATTGTTAATTCTCTATTAAGATTAAGCAGGATACTAATCAAGGTTATTAAGTGACACTGGATTTGAAGGTCCTTAGCATAGATTTTAGGAATACTGCAATGCAAAGATTAAAGATGTTCGTCACAATTCACATACCAATACTAATACAGATCTTTCAAAAGCATAATCACTACACTCAGACAGCACTACTTTGCCATAAAAAAAAAATTCTTAAAGTAATTTTTCTCTTTGAAAGAGAAGATCCCATGAAAAACTCAGCACCTGATCTCGGACCTACATATTCAGAATGGAATCAAAATAATCAGCAAGAATAAAAATAAAAGGATGCCACCAATACCAGCATATTTTGTATATATTTCTACACAAATTTCCCCAGCCCTTACACTTTTAAATCCATGGAATCTCTGGTGTAGAACATGCAGTAGAAGAACAGCATGGCAGTTCATGGATGCTGTCAGAAGCGTGAACTTTGAAAGAAATGCCTTTATGGGATGCAAGGAAAAAACTGATATCCCAGGAAAGATCAAATATTATATAGTAAGCCTTGTTAATATACTGCTGATAATTAAGCTGACCTCAAAGATAAGCTGAAACATCTTTTGATGTTAAGAATGACAATAAAGTGCTGATACATTAAATTTCAATGTCTATAAGAAGTATATATTTATTTAATTTGGCAAGAGACAAAAGCAGCATAAGAATATAGAAGAAATATGAGCATCTCTAATATCTGCTTTCTAATGAAACCCCATTGCCCTTCTCAAAATGCCTCTGGCTAAGAAGAAAGATCTGTTATTCATGATAAAAGCTCTTTAGGATGAGTATCCTTTGCCAGCTCTTCACTGAGGCTGTCAGAGTATGCTTGGTCTCAGTGAATACATCAACTTTGACCTGTGTGAAGAATGGGGGAGGGAGGAAGTTAACTTTTTAAATTATTATTACATTTTTGAGACAAGCACCAGTTTGGGGCAGAAGTGTTATTCTCCTGCATTTTTCCAAACTTTCTTTTCTGTTCAGCAGGAAGAGTTGCAATCTAAATGTGTCTAAGTGACTAAAAGACACATTATATTTCAGAGAAAGATGTGTTAATACATCTTTACAAAATCTTCTTTTTATTCTTGGATGACTTTAAGTACATATAAGAAAAACACTAAAAACATACAGTTCCACTTCTTTCTCTCAGAATCAAAACATACTCACCATACCTTTTATTCAGTTGAGGATATCAAAACCAATTTGTTTTATATCAAATATTTGAACAGATAGCCTATGATACGGAAAGTATTTTGACTCTAGCAGGATTATGGGATGGGAAATGTACATGCTATTCATAATTCTTTACATGACCTAGTGTTTTAGTCCTGACCAAGTCACTCAAAGCCAAATTTTAGGCATATAAAAAATGTATCTAAAACCTCATCATAAATGATTTTTTATGAGACATTTTCAAGGGCTACAAAATAGCACAGCCTCTATTCTCATCATACCCAGATCCCACTTTTATCCACATTCTTTAAAAAAAAACAAAACAAACAAAACACCCCACAAAAACCCACAAAACAAAAAACAAAGAATATTTTGTTAACATATTTATTCCCCTTGCCAAGGGACATTTCTATCTTTCATTTTTCCAGAATTCACTGGAAGAACAACAGAGGTATTGTTAAAAATTAGTAACAGGACAGCTATAGCTACCATTCAGTTTTAATCAGCAGTCTAATGTGATATAACCGAGATTATTAATGATTGAAAAGATCTTACTATCCATTTCTGAGGGAGCCATCACTCATCAAGTGAAAATCAAGATGTGATTTTCAGTGATTTATACCAACAAGGTTGGTTTTGTACAGTGGTGCATACAGCTTGCATATCTATTGTCTGCACTACAAAAAACCAGTTATTACTTCTCGGTTAATAATTCGTATTAAAATCTAAAAAGAGGAGATGGATATAATTAAGATTCAAATAACTGGCATGATGGGTTATTAACTATACAAGGTTATAATGACATCTGGCCGGTGGAGATAACATGCAACTGTAGTTTCATAGGACTTTTGTGTGTAAGAAAAGTAACAAGAAATGCGGTACCTATCATGTGTTATTCTTTCCTTGTCTACTAGAAAAGACACAGTGGAAACAAAGAGCACAAATGCCTTGGGAATCCCTTAGCTGCTGCTGCCCAGACAATGCTACTTCAACCACCCAGGAAAGTACTCTGTGTGAAAGTGACTTTTCTCATTTTTAACAGCAGCATTTCTCATTTGCTTTGCTTGGCTAATGGCAGCCACACACCATACTTGCTTCATTTCTCTGCAAGTGGTGGCTCAGGCTCAATCTTGTCACTAATTCTGCTGTCATTCCTTCAAGTAGTAATATTTCCATGACAGAATGAACAGGACTCTTCAGCATGATCCAGCTCTTCTATCACCCATTTTTAGCATGGTCCAGCTCTTCTATCACCCATTTTTCTATCACCCATTTTCTTATAGTATAGACAAATGAAGGCTGTAGGGCATTGTGTCTCCTTATAAATGGATCTTTGCCTGGAATGTTACCTCATAGTGGAATCAAAGGCCCTATAGACATTTAGCCAATCACCAGAAATGCGTAACTAACATGTCACAGGTACTGTAATGTCCATGGTATGTAAAGATACAATAAGATAGCTGTAAGTAAACAACTTTTCAATGAGAATGGCTACGCTTTCATATAAAATAATACGAAAAGTTTACACCTTCCTTGCCCTGGAAGAGTGCAAACTGTYCCCTTCCCCTCTCTGCTCTGAACTTTTTTCATCCATGTTTCATTTAGAAATACAATCTCTGACCAACACTAACTTCTGGGCTGAACCAAGACTGTAGATGTCAGGAAGATTAAATTACCTAGCCCAGCCTCCAGAGCCCAACCCAAATTGTTCTGTTGAATTTGTTCATCAGGTTTCAGCATGTCTGAAACAGTTTATTTTGGAAAAGTTCCTTTGAATTACTTGAGCCACTGAGGAAGTCTCAGTTTCAGAGTAGCTACTTAGAATGTATTATAATCATTATATCCTGAACATTAGTGCTGATTTCTAGGACTTAAACTTTCCCCATCAGCCTCTTTTAAAGTAGAATCCAACTGTTTAAATTTGTTATCAAGTGTTTCCTGTAGAGAATCAATCCTTTACTTTGAGTTTAATTTCCTCTGGCAATCAGATTTGAATTTTTATGTGAATGTAAGACACAAAAAAGGCTCAAGGAGGGAAGAAACTCGAATACTATATGATATCAGATCCTCAGGCTGTTCATCTTATGGCACAAAAAAGTTGTTTGCAATTACAGGTTTGAGTGATTTGTTTCTTTTCCAGCCATGCTAACAAGCACTTGGGGTAAAGATACTAATCAAGAACTCAAAATGACTACAGAATAAATCTAAAATGGGTAAGAAACAGGACTCCCATACTTGAGCTGTAAATATTACACAGGTGACACTACGTTGTAAGGTCTCCCAAAGAATCTTATCTTGAGCTTCAGAGAAAAGTCCGCAGAGTTAACAAATCACAAATATCTAAGTACATCATTTTTTTAACTAGCTGTTACCTTTCATGAGTATTCTGTATGACATGACCAATTCCATGGTCTAGTCTGTAAATATTGCTGCTTTTCTGCAACATATGCAGTAGATTCCCATCCATCTGATCCTATTACAACTGAAACATTTAAATTTTGTCCATCCCTTGATATCAAAGGAACTGGTCAGGTTCAAAGCTTAGAAAAAAGGTATTTTTAACCCAACAGCCATCTTAAAAAATGACTGTTATTTTTGGTTTTAGGTTTTCAGCCTTCAGCTAATATCACCAATGTCCTACAGGCTCACATCCATCCATTAACCATATAGATGATCTACAAGTCTGTAACATAGCTGAAAGGCAGTACTAAGACACCTTTCATTTAGCACTAAGGCTGCCTCAGGGGGAGCATCAGTATTTATATGAGGACACTGGGCAGACAGAATTAGGCTGTAATACTACAGGAGTGGCTCTTTGCCTCATCTCTGTGCCTCAGCTTTGAAAAATTGGACGGTTTGTTCTGTCATCTTTCCAATGCCTGCCATAGATCAGGATATGAAGAACAAACCAGCCAAGACACTGCCCAGTTATGTTGAGAACAGTGAGGGAAGGAAAAGGGAGGAAATGGCAGAAATGTTATTCTCTCCCTCTGTACAAGATATGCTTGCCTTTTGCTCTGAAGACTCAAAAATGTACTAATGAATGTTTGGCACCTCCTGAATATTCACTGAATCGGCAATGGGGTTTTTGAAGTCTATTTGCCACGCAGCAGCTTGTAGCTTTTCTTTTGAAGTATGTTCTTTGCCATGACTATGCATTCTGTTAGCACACCTATAGCTATGCTGTCCTTAAGTCTTAATTGAGTTCTACTGAATTACTGGGGTTTATGCTCCTAATATTCTCCTTTCTACAAAAGTGCTAAAGAGCAGGTCTTGTGTCCCACCTACACACACAGAGGTAATGTCTAACCCACATAGAGCAAAGTACATTAAAACCAAAGGTTTGGGGAAATTCTGCAAAATTTTTTCCAATAATTATTTTTGTCTGGTTGCCAGAGTTGATGGGTTGGGAGTAAATTTAGACATGTTTGTTTAGGTTTTTTTCTCTCACCTGAATCTCTGGTTTAAATCTTTTACTTCTACACGGACTGAGCAGTCAGATGGAATATTTGTGCTGCATCACACAAACTGAAGCTTTCTTAAAACAAAAAGCAACCAAACAAAATACCCTGCATGATGCCCAGAACATATGATAAATAGAAAAGGAGGAATGTTGTTAAATATAGTCACATGAATAGACAGAAGCAAATAGTTGATTCATATTGCCATCATCCAAGGAGGGAAGAGGACTATGTATATGTTTAGTTCATTTTGGTTTCAGCTAAGTATAATCTGTACTTAACTCCTTACACAAGGAACATTACAATTGTTCCTTTCACTTCTGTGAAATGAGATAAAGATGTTTCATTAGCAAGATAAGCATTTTAGATAATGTTTTAAAAAGCAAAGTTTGAACTATAATGTCTAGTAGAAACACTTCACAATTCTGTTATAATTATTTTCAATATATAAATGCATGATTTTTACTTCAAACTTATGAAATACAAATAAGTGTCCAGTGTTTTACATGACTTATACATTAAAAAAAATGCACACAGCATTGTTAAGGAATTGCATGTACCACTGCCTAATAAAATGGCGTTAAGGCTAAAGTCTTGCAAAAACTTTCCCCGAAGGTTCTTAAAGGTTACTAGATGTTCTTGAAAGTTACAGAGGGCTGCAGTAAATGAAGTGGGTAGAGGGRACAAACAAACACCACAAAAAATCCCACCAAAAAACTCTTCTCTTTGGCTAATCTCGTACTGCAAAACTCACTAAAATCCTAGCAGTAAACTGAATTTATTCTATGGCATTTAGTTTAATGTTCTCTGTTGTTTTTGTTGTTTTTTTTTTGTTTTTTTTTTTTTTTTAAATATATTTTTAATATATAATATATACAGATGAGCTAGATGCAATATATATGCAAGGTGAGCTAGAAAACATAAGTCACAGTGGGAAATCCATTATCTCTTTTATAATCTTGTTAGGAAAAAAAGAAATCTGTGTTTGCATTGCACTCTTACCTATAGTTTCTAGCATAAGAAATCTGAAAAATGCAGCAARTAAGTTAAACAAGCATTTAACACAACAAACTTATTTCATGTGCATACCAGTACAGAAGAAGCCAACATTTATCAGTAGTTGACAGCACAGTATCTGATTTGAAAAGGTATTTTCCATTATTAAAAACAGAAAGATGTGGACATTTTTCCTTTGAGATAATTTAATACATAGACATATTATCTAGTGTAGATGGCTATTTGCATAGCTTTAATATAATGCTGATGGTATCCTGATAGACTGTTTTCACTAAAGTGATTTAATTGGTTTTCCCAGCAAACCTTTATCTATTTACACTGCCTTCATTGTAAAAACAAGCAGCAAAAAAAAGAATTGTTTTTTCCTAACTTAAAAAATTGTATCCAGGGAGGATAAGGATACATCCACACTAGCAAACAGCTTATTGTTAAAGAATATCCAAGAGCATTTCTGGGTGATTGAACASAGTCATCCGTACAGTTGCAGTGTTAGCAAGGTCCCTGACATGGTTTAGATTGTGCCAGCTAGCATCTCTTACAAGCAGAGTTCAGGAGTGGGCACACCCAGGCACAGTTCTTGGTACATGGTTTGCATCCCTGTTTTAGGGACTGAGTAAACTTACTAGCTGCAGATAAGCTATGCTGTGCCATTTGGCCTTCAGGTATGAGGAATTTTACCAGCAACATCTGACCTTGTGGTTACTTCTATGAACAGTAAGTGGGGCATGGTTTGCACCTCTCTCTACTTCTGGAAACACATTTTCTTCCTAACCAGTACTATTTCCTAGTCCGATTTCCTCTGGTCTTCTGACCAGGCAGGCAACTCTGGGCAGGAGTCTTCTGCCCTTCTCCATTGCAAAACACTTTCTGCTCCCTGATTTTACTAAGTAGGTTTCTACCTGTAGAAATAGCTGTAAGTGTAGAAATAGCTGTAAATTCGTACTTAATTTAGTCAAAAGAATTTGCATAAGTAGAAATTCATGTCCTCACCCAGATCAAAAAGTAATTTTCTTTAAAAATGTGACTAAAAACGGATTTGCGCRATAGCAGAATCTTTAAATGAGAGCACAAACAGTGCATAAGCAGTATAAAGTGTTTTCTGCAAACAACACACAATGCTACATTCTCCATTTGACATTTCAAAAACTATTATTTTTATTACAATAGAATCATAGAATCATAGAACCATTAAGGTTGGAAAAGACCTCTAAAATTGAGTCCAACCGTCAACCCAACACCACCATGCCCACTAAACCATGTCCCTAGAGTGCCTCATCTACACATCTTTTAAATACTTCCAGGGATGGTGACTCCACCACTTCCCTGGGCAGCCTGTTCCAATGCTTAACCACTCTTCCAGTAAAGAAATTTTTCCTAAGGTCCAATCTAAACCTCCCCTGGCGCAACTTGAGGCCATTCCCTTTCGTCCTATCACTAGTTGCTTGGCAGAAGAGACGGACACCCACCTTGCTGCAACCTCCTTTCAGGGAGTTGTAGAGAGCACTAAGGTCTCCCCTCAGCCTCCTCTTCTCCAGACTAAACAGTCCCAGTTCCCTCAGACGCTCCTCACAAGACTTGTTCTCCAGACCCTTCACCAGCTTCGTTGCCCTCCTCTGGACACGCTCCAGCACCTCAGTGTCCTTCTTGTAGYGAGGGGCCCAAAATGGAACACAGTATTCGAGGTGGGGCCCCACCAGTGCCGAGTACAGGGGCACGATCACTTCCCTACTCCTGCTGGCCACACTATTTCTGATACAGGCCAGGATGCCATTGGCCTTCTTGGCCACCTGGGCACATTGTCAGCTCATGTTCAGCTGGCTGTCAACCAGCACCCCCAGGTCCTTTTCCAACAGGCAGCTTTCCAGCCACTCTTCCCCCAGCCTGTAGCRTTGCATGGGGTTGTTGTGGCCGAAGTGCAGGACCCGGCACTTGGCCTTATTGAACCTCATGTAGTTGGCCTCAGCCCATCGATCCAGCCTGTCCAGGTCCCTCTGCAGAGCCTTCCTACCCTCCAGCAGATCAACACACCCGCCCAACTTGGTGTCGTCTGCAAACTTACTGCGGGAGCACTCAATCCCCTCATCCAGATCATTGATAAAGATACTGAACAAGACCAGCCCCAACACTGAGCCCTGGGGGACACCGCTCGTGACCGGCCACCAAGTGGACTTCGCTCCATTCACCACAACTCTCTGGGCCCGGCCGTCCAGCCAGTTTTTTACCCAGCACAGAGTACACCTGTCTAAGCCGTAAGCCACCAGCTTCTCTAGGAGRATGCTGTGGGAGACAGTGTCAAAGGCTTTCCTGAAGTCCAGGTAGACCACAGCCACAGCCTTTCCCTCATCCACTAGGCGGGTCACCTGGTCATAGAAGGAGATCAGGTTGGTCAAGCAGGACCTGCCTTTCATGAACCCATGCTGGCWGGGCCTGATCCCCTGGTTGTCCCGCACATGGCTTGTGAGTGCCCTCAAGATGAACYGCTCCRTAATCTTCCCTGGCACCGAGGTCAGGCTGACAGGCCTGTAGTTCCCCGGATCCTCCTTCCAGCCCTTCTTGTAGATGGACGTCACATTGGCAAGCCTCCAGTCGTCTGGGACCTGCCCTGTTAACCAGGACTGCTGATAAATGATGGAGAGTGGCTTGGCAAGCTCCTCCGCCAGCTCCCTCCACACTCTCAGGTGGATCCCACGGCTTTGATCTTACAAAGCAACTAAAATTGCCAAAGTTTTAACTTGCAAATTACCTCAAAAATGTATTTCTGAAAAAAAAAAATTAAACATATTTATTATTAAACTATTTTACTTCAGCTTTACGTAACCAATAATTTAAAAGATACAAATGCACGACCAAAATCATTGCCTTGTAATGGACTACTAGGAAAAGAACTGAAAAACAGAAAGACAGACATTACCATGGACATGAAATAAAAAAAATTGTCCAGATGCATTGTCTTATTGACAAAATTTCAAACATACTATGCTGAGTCCCCAGTGCTGTAAATACAGGGGTGCTCACGACTAACTCACCAACTCACATTGTCCAGAGCACCAGCAGCGCTCTAGCAAAATAACTGCTGGAAATTAAAGCTGCCTTTGATTTACAGGTATATGGCGGCAGAGCCAAATGCAGAGATACTGATCTGTTTGGCTCGAGTTCCCTATGTAGGATGTACAGCTCGCAGAGGTAACTGAGCCAACGAGATTCACTTGGCCTCACAAATGTTGTGTTCACACAAATATAACAGGTCTATTATAGCATTTGTTATGACAAATCTTTTTTCAGACTCCAAAATTCTCCCATAGATAGCATAAGTAATTAAACAGCTAGCATTTGCCAAACCCTGCCATGCACTTACCACTGCCTTTGCAGTTTCCCGACTGCTATTCTTTCTGCACAGGCATTATCTCATTTAATAGCAGCAATGTTTACTAGGAAAGCTCACAACAACTTGAAAACGAACTTTCCATCACACAGCCTATATGTTCAAGAATACGTAATGCATATGTAGGAAGACCTTGGATAAGCACATTGCATAAAATAATCCCTTCAGGGTAATTAGAAGTTAAAATGGGAAATACATTTGTGTGTAGAACACACACACTTCATTTAAAGGTGCATGCCTGTAACATTATAAAAATGCACCCTTCCAATTTCAGACAGAAATTACAGCTAGGTATCAGATGTGGTTTTGTTTTGCTTTTCCTCCTTCACATGTTTACAGTTTGAACTTACCATTTAACTACTATCACACTATGACTCACTCTTGAGGAAACAAAAACCATTACTTCTAAAACACTACTTACCACAGCAAAGGAGTGCAGCCTTTAATATGACAAGTAACCTTTCCAGTCACTTTTTCCAGATCCGTAACAGGACCTTCCTGAGCAACACCTTGGAAAACACACAGATTTAGACAGAAAGTAGAAAACCCGAGTTCAGCTCTTTCCTGAACACACAGAGCTCCTAACTCAGCTCCTAGGAGAGTGGGTATGCAACTACATTCCTACAGACACAAATACATATTTTATGTGTTCCATATTTTATCCAGCCTGTCATGCAAAATGCTTAATTAGTGCGAGGGCAGGGACTAGAACCCAGGACAGTACAGCCTAGGGACAATACTTAAATACACTCAAGATTACCATCTGCAAAAAAAAACCCCACCAAACAAACCATGCCCACTTTCTCAAACAAAGGTCCCCTGCATACTGCTCCACAGAAACCACAACTACTGTCAGTCACAAGCCCAACGGTGGTGGTGCCTTTCTTCAGTAACATAGCAGGTAAAGCACCCTTTCCTCCACAGACTAAATTAAATAGCAGCAACTATTTTCCTTATATGAAAAGACAGTCCTCGATGGAAATTATTTCCAGAGAGGCACACGCTCTCTCTAACCTACATTGGTTCAGATCCCCACGCTGACTGTTATCAAGAAGTAGGGCCAGGAACAAGATGTGGGCTGGGCCTCTACCTTGCTGAAGGCTGGCAGACCAGTAACACTGCAAGTTTTTCCAATGCGTGATTCACTTGCTCTTGAGGAACATAAGCATGGAGAATAGAAGTTCATGGACAGTAAGATGTCCCAGATATAACACACTAACATTTTCATGAAATTGAAAGACAGTTCCAACTGTGTCACTCTCGTACGTTAGGGACCTGAATCAGACTCTAACCCAAATTCCTGAGAGACGCCCTGAAATTCCCTGGTCCAAACCTGGACAGGCAGCAAGTCCATCCTAATGTTGCTAAGAACAATCTGACCTTCTCTACAAGCATGAAAGAAAAATAAAAAATGAACAAAGAACACCACTTCATGCAAGAGTGAGCTTTTTTTTCCCCCTTAAGAAAATTTTTGCTACAGTATGCCATCTCCTAGGTAACCCGGGCTGTTTATTCTGAGCCTCAGCCAATCACAGGCGCTTTCTAAATAACAAAATGAGAAACAGGCCCTCGAGAAGCATGTTCCAAGACGCTAGTTAAATATATTCAAAAAGAACTCAATATCTGACACACATGACATTTTACAGTCTTTAAAATAAAAACAAAACATATGTGGTAACAGGGAAAACGGTGTTACTTTAAATGTAGCAGCAAGTATTATGCTAACGCATGTGGGTTATTTGTTTTTAAGAGGTTCTAATGGTCTTCTAATTTTTGCCACTTTTTTTTTGGGGGGGTGGGGGTGGGTGGTTGGGTAATATGGACCCAATGTTTTCCAATATGGTTCTTCTCTTGTTCATACACTTTGCATATTTATTCCTATATATTTTCAAAGAATAGTTATGGCTTTTACAGTTACTTAGAAAACTAAATATTTTAAATTAAAGTTTAAATAAACTGCACAAATTTATTAGGTCAGATTTCTCTGAGCTAGAAAATCAGTTGAAGGAGATTCTCGCAGAATTCCAGCTATACAAAAGCTCCAGCAAAACCCATGAATTACAAGAATTAAGTTATCACAGCAAATCCTTATTGACAGGTTAGTGATCCTGCAAGCAACACACTATTGCCTACCAGTGTTTAAGATAAAGCTTCCAGAAATTAATCTGTTTGTGGGTGCCACCTCTAACACACGTAAAAGTCATAGCACCTTTAACAGATATCTCCACAGTGAATTTTGTTATTTTTCCCCTTTACAACCTCAAATGTATGTGGAGCTGGTATTTTTGTTTGAAAAGAACGATATGCACAATTACAGCTTCTCCTAATGGCACTGTAACAGTGGCGTTCAGTGAGAAGTTATTTCTTAGTACTTACCACACAGGCACCAGAAGCACGTGGCTTTTCTTTAAAGCAGAAGACAACAAAACCCATTGATGCAACTTGAATACTCATGTATCAGTTCTGATGTTGCAACAGTGGGCTAGCAGGAGTGTGAGACAACTTTATGCATCAAGAGGACGAAGCCTGCTTTTCACTAGAACACTTTTTCCTCATCTCCTGGCAGCAGTTTAAGCATGTGTAGCTTTTAAGAACAATTTGGAAACACAGTTACTTTGCCCACATACATTGAAGTACCACAGTGGAAAAATTCAAACATTTGATTTCAGAATGCCCCAAACATTTACTTAAGTCCCAAAGACCTGCTATGATATACTGTACAACTGATCAGCAGATGTATTGCTCAGAGACGTGAGACTTCACAGAGATTTGAAAGAGAGCTGTTGCAATGCATAGTGTCAAAAACAGTCTGTGGATAACATGCTCTTAACAAGTTGGGTTTTTTTAACCATATGTTTCTAACCATCCATTGTGCTGAAGCAAGGGAAATACTTGACTTCCAAGCATTCTCCCAGCAAACAGGCTGAAATACTGAGCATTTCTAATGACACTGTAAGAGCTTCACTAAGCCATTTTTATGTATTTATACAGTTAATTAATATGCATTCAAATTAATGTCCCATTGGGGCAGGTGCTTAAAGCATAGAGCAGTGTTAACGTCAGCAGACTATTTATATATTTAAAGCTGGGTATATACTTTAAGTATGTTCATGAGTTGGGCCATTAAGGCAGAAAACAGAATCAGAAAGACATCCGTTATTATAATTTAAAACTTTCTAGACTCAAGACAACAGAAGTTTTGCTTATACCTGACTTTTCTGAGCTAGAAATAGATGTCATATACTGAAGACAACCTCGTTTGCCTGGCCCTGTATAGCTATACTACTATGAGAATCCAGGCATTTCTGACAGCAGTTATTCAATAACTACCCACCACATTAGCATGAACCATGAGAGACAGAGCCCATAATTTGTAGCAGCATTTCCAACATGAATTACCTTGCAGCCTCTGGTGAGAGAAGCTCACAGGTGATGCCATTGACTATAGGATGTGGTGGTGTGAGATAATGTAAACAGTGCATGCTTATTTTAAATTTAGTTCCAATTTGTAAAAATGAGCTTATTTCATAAGCTGCATGCACAGAAGCGGAAGACACAAATTAAAGAGTTTACAAACCGATCCCAAATTGGTTACAGGCACGATCTCTTAGAAATAGCTAGACCAAAACCAGAGTAGACAATTGTTAATCAAAACCTAATACCTTCATGTTTTAGAATCTCAGACTAAAACACTGAGCATGGACACTATAGGTGGGAAACAGATTTTATGCCAAGGTAAATTTTATAGCAGCTTTTAGATCTAACAGAATATACCACATAGTGTATCAGCCTGCAAAATGACACAGTTATTAAACACTCAATAACAGTACTTGCCAGATGTGAATGAAGAAATTCTGCTGTTCCATATAAATGCTGCCTGACATTTGAGGAGAGACTCCTACATAAGCATACTGTACCCTAACAAAAGTCACCTTCATCTGGTTTGATTGCTGATAGATGATTGCAAGAACATGTTGCATGCTTGAGTGGAAATCCAAGGCTTCAATCATCATAATGATTTGCAACAGCTGCAGACAGTAGCATATTGTTTGTGTCATGTGCAGTGAACAACAAAAGATTCAGTGAAAGTGTTACTGAAATTCATTGAATTACAAAAAGCTATCCCTGAACACATTAGACACATTGCCACAGCACATGCAAAAATATGTATAAAACAAGCTGTATTTGAAAAAAGTGGGTCTGATTTGTGAAACAAGTGACAGAGTAAGCACAATGTTAGGGTTTGGAGCGGATTCTACTGTATCTTCTTGAGTTTGTTTCTCTGGTTTTAATATAATAGCATTTCATTCGTAAGTTTCAATTACTGCTTCCCAATTTGTCTGGATCCCTGAATGCCTGCAAGTTTTCTAAAACTCTAATAGATCAAATGCACAAAGGGTCTAATCCCCTCCAAGTAATACGCAGAAATGACTTGTGGAGCAACACACAGCATAAGTAGAGTAACTGTAACACTGCTCTCACCTACTAGACTTGGGACTATATTATGGCAATAACACATGCCAGTGGGAGTCGCACACCTCATTTCCACTTTCCTCCCTGACAATACACTGAATTCGGAGTCCACTTCCCTTTAGTATTCATGCTAGGTGTAACTAAGACTCAAGTAATACATACCTATGTACATACACACACACGCACACACACACAGAGTGCAAACTTAAAAAATGGAGCCTTTACATAGATTGTGACAAATATATTGGTCATATTTATCTTTTATATCTCAGTCTTATAATATCTGGCTTCTCCAAGAAATCTGTTCTGGTAACATCYGGTTATTTCAGGAATGGCCACACTAGAACATACAGCAGTCCATCTAGCCCAATATCTTGTCTCTAACAGGAAGTTAACAGTAGATGCCTAGAATGTGTGGTAAAAAAAAAAATCAAACCAAACCAAAAAACACCACACAGGACAAACCTAAAGAGGTATTGGCCTAGAGTATGTTCCCAAGCTCCAGCAATTTGTGGCTCAAAGACTTCCTAAAGCAGAAAGGATATCGTCATGTTTAACTGTTCTCAATGGATTTTTCTTCCACTAGTTTGCCACTTTTTGAACCCATTGTAATTTTCGCAATATATCGTGGCAAAGAGTTCTGCAGTTTAATTACGTACCATGCAAAGAGGAATCTCCCTCTGGTTGTTTTGAACATCGCAATAACTGGAAAAGAATACTGCATCAGGCCAAAACGGGGATGTTATAATCATACAGCGTTAAGTCTTTATGACAGCCAACACAGCGTGAGTACAAAGTGACTTCCTTGCTGCAGTGCATCATCAAAATCTTTTTCAGACATTTCTAAAAAGTAAAATCTCTTAAAAATATTACAGGTGCATTCCCATTCAGTTTTGGTTTGTGAATACTATCTACCTTTCAGCATAGTCAATGGGATTACAGGGGCTGAGTGATCTAGGATTTGGTCAGATGAACACAAGCTGTGCTCTGCTCACTTTCCGTAACATGGGACCCTTGATACTGACAGTCTCAGGAGGATATAAAAATGATCATTTATAAAACATTGACTGCTTTTTCAGTGAATCCAGGGGCGTCACAAGATTTGAAAAACTTTTGACTTGTTAATCTAAGGTATCAGTCTTGCCAAAACTCTCACTGATTCCTGTTACAGGACAAATCTTTAACTCACCTGAAACTGCCTCTCATCAAATGATGAAGCATCTACACTATCTGAAGAAATTTGTCAAGAACTCCATCGTTGAAGGAGATGTGAAGTTGTGTTCACAACAACTACTTATTTTTAAAAGGCAGTTCTGAAGGGTCAACCAAACCTAGAATCATAGAATCATTAAGGTTGGAAAGGACATCTAAGATCATCAAGTCCAACCATCAACCCAACACCACCAAGCCCCACTAAACCACGTCCCTAGAGTGCCTCATCTACACATCTTTTAAATACTTCCAGGAATGGTGACTCCACCACTTCCCTGGGCAGCCTGTTCCAATGTTTAACCACTCTTTCAGTAAAGAAATTTTTCCTAAGGTCCAATCTAAACCTCCCCTGGCGCAACTTGAGGCCATTTCCTCTCGTCCTATTGCTAGTTACTTGGGAGAAGAGACCAACACCCACCTYGCTGCAACCTCCTTTCAGGGAGTTGTAGAGAGCAMTAAGGTCTCCCCTCAGCCTCCTCTTCTCCAGRCTRAACAGTCCCAGTTCCCTCAGACGCTCCTCACAAGACTTGTTCTCCAGACCCTTCACCAGCTTCGTTGCCCTCCTCTGGACACGCTCCAGCACCTCARTGTCCTTCTTGTAGCGAGGGGCCCAAAATGGAACACAGTATTCGAGGTGGGGCCTCACCAGTGCCGAGTACAGGGGCACGATCACTTCCCTACTCCTGCTGGCCACACTATTTCTGATACAGGCCAGGATGCCATTGGCCTTCTTGGCCACCTGGGCACACTGCCGGCTGATGTTCAGCTGGCTGTCAACCAGCACCCCCAGGTCCTTTTCCGACAGGCAGTTTCCAGCCACTCTTCCCCCAGCCTGTAGTGTTGCATGGGGTTGTTGTGGCCGAAGTGCAGGACCCGGCACTTGGCCTTATTGAACCTCATGCAGTTGGCCTCAGCCCATCGATCCAGCCTGTCCAGGTCCCTCTGCAGAGCCTTCCTACCCTCCAGCAGATTTGACACTCCCACTCAGCTTGGTGTCGTCTGCAAACTTACTGAGGGAGCACTCAATCCCCTCATCCAGATCATTGATAAAGATAATTGAACAAGACCAGCCCCAAAACTGAGCCCTGGGGGACACCGCTCGTGACCGGCCGCCAAGTGGACTTCGCTCCATTCACCACAACTCTCTGGGCCCGGCCGTCCAGCCAGTTTTTTACCCAGCACAGAGTACACCTGTCTAAGCCGTAAGCCGCCAGCTTCTCTAGGAGAATGCTGTGGGAGACAGTGTCAAAGGCTTTCCTGAAGTCCAGGTAGACCACAGCCACAGCCTTTCCCTCATCCACTAGGCGGGTCACCTGGTCATAGAAGGAGATCAGGTTGGTCAAGCAGGACCTGCCTTTCATGAACCCATGCTGGCWGGGCCTGATCCCCTGGTTGTCCCGCACATGGCTTGTGAGTGCCCTCAAGATGAACCGCTCCATAATCTTCCCTGGCACCGAGGTCAGGCTGACAGGCCTGTAGTTCCCCGGATCCTCCTTCCAGCCCTTCTAGTAGCTGAGCACAATCATGCAGAGTAATTGTTCATGTAAGACAGAATAAAACACTGAAAAAAATTCTCTGAAAGCGTGCTTAATGCTCATGTTTTCAGATAAGTTTTTCTGGAACTGAACCACAGATGCAAAAAATAATTAGCAACAAAGAATTTTTTTTTTTTCTTCTTTCAATGGCAGTGTTAACAACTTAAGAACTTCAAAGAGCAGAGGATTTGTTTGAAGAAAACATTATAATCTTCAGCATATTTTGTTTGATCTTTTACAAAATTTCCCCACATGTGAATAGAAATGGTGGTAGCAATACACACAATATGAGCTCAACTTCCTGAGACCATTCAACACAGTACAAATGCATGAGTTCCTCTGGGTTTGCTACAACATCTTTGTAATTCCAGCTCACAAAAACTATTAGCAACTCTTTACTCTGTTGGCAAGATGAGAAAACTGAAGAACAGATCCAAAGACCAGGCTCGATCTCAGTTTTAGGATTTTTATGGTGCCAAAAATAACGCATTGGTTGAAAAAGCTTCTTAAAGAAACAGTCAAAAGAAAAAAGCCATTTACTATATAACAAGTATGATTCAGAATGTTTGGTTATGTTTGCTGCTGGTGGGTTTTGATGCAGACACCATTTGTGGCCCATAAAAAGTGTCCAATATACTGTGGAAATATTTTATTTCTACACTGGGAAAGAGTGAATAAGTATTCACTTTTTTTTTAAATGAGGATAGGTCTTAATTTTGAAAGCTTTAACTTTTCTTTCCAAGATAAATAATTTAGCTTTTTTGTCCTTGTATAGAATTAATTCTATTTTGTAATTCAGTTTTTACCTATCATTGATTTTTCTGCACTAAGAAGTGGAATAACATAATTTCTTTACAAAGGAGAAATCGATCTACCCCAGAATGAGGTTACTTTGAGAATATATGTAAAAAAAACCTAATTATAGAATTATAGTTTCCTAAAAAGGTAACTGAGATGAAATGTAGAGTTGAAATAATTTGTAACTACAATGTAAAGAACTCCAAAACATATTAAAGATCTTTAAATACCAAGACAAATCAACTGCCTTGTTTCTTTCTTCACTAATCAAGTGTTTGAAGTAAGCATTTTTAACTGTAATTGCTATTAAGGACATTAATTTAAAGGCCTAGAAAAAATTACCATAATACAATCACAGCACCTTTGTAGGTTATTCTGAAGTCCTATAGGTGCTGTTTACAACGCTGTTCCCCCTCTCCGCTCCTCCTTAGAAAATGCACTGGTGGCAAAACAAAGCAAAAACTCCCACATTTAGAGATGATTTAAAATAGAGAGCTTTACATCAACAGAACCACATCATGCCATAGTTTAGGGCAGCTTTATATGAGGTAATGTAGGTAATTATAGGCATGTAAGCCTGACACTAGCCCTGGATAGAATAAATAGCTAATATGGTACTTGATTAATAAAAGAAGGATGTGTAATTATTGTCAGTCAACAAGGATTTATGGTAACTAGACCCTATCAAACTAACCAGACATTTTTATAAGATTACGAATTTAGCAGAACAATGTAACAGCGATGTTGCAACTTACCCAGATTTGTGTGTGGCATTTCATATGGCACTGACATTTTGATTAAGAAACTAGAACACTATGAGATCAATGTTAGATGGATTTAACTGATATGTTTCAAAATCTAATTTCCCACAGTTAATCATCAAATGTCTGTTTTTCAAGGTGGTCTTGCAGTGATCATCTCCTAGCTCTATGCTATTCAAAATGTTTGTTAATGATCTGGAAGAAAGCATAAAGTAATTACTCATAAATTTTTCAGATGGCATGAAATCTGGGAATGGAARATAACAGAAAGTAAGAGTCACTGACAAAGCCACATGAATAGCTCATTCAGCTGAGATAAAACATAATATGCATTTGTCATGGTTTAACCCTAGCCAGCAACTAAGCACCACACAGCTGCTCACTCCCCCCACTTCCGGTGGGATGGGGGAGAGAACTGGGAGAGTAAAAGTAAGAAAACTTGTGGGTTGAGTAAGAACAGTTTAATGATTGAAATAAAGTAAAACAGTAATAATAAAAGAACATACAAAGCAAGTGATACACAATGCAATTGCTCACCACCCATCAAATGATGCCCAGCCAGTCCCCAAGCAGTGATTGCTGCCCCCCCCACCAACTCCCCCCAGCTTATATACTGAGCATGACATCACATGGTATGGAATACCCTGTTGGCCAGTTTGGGTTAGCTGTCCTGACTATGTTCCCTCCCAGCTTCTTGTGCACCTGGCAGAGCATGGGAAGCTGAAAAGTCCTTGACTAATGTAAGAACTACTTAGCAACAACTAAAACAGTGTGTTATCAACATTATTCTCACACTAAATGTAAAACACAGCACTATACCAGCTACTAGGAAGAAAATTAACTCTATCCCAGCTGAAACCATGACAGCATTTTAAAACAGCCAAAAATGAAGTCACACCTTTAGAAGTAAGGGCAATGCATGCAGGAGGAAGGACTCTGTCCAGCGAGGCAGCAATTTGAAATGACTGAGGTTTTTGGTGGATGATCAGCTGAGTTAGAAACCTCACAATGGCATTATGGCTAAATCATCTAATAAAACTGCTGGATATCAACATAAGTAAGCAGACTGTATCATCCTTGTAGTTGGCACTGATGGCATCACTACTATAACTATGCCTGATTCTGATGTGTGAAATTTATGAAAAATGTTGAAAATTGGTAAGAATGCAACAGATAACTGAGCAAGTGATTAAGGACTGGAAAATGAGGTTTTATTATTTACCTCTCGGAACATTCAAGGAAAGGATAAGGTATAGCTGAACTTCAGTCTACAGAAACCAACATGAAGAAACAGAGGGCTCTTGATAATAAAGGACAGTAGATAGAAACTGAAGCTAGACAGGAAATTTCTACTAGAAATAGAACACATTTTAAACAGGCAAGGTAATTAATTAACTGCATAAGTCAAGGGGTTTTGTTTGTTTGTTTAATTCACCACTGGCTTTTTTAAGTCAAGGACACATGTTTTCCTGAATTATATGTTCTCATTCAAAAATCTATTACTTCAGGAAAGGATCACAACTTATGTTACACAGGAGGTTAGGTGAAATGATCAGAATGTTCATTCTGCTTTTATATCTACAGATCACTTACTTCCCACCCATGCATGCCAATTAAATAATTTGAAGTTTCTGTGGTGCAAAGGATTCCCTTAGTGTGTCTTTCAAGGCTTCATATTTTGTATCTCAGCAGTTCTGGATTCCCATACAGTTCCATGGGACTAGAGAGGATCCTGAAATGCTAGCACACATACCAGATTGCCCTAACAAATTATGCTTTGGGACAAAACTGTTCATCATGGAAATAAAGGGGAAAAAAAAGAAAATTAAACAACACAGAAATTGGAATATATGGAAAGAAAGTAAACCAAGTGCTAACATGTCTATGAAAGTTTTTGGAGGATCAAAGCCAATGCATGCTAAAAATTGCTTGTATAGTTGGCAATTTAAAAATGGAGTAGTTCAAAGCAATTGTGTACAGGCTTGCATTTGTATCATTACAGATGTGTATGAGAATGATACATATGCTATTGTGATTGATTAGAAGGCTCACAAACATCTTAAAGATGACATTTAAAAACCCCATGAGATTTGTCTTAATATACTGTAAGGTGTTGATTGTTGCAGTCAGGCATGTGGATTCTTATGTTTTTCTAGGGAAATTAGGGTCAAGTAACTGACTTGATTAATCATTCATTTTATATCATAAATTAAGTCAGTACTATGTCTGCTCTATAGTTACTCTAGTTGTTGTAAGAAATATATGTACATTAACTGTAGTTATAAACTTAAAAGTTGGATTGAATTTGGCCATTGTTCTGCTTAACTAACTAGGCTTTTAAAGACACTCCTCACAATTTAGAAGCTGGTTATGTTATGCAAGAGAAACCTGACTGGGGATGCTCAAATTGATTCTCAGCTTCACCATGGAAGCATAAATCAGGCCAAAGCATTAGATGTGTTTAACAGGACAACTTAACTTAATGACTAAAACAGAGCCATTTTAATCTTTAATTATTGAATGGATAGGTTTCTGAAGGGAAGAGAGTTTAAATCAGAAAATTCTCTGACATTGCTCACCTATTTGCTAGCCCTTCTTATATCACAAAATAGGAAAGATAGAGTAAAACTACAATGATGGATCTGGTTTGCTTGTTACTTAACTTGCATTTATGCTTTATTCCTTTTACTTGCACTAGATTTACTTGCAATACCACTTGACATAAAAGAATATAACAGTTCCTAAATAGTAAAAGCAATGGCCTCAGAGTCTCTGGCAAATGAAAAATACTCTGAAACTTGTCTTGTATGAAATTTGAATAATTCTCTTCTCAAGTCTGGATAAAGAAGCTGTCATAATCTTACTTCACAGATATTAGGTTGTGTTACAAGAATTTTAATTAGCACTCCTGTTCCATCATACTCACTGGGAATTTTTTTTTTTTTTTTAAAAAGCATGTGATATCTGGACTAATCGCTAATGCATAAGGCAAACTAACATAGACAGCAATGAAATAAAAGAAATATAAAGTCAAGAGGTTTCTTGGTATTAAGAAACATCTCAGAATTTTTAAAATAACTCATAGCAATATTATGACATTGAAAATATTCTAATGGCTCCAAGGACAGACAGACAGGGTTCCTTTCACAAATAACTGACCACATCAGTGTAAACAAAGAACAATGAATAAATAATATAGCAATGTATCAGAGCCTTCCTATAAGGAGATGATAGTTCTTTACTATATTCACATCTTGATAACATCATTAAATTTACTACTTTACTCTTGATACTCTAACTGCTACAGAATTTATTTCTGTTCTCAGCTGAAACTGAGATCTGAGCTGATCAAAGCAAAATGAGATGAAAAAAGTGAAGCATGTTTCATCTGAACAGTGATGTTTGAGAAGAATAGCTTTGGATGCTCGAAAGAAAAAGCATTTGGTAAGCTGCATATTTAAAGCATCCAAGCTGAACRCTATTCCCTTGATTTCTTAGTCCAGCCTATTCCACATACTCCCTGTGGAACAGACCAGCTATGAAAAGCTTACATAATATTGCTGACCTCTGTGCTAAACCTAATGACAGTAAACATGCAGTAGAAGGACAAATATTCATAACACATCTTCAAAAATTTCAATACAATAAAATTGCAAGATTCAAATCACACAGGAGGAATGTGGAAAAATAACAAGAGACGTTACATAATGAAAAAACATAACATGCTTCCTATTGCAAACTCTTTGTCCCAAATACACACTGGAACAGTGATGCTACTGTATAGTGGAATGTGATTGCTAGAAACCATGTATAATGACCATATACCAATCATTTTTAAAAAATTGAGTAAAAAGAGATAAGTGACCAAACTGGAAAATAAGTCTTTGCTCTGGACACAGGAGATTGCTATAAAGCTTGATTAGAAGGGTATACTGATATTTAAGGAAACACAATACTTAGAGATGCTTCTATAAGAAGAACAGAAGTCCTGTTGCTTCTTGTAGAAACACTTTGCTGAAACCTAACAYGTTTTGGAGACTGGAGAAGATAAAAAACGCTATTCAGTTATCATGATGATGGACAGTTGATGCAGTCTGCATCAGGAATAAAAAGTTCAAGATAACAGTAGTGAGACATATCACAATGGGATAGAAGTACATTTATATTTCCATTAAAATAATTTTCATGTTTCCTTATTCATAATGGCTTAAACCATATCTGACCTATAATCCTGTTTAACCTTTCCATTATTGTTTCTGAGATTTTAGAGTCTACAGCAACTCTCTCACATCAAGTGAGAATCTCAAGAACACATACAGAACATTAATGCTTTTTCCACAGGTTTCTAGAGTTCAAAACAATTTGCCCTATATTTTGCCTTGGAGACATGGCAATGTCTTTCAGAAACTGGTTCACATTCACTTGAGTGTGGGACTGATGTGGAGCTGATTCCTATGAAATCACCACTTCAGTAGTTTACAGTGGTGTTACAGCTCCGTCCCTGCCCACCTATGAAAAAAGCCATATTATTTCTGTGGTCCTTGAGGACTTTTGAATAGTGTGAGCCTATGAAGAGAAAGAAAAATATAATAGCATTTTTATACACAGAAGTAGGAAAGTCCTCCTCTTCACAATCAGAAATTCACTTCATTGGATGATAAACAGAAAATGTTCTGTATGTATTTTAGAGAACTGCAGAAGTTTGAGCTTAATAAGAACACTTCCTCAGTAATATTTTATTTGAATAAGGAAAGGTATTTACTGACCGAATAAAGAGTTTAGTATCAAATGTATTCAGATTGCTTGTAAGGACAAACCTGAATCCACCAAAATCATATCAGAGCTACCACCCCCCTCCTCCCCCCAAAAAAAGGAATAGACACCAGACCCTCAACAGGATAGCAGCTAAAACTTCATTTGACATACAGTATCTATAATTTTTGTTCAACTACACGTGACAGCTGTATTTATTCAGCAGAAAGCATATGTTCCAATTATTACCATTACACTGAAAATAAAACCCAAACCCAAGATAGCTCCAATAGCACTCACTCAAGCTTGCAACTGGTTGAGAAGTAGCTTGCTTCTGTCCATTTCCCCCGAGTTACTGGAACTGATTATTTATAATGCTCTGAGAAAAACAGCACTTTAATTTTAACTCTGTGGTAGGGTACATTCTACTTAACAAGTTCTACATCATTGATACTATATTTTGCAAAGCTTTTTCTTCTTTTTATCATCTTGGAAAATTTACTGTGATCTCACCATCATGATTTAGTCACTGATTTGGACAAAGTAATTATACAAAACAGTTTAAGATTATTTAAAAGTCTTACAAATATTAAAGAAATACTGCAAAAACTTTGAATCATTACTTCAAATACATCACTGGATCACCTTTGCATTAAATAGGAGAACTGGGTTCATAAAAAGAATAAGTTCATTTCTGTCTTTTTAAAGAAGGCAAATAGGAGCTTGTTCACAAGACTCCTTTCTTTAAACATGGCAGTAATCTTTGCTCTTTGGTTATGCAGCCATTTGGGAATGTTTCTCGTCTAAGAATACACTGGCTGACAAATGAAGAGCTGTTTCCTCCTTTAATGAATCCTATTCTTTCAAAAATAAAAATCATAATTAAAAAAGAGGCCAATAATGAGAAACCAATACTTCAGTTCTTCACCATTTTGTGACACTGAAACTAGAAATACATTCCTGTAGGAGAAAAAAAATGGCTCTTCATCCATAGAACAAAGTTTCATCTCCCTCTGTCTACAACAAGCTTTCTGATAACGTTCAGCCACAACACAAGAAGGACCTCAGAGGTACAGATGAGATTTCTTCATGATATAAGATATAAAGAGCAGTTCGTAAATCACTTAACCTCAACTCTCACCTATCAGTAAAGCCTTCATACACTTTTATGGGTCTGAAATTTAAACTATCATGCTGCTCTGCATTGAACACAGCAACCTTTGGCTATCTAGCTAAGTGACAAAAAAATCAGTTCAAGCTATTCAAGTTGTACCTAAATCATGCTCATGTGAGAGCAGTATCTGGAATTTCAGAGAACCACGAGTGTTTCCATAGCCTTTGGGTTGCCCTTTTCAAAGAATACAGAGAATTACAAGAAAAAGAACTCAGAAAGAAAAGCAAATACATACATCTGAAAACCAAGAGCCTGGAGCACTGCTGGTGCATTCAATCATTTCTCTAGAATAAGTGCCTACATGCACAGCTACATACAGCGCTTCTGGCTGAAAGTGTTTTGAGACAGCCACCAAAAGTACAAGGTTCCACCTCATTTAGCGAATGGTCCTGGTTTGCAAAACAGCTTGAAAGACTCCAGTTTGATCCTCATTTARAATGTGTCAATCAGCTAAAGTCAACTTTTCCATTTTCTAATTAATGTACTTGAAGTTTGTTATAAAAGTGATTTGAGTGTTCTACAATTGCAGTAACGTGAGTGTCCACACCAACTTCATCCTTTCGGAGCTGTAGAAGTTCAGAGTGAATGTATTATTTCTGATAGACTGTAATTAATGTGAAAAAAAAAACCACTGAGCTCTGCTTGGGATACTCTGTGTATTTTGTTCACTATTTTTCAAAACACTAGACTATTCATTTTGTTTCATACAGTAGTCTAACATTAAATCTCTGAAAGAAACACTGCTTATTACCTTTTCAAAATCCATATTCTCTGTTTAGACCCCATTTTCACCTGTGTTTGTAAGCTTTTGTATTTCTGGATAGGGCACACAACTTCTCAAGAGGCTATTACCCCAGGCTATGGGATAACAGCCTATAATTGCAATGAACATGAAGAGAAACTGTGGGAAAGTTCCCCCAGGCAGCACAGGGGACCGATATCTAGTGTTCCAGGTTCTTCAATTTCTCAGTCAGCAATCAGTCATATTTTAAGATGTTACAATTGCAACATTTACCTTTCTTATTCATTTCTCTTGCATTTCTTTTGCTCATAATTATGGACTATAACAAGTCACAAAATACTTACTTTGTTTTTCACTCCAAGCTCAAAAGTAGTTGGAATCGCAAATAAAGCACACAGAGCAGATCATATGAAAATTCAAATTCAGTTTAGTTTATGTCAAGCAAGCCCACAAAAATTAAATCAGATATATTTCATATTTGTGAACACATTGGAACACATATCGAATCACAGTGCATTTGTCATCAAGTTATTCATTATATCTCTTGGCAATCATTTATAAACTTTTATTTAACTAAATTGAAATTTGATTTCTATTGCTTTCTAATATTGCCAATTACTCTAATTTCAAATTTGCAACTAATTTCTGGCAGGAGACTAATTTTATATCAAAACACATACAAATTAGTATTTCAAGAAAAAACACATTGCCTCTTGAAGGTATGTTGCAAACTGGTGTTTGAGAAGTGGAAACGAAAGAAGAACAATTTAAGAAAAATGTTTATGTCTTGGGAGAGAAATAATGGAGGAATCTTTTTTTCCTTTGCTTAAACAGCAGTATTTGCAGTTTGTTGATAACTGACAACTAACAGTCTCAGAGCTTCTTTGTTACCCATCACCGTAAAGAAGCATGTACACTGTGGAGCTATTTAAGACAGACAAAATATAACTGCACAAACTTTGTCATGACAATGCAAAAATGAATAAAGTGTGACTTAATCTCCCAAAGATTGTAACAGGCAAGAAAATCTTAGAGGTTCCAACTTGTGAATTAGTTAAGGTTATTTAGGTTATTTTTCTCTTCCAAGGACATATGATACATTCATGAAAGTCACACAGGCATGAAGTTCATAATTGATTTAAAAAGCCAAAAACCTCTGCTGAAGATCTTTGGTTTATTTTAAAGCCAAAAAAAAAAGCCAGATTTCACACAGGAATGCAAAGAAAGTCCCTAACTTCTGCAGACAGTTAATTCTGCCTCCTGATGATAGTACAGAGAAGACATTAGCAAAGGGATGCAAGTGGTCTAGCCCAGGTGAGTTAGCTACTGTCTTCCTTTGCTTTTGTGGTGAGGTTTAACTATCTGGCTGCAGATCACCTCATGAACCAGCAAGAGGTTTTATATCTGTAGTACCTATAGGATTTGGGAACAAATGGATGACATCAAGTCACTATGACTTCAGGTAGGAAAAGTTCTGGGAACAGGCACAGTACAGATAGTTAYACTGTTTTACCAGAGCAGGAGAGTGACAAATCCCTGGGGGCACATCTGTAGGATCTCTATTGTTTCCAACTCTAGGCAAGACACAAAACAAAAGGCTCAGAGATTTAAGCCTTTGGACTGGAAGATTTCCCAGGAAGCAAAGATGTGTTTTCACAGTGATTGAGGCTGAAAAAAGCCACCCCCAAACACAAGAAGGATGCCTTTCAGGGACTAGAGGACCTCAACAAGTCACTAATTCAAAGATCTGGTGCAGGGCTACCTCCTGGAGAGGTAGATAAGTGAATCTGACTAATTTTTTTAATGACTTAGTTTTTCTTGACTACATCAATATTGCTGGCAATTCTTGTTCAAGATCATAAAAAGAAGGACTGTTCTTGCATCGCAGTCTGGTTAGGTTCTAACACCATTGGATAGAGTGGTTTGTAGCTTGTAGAAAAGGAAAATGTTTCAGATTAGAAATAGAGGAACAGCACATTTCTCTGATAACAGCCTCATGCCTGTAGTTCGGGTGGTCTAAAGCTGCTTTTGCAACACGTCTGCCYAAAATAGGATGTCCCCTGATTTTTGTTCAGTGATGCCTTACTGAAAGATAATATTGATCCTTGGCTCTGCTAAGTATGCAACTTGCCAGAGGCATTGACAGCAACTGGAGTCATGGGACTTAGCTGACTGGGTACTGGTTGTTTGCCACAGCATTAGCCAGTTAGTTTTATGGTCAGTGCTTTTTTTACCCCCCAAAGCCAGGATGGTATGTCGCTCCATTTTCTGCTTCTGAATCAATTTTTTTTTTTTTTTTTAAATGAGGGAATGGTTTGTAGCTCAGGAGGCAGGGTGGCCAAAAGTGGCATTATGCCAGCACCTTTTTCACAGACAGATTGGATAACAAAAGCGCAAGTAGGTAGCTGCAGGTCAGCCAGATATGTTCTGGAGTCCCAATAGCTGACAAGACTGAGAATCTTGATCATATGCTTGTGGATATAAGGGCTCAAGCTGGATACCTGCCAAGGAGATTCCTGTCCTTATCAAAAGCAAGTTTTATCTTCTTCATTTTCCTGTGTTATCTTTAAAGAAGGGAAAACAGGAAGGACTTCTCCCCAGCAACGGTAGTGGCACAGTGACAACAAGCAGGTAGCAAAAGTGAAGTCAGGCAGTCAACCCTCTTACAACTAGAGTAGTTCCTAAAGCATAACAACAGGCAGACTACAGTCCATCTGCCCAGAGGCAAAGTGGTGCTTTCTTTTACACACCTAACAGAGCTCAGTACTGCTGAGAGAATAGCACATGAATATCTAATACCTGCCACTTTCAAGAGAGTGGTTGAGCCACTACTACAAGGAGCACACTGAGAAGCAGAAGCCCAAAAGCTGTGAGACCTCAGTTTCTGTTGGCTGTACATGGAGAGAGCCATAAATCCCATGCTGTTAAAACAACTGTTTGGTGTCTAAATTTAGATAAAATATTTCCTGTCACCATCTGTGGCCAAGCAGGAGACACCTATGGAACCACATGGACACACCACTTCACAACTGTCTTGTTAGGGAAGGCAAAGAGAAGACTGCACCAAAGCAGGTGAGTTCCTCTGAAGAAAGGCACTTATGCTGTCCCAATCTGCAAATCTTTGATGAATAGAATCATTTCATATGTACAAAGTCTTGTGTTTGTCTTTAAAAGCTGTGTCCAGAAGGAACACCTCAAATTAAGCTTTTTCCCAAGAAGGAAGTACCTCCAAGACCTCTTTGGTATTAAATACGATTGAACAATATCTAACACATGAAAAGATGTAAGTATACATAAATAATGTTTTGAAAAAGTCTTCATTAAGAATTTGAGACGTCTATGCTGCTTCTTACTCAGGCTTTTCATTGATGTCACTCTGAGAAACACTCAAAGTAAACACAATGATGAGCATGTGGGAGAACAGATTGTAAAGTAATCAGTGTGAAGAATCTGCTTCTGTGGACAATGCCTGAAAGTCTGATATGCAAGATGACATAGAAATTTGAAGCTTTCAGGGCACTGATATATACACAATAATTATAAAATAAGCATTGACATAAGCACTTAAGTATTACACTCCTTATTTAACTACGCATACTTGAATATCTAAGAGTTCTACTTCAGTGAAAGAGATGACATAAAATGATTTCCTCCTCTATTCCAAGCAGCAACGTACCAAGTTCCTCCTTTTTGCTAAACATCGGAGATATATTATCTGATGCTGAACAGCTCTTTGAAGTGTACCATACATGTCAATTTACATTCATTCCTGCAATTCTAATATGGTTAGAATTGCTACAAACAGTTATTCTTATAAGTTCCACAGTACTTGGAGAAACATAACAAAAGTCTTACCGCTGTGTTTCCATTGCACCTTTGGGACTGGCAAACACCTCTTATTCTGTTGGGAATCAGCACATCGTCCCAGCGAGATGGACCCTTCAAATTAAAACCAAATCATATAAAGGCTTTAATCTACTTAATAAGTAAACATATAAAAGTTGGTTTTGTTGCCTCTCTTCCTACCCCCATTTCTTTTAGACTTTAGCTAGACAGTTTTATCATGTTTATGCTGATAAAGTCCAATCAGATTATACAACAGTATTCATCAGTAAAGTTCAGTCACTGACAGGACATACAGCCCCTCCATCCTGAGGTCAGTGTTGTGAACAGGAGTCAAACAGTAGGTACATTTTCTCAACTTAAGACAGGGACTGACTTATGATTAAAAAGCTACAAAGACTCACCTGCTGGTTCAACACTGTTTACACCTTGGCCTGCAGCTAAGGCAAAAAAGGGAAAAAACACAACAGTTGGAGGTAGAATGCAAAGTTAGAAAGACTGGAGCATAACACAAGGACTAGGTTAAGTAGCTTTTCTCTATTTTGTAGTTTAAGTATTAAATGGCTCTAACTCCTGGAAACATTCCAGGTCAGGTTGGACGGGGCTCTGAGCAACCTGATCTAGTTGAAGATTGTCCCTGCCCATGGCAGGGGGGTCRGACTAGATGACCTTTAAAGGTCCCTTCCAACCCAAACTATTCTATGATTCTATGATAGCTTTACTGAAACCTGTTTCTGTTTTCATGGGCTGCTAATGTGAATTTTGATAATGCTTGCTGTAAACAAATTAGACTTCTTGTCACCAGATAAAGCCTTTACCTAACTGTAATACAACATAATGAAAATGTGAAGTGAGGATTGCTAGCAGATTCCTGGACATTTACATTAGCTGCAAGATTTGACAGTCATTGTTAACAAAAAAAAAAACAACAACATAAAAACCCAGAAAGAAAATGAATAGAAAAACCTTAGCAAACTTTGCTATGACTTTTTGAATATAAACAGTTCATTTATGAGTGTACTACAAAACACAGTAAATTTAAAGGTTACAAATCATCATTATTAATATTTCACAACTGCAAAATAGTGTGGTTAACAGGATGATCTATCAAAGAAGAATATTTATATATATGGCATATACAGGAACATTTATAAAAGTATTTCCCAGCACATAAAAAATTTAAATGACATTAGCACAAGTCTTCTCTTTTAATATTAAATCTCACACCAATTAATATTTAATTCATAGACAATAAAAATTAATCTGAGAAATAGATATGAAGCTTACAGATATCCATACACATAACAGAAATAAACAACTAAGAAGGTATCAATAATTAAAATATTTGCTACTTGGATTACTCAGTGTTTGGGATATGTCACTACTCGGGAATAACAAGAGAACTTTACCCAGAAGAGAAATTATGGCAGTCAAGAGGTTAACTGCATTAGTGAAATTAGTACCTACTTAAATCGTAGTTGGATTACAAAGTAATCCAGTACATCTACATCCATCTCCTTTTTACTTCTGTATGAGGTATTTCTTCAGCATAGYGCAGACACGGCTGAGACAGCTTTGAACTAACTTAGTAGTAGGAACTTAACTATAAAAGGTTGATCGAGCCTATCTGAAAAGTCAAAGTAAAACAGCTTAATATGCGCTGAGCTCTGCTCTCTACTGTCTTGCTGAGGTGCTGGCATTTGAGATAGGTAAAAAGAGCTTGAACATGTGTAAGTTGTATTGCAGGCAGACACAGGGGTGACTACTGGTAGATTTGACTTTTTGGGAGAAAAACAGCTGCAGTATAGTGTAGTTAGTATAAAGTAATAATACTTAACTTGAAATTGTGAAAAAAACCCTTGAATTCATTATTTAAAACATTTTAAAGATCAAGTTTGCCATCAACTATTCCAGTGAATTTTGACCTCTTACAAAGCTTTAGCATTCTTGAGATTTTGCAGGAAGAAGCAGAGACTTCTTCAGGTGTTGTGTAAAGAACCACCTCCTTTTAATAGTTTTCAACTTTGTAGTTGAAAGTTTCATTCGATGCTCCCCCATTTATTTATTTTTCCTTATGCCACCAAAGATTGTGCAGATCTCTAGCATACCTCTCACAGTAGTTTACTTTCCAGGAAGTAATCTACCTTGCCGTTCCTCATATAGATGCTGTTCCTTACCTTTGATCAACTTTTTACTCTCTTGGTAGCTCTTCCAATTCTACTGTATCTTTTTAGAATATGACAAACATCACACAGTATACAAGACTTACTTACGTGCTGGACTAGTGAATGGGAAGATGGTGTCTCTGAATTTGTTCTTTATTTCTTTCCTAAATAATTAAGATGTGATTTACTTTGCTGATGGTTACTAAGCACCAAGGCAGCATTTTGGTGGAATTGTCTATCACAGCTCCTAGATCTCATTCCTGAATGTAACAGTTATCTCAAAATCCAGCATGTATATATAAAATTTGGGTTTATTTTTCCAGTGCACATCACTTTAATATTAAGATACATTGACTTCCATCTGCCACTTCACCAGCAGATGAAGTGTGCATCCTAAGGTCCACAGAGGGGCTTCTAGTAGGTACTTCCCAGGTTCCTCCATACTGAACACACCTGTTTGTTCCCAAGGATGAACCAGCTGTATACCTCATCCTCTCCAAGTGTTTCTTTTGTATAGCCATCATCTAGCAGGCTTGTACACGTTCCGCTCCTGTTATACTTTAAAAGGACTCAGTAACAGTTTTTCTGCTGTTTGCAAGTTATAAACTTTTTCGCTTACCTAATTTCATTTTTATATTTAAGGTGCCAGAATTAGGCATTAGTTTTGGTTTACTGAGGGTTTTTTTGTTTTAATTTATGTCATTACTCATTTTTCTGAAAGATGCATCCTTGATTCTAATAGTGTCCCTTTTTTTTTTTTCACCCCCACAATTTAGTCATGTTAGCTTCCATTCAGTCCTCAAATTTCTGTGCACATAATCTTTGATTCCAATTAATTTCCATGTCTCCTCCAAAGATATAACTCTTTTTAGCTGCCCCTTCTAGCTTCTTCTCAACAAGCACCCTTACTTTTATGTAGCTTCTCTTTTTCAAAATTAAGCACAATACTGTGTCCTCAGATTTTGGGAAGTTGCTGAACATAAATATATTATGGTCATTGTTAAAGAATAGGTCTTTGTTACTAACATTACAAACCAGGTCCTCTGCATTACCTTCTCTTGCAGGTTCTTTGATCAACTTTTCCATAACACAACCTGACAGCATCTAAAAGTTTACTCTTGGGATCATGGTTTGACATGATACCTAATTTACATGAAAGCAATTTAAATATCCCATTATCATTGTTTTTCGTACACTTTCCAGCTTTTGATTTTCCCCAGCATAGTAGACTCACTATCATCATCTGGTTAAGTGGCTGTTAATGGGAGTTTTACGTTTTTTCCCTTTTCAGGCCTAGAATTTCACTCCATAAGGATACTGTGTAACTTACTGACTTGTTAAAAACAATGAAATGTTAACTTGTTAGTCTTATTTAACACCTAACCCTCTTCCTTCATATTCAAATTTCTTAGTATATCTTTATTAGAACATTTATTTTTCCAATTTAGAGGAATTCAGTAGGTTTGTATATCTTTGGATAATCCTTACATAATTTACACTTAGGAAGAGGATACTAGAAAGAGAGGGTGAGTAAGAAGTAAGCATGCTTTATAAAATTTGGGGGCAGGGGGAGGATGAGGAGGAACACTCAAAAAAACCCCAAACACACCCAACAAAACCTACCCAAACCCCAAGCACCACCACTTCTTCCAGATCCTGATAATAATATCAACAGTAAATCTTCCTGTTACTTCATCCCTGCATGATTAATATGAGACACTCAAAGTTAATGATGCTATGCTAGTATACACACAAAAATAGTCACAAGACTGCTACACAATAAGATAATTTAAAACAGTATCTGTGGAACTGCTTCTATGAGACATGTTATCAACTCTGGTACTAATTATCTTGATTTCATAAGAAGAAAATATTTCAAGCTAAACTTTAGAGGAATTAATCTTTCAACTTCACTGAAGTTATTTCAGGAGAAAACTTCCCAAGTATTCAGTAGTTTGCAGGTCTAGGTCCATAATCACAAACATGTAGAAGGCATAGTAATATAGGACCATTTATAAGGTTGAGTGAGATTCTAGAAAAGTGCATATTTAAAATGTATTTGAAACGGTGTCACTATCTTGATTATGCCACAGTCTTATAGTAGTTGAGAAACGAGCAGCTGATTTGCAAAATATAAATCAAGAAAGGATCCTTACAAGAAACCAGAACAGAAAGGAATTGATGCAATATCGACTACTGTTAGTTAGAATTCAACTACTACAACTAGCACGGGATCAGGTCCAATTATGCTTAAATGGTAATATCTTTTTATTTATTAATAGTAACAACAACTGTATGAATTTTGCAGTCACCTTTTAAGGTCTTATCTGCAAGGGAAGGCTAGTGTGCTATATGGCATGGTATGAACTTACAGTGCTCTCACTCTCTGCAATAATTTCCTCATGACATTCCTCATGCACAMAAGAGTACTTTTTGCATGAAGCAGCTCTCTGTTTGAAATAAGAATATGCCATCTTCCTCTTAAGGCATGCTAAAAGCATATACACAGGGAACTAGTAGCACAGTCCCACGCTATCAGCAACTACTCAGCTGTTCACTCACACTGTAGCTAACAACTTCCTATTTTTTCCTTCATAAAAAACCCACCCTATCCAACACTTCTTTACATTAACTCTTATGACAGGCATAAACCCAAAAGAAAGTCAGATGCATTTATCTCTTTTGATAACATTAACCAGACCCAGCTTTAAGTCAACAGCATTTTCTCTTTGTTCTAGCAAGAGTTAGATCAAATTTTTAAGGGACAAATTAATCTAGCAGGAAAAGTCCAAGACAGACTGGCAGAATATATTGGGTTTGTGCCTGTCTGACGGTGAGGAGTAGGGGGAAAAAAAGTAAAAAAAAAATAAAACCCAACCAAACAAGAAACCCCTACAAAACTCTGTGCCTCACTTTCCAAATTTGTAAGAAGGGGAAAATCTCCTTTCCCACGTCTGTGCTTGGCATTCTTCAGGGTCATATTTTATTATTAATGATAACATAATACACTTCTGAAAGATTTAGTGTGCTTGAGAATTTTAGTTTTCAACCTTCAAAAAAATAGCAAAAAAAGACATTTGTCCTTGAAAAACACTGTGTATTCAAAATGTTAATGTTTCTTTAGCAACAGCACTACTAAATGGCATTGCTATAATTGCATCAAAATAAGTTAGGAAATCTGGCGAGATAAACACTTTGAAATGCAATTTTTGTATCATTCTTTCTTGAGTCTAAGAAAAGCCTGTCAAACTGCAGGCCAGCCAATCACTTGTGGTGCTGTAACACTGCACACTGTAGTGTTTGTAATTATTAGTTTGCATTAATCAAGAACACACTGTGAGAAGAACAAAGCATTCTGATTGCGAGATTAAAGCAACTGCCCCTCTTGTACACAGACAAATGGCTCAGAGAAAGCYATGCATTAAAATGGATGTATTAGAGAAGACTTTTCCGGTGTATAAATGGGAAAATGACAGAATAAAGAAAGAAGTAGAAGGAACACCAGAATATCACTGAATAGAAATAGTCATGTCAAACATAGTTGAGTATTTCCCAAATAACCAGGTATGGAAATTTTTATGCTTTGGGTGTGTGGCACTTGTTCCTTCCCTTTTTAAGGGGGAAGACAGGAAAAAGTTGGCAAATGGCATATTAAATTTGAACTGAAGCTCCTATGCAGCATATGAAGAACAGGGAAGATTGAGGTGGTTTTTTTTCAATGTATGAAGGAAGTACTGAAAACCTGTGTACATTCCACTAGTATACTGTACTGGTGCCCAGTACAGTGGACAGTACACTCTACTCTTAGTGTATGTTCCATCCAGTAGCCAAGACCTGATTTTGTATTGTAGAACCACACCTGAATTTTGGTCAATGACCATTTAAAAAAAAAATCTCTGAGAACAGAAAGAGTATCTAGAGATTCTGGATGACAAATTATTCAAAATGCAGTTGCTGACAGAACTGTTGACCTGTGAAGTCAGGGAAAGGTCAGAAGCAGAGGTCAGCAATAGAAACCAGTGATTCAAAGACTTTGAATCATTTAAAAGGCTGGAAACTATCCACGTATTCAATGCTTTGTATTTCCCCTGCTTTATATTCTCCCCCAGTGAACAATATGCAGCAGAATATCATTAAAACACATCTTTGTACATTCTAATATCTACATGAGAGACATAAATCATTAAGATGTTGAACAAATGACAAGTATTAGTGCAGAAGGATTTTTAAAATAATGTAAGAAATAATTTCAGGTACTTGAGAGGGTTTAAAAATCAGCATACAAGCCACTGAAAAAGTGCTAAAACTAATGCAAACCATGTGAGCACTCAAGACTCCTCTGCAAAATGATGGCTATTGACCTGTCTACATGAGAGTATTTGAAGAGCTAACTATTATATGGTGACCCCTCAGCATGATTTTAGTATCTTGAGGTAGTAAGACAAAAAAGCTCCCCCAAATGGTAGAATTACTTAATAAAAATTTATTTCCTTTTTGCCACTCTGTAACAGGGGTATCCACACCAAGCTACCACAATTCACTGCTTCCAGTGCCAGTACACATGGACAACTCTGTCCCCCAGACATAGTAGGAACCAAGATGTATTCTGACAGTAAACATATGTATGCAAACACAGCTTAACACAGGCAATGAATATTACATGAACAGCAATAGATCCCACCTACTGTGACAAAACATCTTAGCAGAGATGACACAATCTTTTTGCTGTTTTCTTCTACTCTTCCCAATGCAAGTTTGAGCTTTCTTTCACAATACAAGCACTTCAGCCTAGAAAAATAATTTTATAAGAGAACACATATTTTCCTACAACAGCATAGATATTTTTACAAAATAATCAGAGCTGCTTCCTTCAGTACCACCTGACTAAAGCTTGTCTGCTTCTCTAAAATCTAGCACCTTCCAAGACTTTGRTTCTTATTATGCTACCTCTATAATGTTTCAGAGCAAGTGACTTGCAAGATGACTACAGATAGTCAGATCCTGGAGGCTCATGAATGTCTCATAACTGATGGGTAAGGCTGGAGAAGGGTCAGCAGGTGATAAATCCCCAAGGAACTGGACAAAGTCTAGCATCTGTGAAAAGGAAGAAAGAACAGAGCTTTTTCTTGGATAGACAAACTGGTATTGATTAAGCCTGATGTTACTATTGGTAAACCAGTGCATTCATACTTTTTCTCAGCATCCCTAACCCAGACATGATTTGCTCTTCATGTTCTACACTTGTCATTAGAGTGGCATTGCTGAATGCTAGATTATTTCTTCTGAGCATAGTATGGATATAACACATTTAAATAAAAGCTTTCACCCTATTTTATTAGTGCAGTAATGGAGTTGAAAAATTAAGACTTTTAGATACACCGATCCACTTTTTATAGGTTCTTAACAGGCTTAATTTAGGAGAGCAATCTGATCATCTTTTGAAACACTTACTAAGAAAAATCTAGCTGTTACGTGAGTGATAATTAGATTCAGCAGAAAAGATTCGTATAGCATGTTTCTAATAGCAAAGAGATTGGACATCTCATTTCAATGTGGAAGAAATAAATCTATCTGAATCATAACATTCATGTAAAGCTCCATATTTATTCCAGCATTCTTTATCTTGATAATTATGAATACAACTAAACTATGTTTATTAAGACACTTGCTAGATTTCTACTGAATGCTCAGATATCATACAGACATTATTATTTTGTTCCTAAGTAAAACTCTATGAACAGCAGTATCCAGTTTAGCACAAAATGCATTTCTCCAAATTCCCAAAGCACAGCCTAACAGCATCCACCACCAGAGAGAGAAGGTAAAAATAAAGTTTATAAAAGAGATTAATACTGATTTAGCCAGGAAGTACTTGCTAGCCTTTTACAGATGTTCTATTTACAATACTTGAAAATTTATTACATTAGATAATCTACTGGAGGTAAAAACTGCCAGATTGGCAACCTTTATGACCAAAATCCTCTGCTTAGCCACAAAGCTTATCACAAAGGCAGAGGTAATTAAAGCTTACCCACAGTTTACACAGACCTGCAAAGGCCACTTCTAGCAGTGAGAGAGTAATTTTTGTTCCAAAACTATTTATTTTGTTGACATTTCTGGCAAGACTGATACCAACTGACTAGGACACAGGTGATAGGATACATGGATGTAAGAGGCAACCTGTAATTTATTAATAACACAGTGGAGTTCTTCTCTCCTACACCCCATTTTAATAAATGCTACTGTGAATGACATGACTCTGCATGTCATACCAGAGTAGCAGTGAGAGTGTCTCCTACTGCACACTTCACTGCAGGTAAAACTAACCAATTTACCACAGACCAACTTTGACATGGGATCTCCCATACAGCAGGGAGCACAGTATAGAAAAGACCACTAAATTAGTCTTGGGGCTAGTTTTAAAGGGGTTTGTGGAATAAGAATGGGAGGACTTAAGTTAACTGTTTGGCCTACACAGCACAGTAAAGAATCCATCAAAAGAAATCTTTTAGTTATTATTGACTTTGGTCATTAGAGCAATCAATAAAGCACATAGATAGCTATATTGATATGAGAAATAATACCATAGTAGAGTTAATCACATTTTAAGTCTTTGCAGGATTGAACGTACTGGTTTGATTTAGTGGTATCTTAGAGATGAAATTTTCCTTTCAGAGTGCCCAGCCTAATTAGTAAATTGACAGTTTTATGTCAATAGTTATAACTCTTCCAAAAATGAAGTAGCTGACAATTTGCTGAACTGCTTGCTGTTGTGCAATTAGGAAGACTTCCTGCATGCTAGTTATTTCAAATCAAAGATCAGAGAATCACATCTCTAACTGAAAATGCACGTAAGTATAGTCAAAATAATTTCCATCCTGTTATTTTATTGATCGTTGCTTTTTTTCTTATCACAGGTATCTTTGTTAAAAAAACAAAACCTGTTAGTAAGACGTTTTTAATAAGTTCTCGTCTTTCTTTTCTTTCATATTGTATTATAGGACATGGATTTTCAAGAGTAATCCCACTGATCTCAACTAAATAATGAAGGCTCATACACAGACATCCAAGATAAATGTCTCCAGAGTCACCTCTTCATCGATAATATTTTACAATGTGCACTGTGTTGCCAGCGCAAACAATTTTTATATTATATAAGCAAAAAACTGATTCATAATGTGCTTTTGKACAGTTATTTCGGTGGGCCTTCCCCACCAAAAAGGGGCAAAAAGAGAATAAAAAGAATTCAAATACAACAACTGCAGCTGAGAAATTGAACTGAAGAAGTCCTGCTTGACTGCTTGAGAGGAATGTAGCTGAACATTAGTCTTGACAGAGAGAGATACGTAACTATGAAAAAAGAAGTGGATGTAGAGTCTCCTAAAACAAACAACCAAATGCCTTTCAAATAATCTGTCAGACTAATGATTTCTAATCTATAAATGCAAAATATATTACTCTGTCTGGATGGCATTAAATGCTTTTTCAAGACTGAAAGAAAACAGAACTGGAGAAAATATCCGTAATCCTCTAAACATGCCATGTATCTACTGTGTCCATTGAAACTATAGCATTCAAAAAAAATGATCCACAGTTACAAGTGTTAACACCAGCAAATCCCATTGAGGTCAGTATACCAAGGAGCAGAATGAAAAAAAAGGACCCTCTGAAGGACCCTCTGGCTTCAGTTGCTGTTACTGCTGTGGTGACTTTTCAGGGGTCTTCCTGAAGGGAAGCACGCAGATCACTGAGAGGCCAAGGAGCTCAGACAGGAGAAATCAAAACCTCAAAGACGCGTCCCTCTTCTGGGCTGAGCCAAGCACACCCCAACAGGGGCAAGAACACTCATGGCTGGTTGAGCTACAACTCTCTACATTAAAAATATTCATCCATGTTTTAAGGGTTTTTGGCCGAAACCAGAAAGTGCAAAGACTGTTTTCAAAGTCTACCCAAAATACTGCTTCTGCTTCTAGCCTTTCCACCCCCAACTCACAGTTACAAGCTGTAAACTGACTAAATGTGAATTAAAACTTCATTTGTACCTCAGCTTTTTCTCAAGTGGCAGCTGCCTGCAGCACATGGATTTTGTCTCACAGGACTTTCCGGGCTGTGGGGAGCAGCCCCAGGGAAGCCCTCCTTCCCCAGGGCCACAGGAGCCAGCCTCCCCCCAGGGCCCCACTACAGCTCCGTGCAGGGTGAAAGGCGGCTGCGGGGGCAGGGCCACCCAGGCCTGCTGAGGCCTGGTCTGTGCCATCAAGGCCCTGACAGACTTGGYGCAAGTGGAGGGCGGGGAAGAAGTTATTCACATAAGGGTAAACTATTCCTAACCACACAAGGAGTCTACCCCTTCAAGTCAGCAAGCTCCAGGGAAACGTCAGCCATTCAGAGGTGAATTGCCTTCAGGATCTGGTAGCAAATCCTCATGTCTTTCACATCTCCACAACTGGGTGGTAGGATTAAAATTCATTAAACATACTTGAAATTCAGTACAAAAACATGCTGGTGATTCTATAAGTCACAATAAACAGGGATTACACTGAACTTTTCCTTCCTTAAGGAGAATCTTTCAGAAGAAGGTAGGTGGAAGACATATTTTTCTATGTGAAGGTTTGGTTTTTTTTCCCCAGTTACAACTATAATTTCATGTTGAACATGAAACAATTTAATCCAGAAGTTTTGTCCTACAGAAACATTTAAGCAACTTCATATATTTTAGGCAGAGAAGATCTGGCCAGTCCTACAGTTCAAATGAATCATAACCTGTGTCTGCATGGGAAATACATGACCTAAATGAAGTAGTACACAAAAATACAAGGTCTAAAATAAGCCAATATACAAGCCAAGGACGACAATCAGCATTTTGCTAATAATGCTAATTAGACACCTTGTAATTCAAATTAACTTGAGCTGTAGTTAAACAAAGGTAATAAACCAAAGATGTAAAATGAAAAAAAAATCCAAGCCTCATGAATATTCCACAGTAATAATTTAATTTGGGTGTGATAATTGCATGTCACATCATTCAATTTCAAATATTTTTCCTTGACAAGAATTTTAAAACATCTTTTGACTGAGAGATGAAGCTAGAGCATTCCCGTTATAGACAATACCTGGAGAAGCCATCAGCATAACGATTCACTTTCATAAGTCACTGTTAGACAACATGTCCAGAGAAAACAGTCAGATCAACTACTCGGGCTGTGGTAGATCCACAGAGAGGATACTGCCATCAGCCACATGTTCCTGCCATTCCCTTTCTCCCTCTGTACTATCATCGACTGTGCCCTTATTTCCACTGCTTTTACTTTGTCTGAAGGGTCTCCCTCCCATTCCTGGGGAAAAACCCACACTCTAAGGATGCTAGATACATTCATGAAGAAAAACAAAAACAAACAAAAAAAAAAACACAAAACAAAAAAAAAGAAAGAAAAAAGTGAAAAAAATAGCAAAAATGCCGATGAGATTGTTCTAAGAATAAATTTCTTAACTAATCAACAAAGGTCTAAAGCAGAACAGCCTCTAGCAAGACTAACTTCATAAGGTGTTCAAGCAATTTTTTCAGTTACTGCAGTTATATAAAACCGTAAAATCAAGATTATACACCACAGTACCTGTAGGAAATAGACTGCTATATAGTCAATTTTTTATTTTACACATAATCAGAAACCCTGAAAGACAAAACCATACCAATTTCAGCAACAATATTCCTATGTTCCAAAGGAAAGGTAATAGGATATCAAAGGCTAGCGAAGATGGCAATGTTATTTACTTTTTTTTTTCCCTGAGTGCTACAATTGTTGTAAACTTTACATACCCACTAGAGCATTCACAGGTGAATGCATCTTTATTTTAAGTATTCAGAAATACAGGAAACCCTGCATCAGGTGGATTATTCAGATTTGAGATTCATTTAAGGTTACGTTGCAAGCATGGTGGGTTTTTGTTGTTACTTTTAGGTGRTGGTTTTGGTTGGTTTGGTGTTGGGTTTTTTTTGTTTGGTGTTGTTTTTTTTTTTTTTTCTTAAAAAAAACCACCAAACACAATCCTGCTAATACACATAAGAGAAATGCAAACATGATTCTTCAAGCATTTTACACAAGCACATAGCTAGTGTTAAAGAATTAAGGCTGTGCCAGGCAGGTCAGTGAAAGCTTTATGAGAGATCCCATCCGTCACACAGAACCCCTGGCTGGCAGGCAGACATCTGAGTGTGCAAACACCAGTGAGAGCAGCTAGTGTGACAGCCCAGGAAGAAATTAAGAAAAAGCAGGAAAAGGGACCAAAAAAACCTAAAAAGTAAAAATAAGCAGGAAAATAAAGACAAGCGAGCATTCATCCCTGTGAAATAAAACTGCTGCTCCGGTGTTGCATGATAGATAGTACAGGACCTCTTCTCACAGCAGAAAATCCCTCAGCTAAGAACCTGCTTTGGATTACAGTACCTTAATTTTATCTGAATCTGATCTGCTATGCCAAATCCCTTGAAGTATACAAGCATTAATTAAAAAAACTGTCTGTAGATATCTCCAGTAAATTAAGAGGTATGACCTCTAGAAATCTGACATAAGAGCAAAGTTCAGGATCCTGCCTTTGCCATCAAGGTACTGCATATACAGGGAGGAGTTAAACTTGATCCAAAACAGCCACTGAATAACACCATTTAATAACAGAGATATATTCCTATAATGTAGTATCAAATTCCCAGACACTTATTCTCCTAAAGGAGTGCTTTAAAGACTGCAGCTCTGCCTTTTTTTCATATCTCTCACCCCGCCTCTGGTTGCATGAATCTTGAATTATTTTGAGTTATTCTTGAATTATTTTCTGCATACTGTCACAACTGGAAAATGTCTCAAGTCAATCTTTATGGTTTTCACCTAAATCACAGAAAAGGTGAACCAACTCAGGCTAAAAGGGCATTTGAACCCAACTTGTCCATTTTCTGACAGAAGCTCTTGAGARGGACCCTGCATAAAGGTAAGGCGTGCCCCTACCACCTGAATTTTGTAACAACACAAACTTGTTTGTGTATACAAGGTGATCTCTGTGAATGTCTTACTGGATCAGGTTTTGAAGGAGATTAAGTTGGAGAAAGGCCTCATTTCTTTATACCTGCTCCAAATCATTCATTTAATTCTAGGAGCTGATTTGCTTAAATAAGAGGAATTTTAGGCATAAGCATTGAATCTCCCTGTGCTCCAGTTTTCTGAAAAGACAGACACCTGCAAGTTTTAAAAGGCAACTGAGCAAGGCATCACTTGGATAACTCCACTCTGCACCCACCCTGTTTCAGGCTCATCAGTGCTTTCCTGGATTTAACTTTCGGTTTCCTTCTATACAGTAGAGTGAGATACTCTGGTACAAAATGAGTAACTCTCTAGTCACAGATTGTACATCTGAAGTCACCTCACAAGCATTAGAATGTATAGAAATAGGTTACTTTAAAAGGTGGCTGCTATCAAGATCATTTGAAATGCATAAGTCAGGATAGATCATCTAGAAGCTACATAAAATACCATTTAATTTCATGGTAAACTTCAGATTTCCACTGAATTCTGAACAGTGCGAGGGAAAGATTTTAGTTTTGTAGACATGATATCTGTATTTCATTTATGGAGGTTACGACTTGCATTCAAATTACTGAATCCATTTCAGGCTAAGACCACTTGTAAACCGAGTATATGCTAATTGTTTCTTAGTTTTAGAAACAAGCAGGCCCTCAGACATGAAATCAGGGTACTTCTACATTGGGTTGACAGTCATTGCAAACTAAACTGCATTTCCACAGACTGTATTACATTTTTTTCTGAAGACAGAGTTTCCTTTTCTCTTGTTGCGATCTCTTTTAGTATCTGTTTCTTTTGTCACAAGGAAAGACAACAGATATATTATTTAAATGTTTAGCATTTTTTAATGCAAGACCAACATTCTAACTATCACTGTGATGTTGTTTTCCTTGCTTCTGGCTCAGTGTAAACCATGACAACAAATAAAATTGAGGTGATTAAATAGAATTAATGTTATGACTAATTCACAGTTCAGTGCTTATGGCAGTGGCTTAATCAGTACTTTTTCTGTATTTATCATCATCAGGCTTAGCTATAACACATTTAGTTATAATAATGAAAAGGATCTAGAACTGGCACTTTAATCAGAACATAGATGTGCAGTACAGCACACTACATATTAATAAACAAGAATGTGCAGAACTTCCTCAAACACACACACTAGCCCAGCCATTCAATTCTGCACAACTGCTGTTTATAACTGTGTTCCACCATTCCAGGTCTTACACATTTCTAAGACTCAGCTTCTATATTAGGCACAAGTTATTCTTCATTGTTACTTTATGCTCTTTATTTCAAGTTTTGGTCTGCTCTGGTCTGAACAGACTCTATCTGCAGAGCAACTAATAGCCCAAAACTGCAACTCTGTAAACAAGACAATTATAATTTGAGGTAACGGCTTCTCTTTGCAAAGATAAAGCATATGTAATCCTATCACCTCTCTAYAGAGTGCAGACTGTGGACAAGAAAAATGTAGCGGAGTATCTTCTTGTTGCAAAAATTGATACTAGATACTACACTGTGAATGCCTCTGATGAAAACCAAAAGGTTCGAATACACTGAATCCTTCCTGGATGAGAGGAAAACCAAGTAATTAATCATCTTCATACAGCTTCTTTACCCCATCTCTCAAGTTGTGAGGTGCTTTACTTGTCTGTGCCCAGAAGTAAAGAAAAGCTATAAAAGAATTGCCACTTGGAGTTGATTTTTTTTTTTTTTTTTGACAGCAAGTTAAAACAGAATCTAATGTCTCTTCTCGTAGCTTCATTAATTTGGAATGCCAGTAACAACCAAAATCAGTAGTTACATTATAAATAGTAGTGTATATTAGAGTTCTGTGTAAGAGTGCTATTTTACGCATCAGTGTTATGTTACCTTCCTTTTAATTCATACCAATATCCTTCCATTAATTCCACTTGAACAATTTCCGAGTTGTCAATACAAGGTCATAAGTTTCTCTCTCATACAATTTCTACAAGTTTGCACACTGCTGGAACACCAAATAAATATTCTGGAGCTATCATGCATTTTGACAATACATTTAGATCTGAGAAAAACCTTAAAAATTTAAACAAGATAAAATAAAAACATATTCATGCTTTCTGATTATTGAGCTCTCACCTGCTACATTCTCCCAAGCTTCCTCAGGTGGAAAAATACTTTTGAAAAGAAGTGTTATTCTCTAGAGCTTTGGTGCTACCACCACATAGACTATAAATATACATTTATGCACGATAATTATTCATAAGCATTTAATTACACTGTGCAAATATCCATGCACTGCACTGGACAAACTCGATCAGGTATAACTCCTTTGAGATAGAGTCACACAAGCACAGAACACAATCCTATTACAAACAGGAAAGAGAAGATTGCAGTTTCATAGTAATCAGTTTACTGTATTATAGAAAGGGTTTGTAGCCCAATATCTAAAAGGAATAGCTCTGGACTGGGATTTGAAAAACCAGGCTTCTGTTCAGAGCTCTCACTTGCCTACTGAGTGGCTTTAGGAACAACACTTTCTCTGTTTGCCCACCAGTTTCTAAATCCATAATATATTGATTTCCTTCATATTTCCTCAGAGCTATTGAGAAGTCCTCACTTTTAAATTTAGCATAAACCATAGTTTAGTATAAATGTAACAATATTAAGAACAACAACATTGATTTAAAAATAAAAATTACAGAAATGAAAAATTGAAGTAGTCCAACTGGCTCTTGTTGTAGAATTATGTTTTCCATTGAAATCAGAAGAAGGATTTCTTCTCTACTCAGATATTAAAAAAATAAAAATAAAATTAAAAAAATCCCTGAACCAGTATTGTCTGTCAGTATTACAAACAAACAACACAAAATATCATCAGCACTGTACTTTAATTTTATTTCTCTTCAGCAGACTTAAAGACTTTATTTCCTATTACACTAGGGGAAACTGCTTGATTTTAAGCTCAGAAAAACAAATTGTTGTCTTTTACAATCATGGTTTGCAATTAACTTCTCATGCTTAATGTAAGTATAAAATTAATCTATCTATTCATGCATTGTCACTTTTGTCTAATTATACTGTATGATCACAGAAACACACTACATTATGGAAAATATGCATGTGTTGGTAGGTTTCCATGCATCCACTATTTTAAAACATCTCCTGGAAAAGCTAACTCAAGGGGGAAGGGGGAAAAACTAAAAAACCCCAACAGCAAAAAAAAAAACAAACCAAAAAACCCAACCCTTAACATCTCCTTTCTAGCTGTTTTATGTTTTTCATTATAGCAATCCCTGTTATCTCAAATTGATATGCATATGCCAGCTATATTCAGCCTTGCCTCATTTGTTATAAAAGCAATGACCTTTCAAACACTTTCCTAGTCTTCCTTTAAAAGAAATAACCACAAACAAACATGTGAGTGCCAGTGAAGTGGAAAATTAGCCTTTTGAAACAAGTAAATCATCATCCCCACCATATTAAGAAAAACCCTAAGACTGAACAACAACAACAAAAAGCATGCTGAACCACGTAAGGCTGATTTTACTGTGTACGCTCCAAAAAAGWCCTTGACATTGCTAATGTTTGTCTTGCATCTAGGTCCCAGGGCCAAACCTCCATCTGGAAGAGATTTGAACTACCATCCAGAGGCATTTCAGGATCTGAACCAAAAGGTTTACAGCATTACAATCCAGTTAATTCTATTGCTTCTAATTCCAGCTGGACTTAAAGTCTTATCTCTGCACTCCAGGCCTTCAGATAGAGCCTATCACGGTAACACCAATTCCCAGAGAATTCAACTCCATGACCCAAGTGAGATTAAATCCCTCCAGATAGCCCAAGTAAATGGCTCATAACTCGTTTCTGTCACTTTCGCTAATGCCTTTGTACCGTGAAAGAAACCAGCAAAGGTGTAAATATCTACAAATTATTAACTGCACTTTTTCCCTTGACTCCTATCAGCGATTCCAGTTGTCTGGTTCCTGCTGAGAACATCACAGATATTTACTGGCTGAACTTTCTCTTTAAATACTGCACTAATCAGCTACCGAATATTTGTACTCTATCAACCTGAGTGCTGTTATTTTTGGTGAAACACACAAACAGACACAAAAATATAAATAGACAAACACTGAGGGGAAGAGGAGATACATATTTGATGTTAGTTGTACTTAAACTCCCTCAAATCAGGTAATTCCACAGTATGTCTCACGTTAAGTAGTTTCACCCAAAAGAAAGCAGATATAAGCTGAAAGGGAGTATTTCAAATGTACTCATCATGACATATTTAGTTTCTACTTATCAGGACACATTTATTTTAATTAACTGAAGATATGATTCCCAAATATTCCTTTAGGACAAATAGAAGAAAAAAGAAATACTGTCTTAAAATATTGTAGATTAATAATGAGAAATTCCTGTCCAAATCAAAGCCCAAACCAAAAAATACAGCACAATCTTGGGAAGTACTCTTAGATATAGCTCTTGTCAAACAAAGAGAGAGTTTTGTTTATTTTTTACTTCGGGTTTTTCTTTTGTTTGGTTTTGTTTTCCTAGGGAAGGGAGGAGTTTGGAGGGGAACATGAGGAAGGGAACAAGGAAGGGTGTAAGTAAACAGAATGATTTCCTGAAGTAGTCTCCAGCATTGGAAGGAAATCTGTTCCAACAGGAGATTTTTAAAGATCTAAGTAGGAAAAAAAGAAGAAACATGTAAGTGCTCCRGATTTTGTAATTCCAGTCTGCTGGAGTTCTGTCTGTCTAGAGCAGTGCAGAAAGACAGGTAAGACAATGAAAATCACCTACCAGAAGCACGCCTCTTTTCTTTCCAGCATAAGAAATGGACCCTAAAAAAGCCTTTGGGGGTGGTAGATGTCCACCTCCAAACACTGTCATTGCACAACACTGATAAAGTTCTCCCTCAGTACTTCTATCAGGAGTTTCCCTGCAAGACTGTGGCTGAATAAAGGGTGAGGAGCGTCACGTAAATAGGTGAGCAGGATCATCACTGATGGTTTGTATCTCAGATGCAGCTGAGTTCCCAAATCAGAGGGGTGACTGCCAGCTGGGGGCACTGGGTCAGTGCCAGGGCAGTTGGTGGATCCTAGGGGAGGGCTGAGACAAGGCGCAGCTGCAGGACAGAGTGTTGGCCCTGTGTGCTGAGACAGCACCTGGACTCGCTTGCAAATTAGGCAGAAGAGGTTGTCTAGGCTAATCCAGGGAAAGACTGAGGCAATCCAGAGCTGGGAACAGGAGCTCTGGTCTCCACCAATGCCAATGACTATACTTAGGTCACACCCTTTCCGGTAGAGAATAGGGAACATGGACAATGTACTGAGGTTAGTCGTGTCTATATTTTGTAACCAGATACTGTGGGGTACTAACATTATCGCTGGGAAGATGCACCAGCAAATTCTTCTCTGGTAGTATGTCCAGACAAATACCCTTAGCCGCTCTCAGGGTGCTCCCACCTAAATGAGCTAAATCTGAAAATTACTCAGAATTAAAATATGCCGAGGAAGCACTTTCTGTTAACAGTTAAAGTAGTCATGGAAGCTGAAACTCTGTGTTTATGGCTCATTCAGGGACCTGTAAGTAGAAAAGGACATTGTGCCTATGCAACCCCAATGAAGTTAGATCAGCAGTTAGTCAGCCAAAGGGAAATGACTCAGTGTCAGTGAGGCAGGTGACTCGTACTTGGGTTTAATATGACTAAAAGATGAGAAAACCTAGCCAGTACAGCTCAATTAGTTTACTGATTGTAAGATTGTGACCGTATACTAAAACACAGGATACCTTGGTAATCTTCTGTGTGGCACAGCATAGTAAAGGTACAAAACTGATCCCCATGTTTAATAATCTGTATATTACAACCCACAGGATACAGATCCAAAGAAAACTCTGTACATCCATCAGCATCCCGCATATTTTGTTTTACTTGAAGCAAGCTTTGTAACTCTGAACAAGGTAAATGGCATGATGTATTAACCCAGCTGAGGGTGCGTGTTTATTGGACTTCAATAATACTTATGCAAACTACCAACTTCGTTTATTGGTATTTATCCAAATACTGAAACTACAAAGCACATTTTATTTCTACTCCCTGTTTACCCTTTTTAAGTACCACAACTTTTAACCAATGAGCAAGGCAATATTTTTTCCTGTATTAACACCAATTATCTGTCTTGAGACAAAGGTTCAGATTTTTAAAGTTTTTTAGACATTGCACTACTCAGTTTTGGAAGGGTTATGCAACTAAGATGGCAAAGATGCACTGTGGAAATTGTGAGGCAGCAGTAAATCACAGCTCCACTGACACTCAGGCTATTCACCTGTGATACTTTTAAATATGAGTTGTATGAGTCACATGAACATCTCAATGCCGAGCATACAAGCAACATAATATCTGTGACAGTCTGGTCCAGAGACACCTATAATGGTATTTGTTTAACCAAATACAGACATTTATGTCTGAGCAAGACTTCCTACGTTCCCTTTATGATGGAGAAAAATACATAGTACCAGAGTTGGACTCATCTTGTTTTCAGGTAGATGTTTAGAACAGGTCAGATGAATTGTGTTCTGAAATTGTCTATTCCTTTTTACCAATAAAGAGAATGTAGAGTTAACTCAAACATGGGTATCTATGAGATAAATGTTAAAGTTTAGGTGAGGTGAATCTATTTCTTGCTGATACTCACATGGAAGAAAACTGTGTTTTCTCTGCTGGTTTTGCTATAAAAATTATTGAAGAGTTCTTTTTCTTTAAAACAACTGCTGATATTAATTATTTGTACCTTTTCGGGATATATGAGGTCAGGGAAAATCTGATTCATAATAAAAGGGGCTTACAGTGTTGACATGTCTTTAGCACATGGTCATAGAGTAAATAAGAAAGAAATAAGTATTTGAATCATAATAAAGGCATATTAAATAAGGCATAATAAAGGGAGTAATGGGAACAGAGAGGCATTATCAACATATAGGTACATGGCTGATGGGAAGAGTTACTATTTCTAGACTATACAAATTCCCTTGGCCATGATGCTAAGTGTAGAGATTAGGTCCACAATACGTATCTGATGGCAGAAGTACACAGGAACAGGCAAGAAATCTGGAAACAGAAATAATTTCAAAACTGAATAAATACTATGTTTGTGTGGGTCAGAATTAGATGTTTACATGTCAGTTAATGTTCAACTTAAAAAAATAACCAGTAATTAGCATTTTCTCTGGCCTAAGGATGAACAAGCAGAACTGCAGGCTAAAAGAGAAGCTTGCTTCCTGGTTTTGCTCTTCTGGAGAATGCTGGGAATACTAATCTGAAATCAGACTTATCAAATTATTACAACTGTGTTATTGAGCATCTAGATAAGGCTGAAAGAACCTTTACTTTATAACATCTCAGTTAGATGTTGTATCTTAAAAAGAACCCTGAAATTTTATTACCTATGAATGGTTTCCATTCTTACTTTGCTATCTAGCTTACATTTTCATTTGATGATGCTTGTTTTTTTATTAAAGATGACAAAACTCTAGCTTTTTAATTCATGATGATAGTTTGAACAAAATTAAAAAGGGATGTAATGTTTGGGCTTTCTTGCATGCAATTGCATGCCAAAATACTGTAAGTCAAATATTGATGAATACACGAAATGCCAGGGTAGCACTATCATCTATCAAGCTGTAGATGTCCAATACACTTATATTAGTTAATAGTATAACGCACATAAAACAGCATTGAAATAAGCAACAAGCAGATCCTAGTATGCCTTGGACAATAGGAATGGTCTTGAGCAAAGCTGCATTTCCCTCTTTCACCTAGATCTATATGGCTCCTCATGGGGGAAGGTAGGGGACCACGGTGAATTTGTTTTGTTGTTAATAATTATTATGCACAAAACAAGTACACATCCTATTTCTCTTGAGCCTTAAGTTACACCTCCGTAATGCCATGACAATACCTCTTTATTTGAGCAGGTGTATATATGTAATATCAATAGCAAAACGGCTGGAGAATTCCTGTGAGAGGTCACACTGGCTCAGCAACCTGCTGTCACAGCAGTCCAGCTGCTTAACCGAGTCAGAACATATTGCTCTGGCATGGCAGGGAAGGAATTAAGCTTTCAGAGGAGAAGAAGAAAGCTGAGTTCAGCCCCATTAGACTTTATCTCAAGTAGGAAGCAAAGAAATAGAGAGCCTTCATAGAAGGACAATTAAGGTATCCTAGGAAAAGGCTTCTGATGAGAAAAATTAAGTTTGGAGATTTGTATTTTTTGTCTTTCGCTTTTAGTGAAGCCAGCAGTGATTCCAACTATACCAAAGCCTTAAAATTATGCCCTACCCAAAAGAAGTACAATGAGTTTAATTTTACTCTTTTCTAGTTGCATATTAGAGTCCATGGCTGTTACAAAAAAAAGTACCRGGATCTCTCTCTGACAGCACAGATAGGAGCATCACTTTTCACTTTCAAAAGAGCTTGCCTTTTTCAACAGCAGAACATACTTTATCCCAAAGTATATTTTTCTAGAAATGAAGCTGGTATATTGCTAATGTATCCTACAAAACAGCTCATATATGGTTGATATACTTCCTATTTTTTTTAATATTATTAAGATCTTTTTCTTAGAGAAACATTTTGTGTTCTTCTCTCTGTCATTTCTGGCTCCAGGTTGCACCACCTCCTTAATCACTAATACAATACATTACAATTTGACATGAACAAAATAAAAATCAGAGTTATGCACAAAGCTGAGAATAAATGTTAAAATGTACTGCCAATCCACAGATTGGATATGAATTGTGTCTTTGCAGAGCTTTTTATTTCAAAGCCCTGTACAAAATGCAATTCTGAGACCTTGCTGAGTGCAGATCACATTTTTAGATACCTAACTTAAACGAGGACTTAAAGGTCATCAAGCCCGATTACATTCTGTTCAACACAATAAAGTGCAGCCATGTGTAAATTATTATTGAGCAAATTATTAATGATTCATGGCAGATTTTTCATTAGAATGTAATGTCTCCTTTGCTGTAAAGTCAACATTATGATCTACAGTTATTTCTTAGAGCTCTTTCTATTAAACTAAACAGGAGGAGAGATGCTTTTATTTGTACCATTTATATCTGCATACAGTATAACCAATAGCAAAGTTACATTCAAAACTGCCCATCCCTCCGCTATTTCAAAGCTCTCAGTCACAAATTTAACAGGAAGAGTTGTTTCACACAATACCTAAAAGCTTTGGTATTATCCCTAGTATTTGTTTTGTCAAGGTAGGATTATCATAAATAAATACAATTTCTTATAACTTGCACTACTTTCTGTCAATCTACAGCTATGTTTTTCACTCTGTGCATGATCATCACCCACCTCTATTTACTTCTTAAAGGTTACAGAAGAATATCCTTGCCTGCTCTTTAGAAGATAGCCACTTCAAAGACTCTTTTGAGAATCAACAGCCTTTAACAATGTTTGATACAAAGCCAGAAAAGGGCATGGGCTAAGTAACGGGAGAGGGAATGCTTAAGTTAGCATTGTGGGAAATAAATGCCAAAAATTCAGTTTATCACACAAATGAAATTCTCTTTTCCTCAAATAACTCTCCCCTCCACACATGCCTATAGCCAATACCCATCAGTGCTGATATCCATAAAAACTCATCTGTGAAACCCTGTTCTCAGCGTATCTTGCTTCAGTACTCAGACATTGTACTGTTTGGTGCCAGATGTGGACTTAAGCTCATGATGAGCTTCTGGATCTGAGTTTTGGCATTGAAAGTGGCTGGGTGTTTGGTTTACAGATTTAAATGAGAAAGCTATGCCTCTGTTCAGAAGAAAGAGAGCAGGTGCTGTACCCAGCCATCTTCTGTTGGTTTAGGAGCAGACAAGAAGATAGCACTATGTTTCCCAGTACATAGTAATGGGAGAGTGATTGGGATTGGAAAAAAATTGAAACATTAAAAAAAAAMCCCAAAAACATAAATTCCTTTTTTCAAAAGACCAACATTAACAGTAGAGAGAAAATAATTAAAGATCATTAGTGTATGACTACCAAAAAAACACGCTTTTAAAGATAATAAAGCAGTGTAAGAGAATTAAATGGTTTTGGGGTAGCTTTAGGTTGTAATTTAAATAGGTTGTAAATCTTTACTTCAAGAGTAACATAAATCCAAATTATATATACAAAAAGAAGTACAATTAAGTAATTTCCACAAAGAATCTCATACAAGATAGCTAACTGGAGGATATAATTATAAATTACAAAATAAAGTATTTCAAGGGTTTCAAGAGATAATTTTGGCTTTGTTTGCATGCTGGAGGGAAGCGTGACAGTAGCAAACTGTGTCTAAAAACGTTTATGTCACGCATTATCATACTAGAGGAGAATGTGAGATGACTGGAGTAAGAATCCCAAATGGAAAGTTTCTGGATCTTGCTGGTCCTGTTAAGGAGCAATGGACAGGATTGTAAGGCAAAACTTCTAATTTTTACACCCAACTTTAAAGCTAATGTTCTCTCTGATACTTGGCAAATTTCTTAGTCTGAAACTCATTTTCAGAATCCTGACTTTCAGGGTTGCTTTATACTACAAAACAAGCTAATTACAGATAGATATACAATAATAATTGTGATTACCTGGCTCTATAAAACAGACTTTGGATATTGAACACTAAGAATCTACATATTTATTTACTTATCTTAGTAAAAAGGATCTGATTTTGCAGAAGATAAATCAATGGGTGAGTGGATACTCTGCAAAAGTCAATCCCATTTTCCATTTGTTTACATACCCAGAAATTTAGTTGCGATCTGCCAATTTTTGGCTTCCCTCTCCCACATTAAAATTCCTTAAGACTATAAATAATATTAATTACTACTAAGAAGTGGGAGGGATTTTATCAATTCATGTTTCCTCTATGTTTTAAGTTACTTGAGTGGAAGAAAAATAGTCCACCTGTGAAGAATTATTACTATTAGAACTGTCCTGCAAGTAAGGTGGAATAAAGCCATTTCACAGTAACATGTGCCCTGAAAATGGCCCTGATTCAGGAAGGTATTCAAGTGAATGCTTAAGATTTACATATAGACCCACTGAGCGGGACAACTATATGCTGAAAATTAAATATAATTTAAAATGGATATACGTAAAGAAAAAATCAAGCCACTGTCTGTGGCTGTGTTTCCCCAGTCTCATTCTAATTTAACTTCTGACTAAAACTCTAAGCTAAAAAAAAGTAATGCAGAATCCAGAATCTTAATTTCTGGAAATAAGCAAACAATATTTCATAAAGTTCTGTTTCATAAGATTGAAATGTCAATTATTCAATGAGGCTTTTAGTAATACATTCCAAAAATTAATCTGTTAAAACTACATCTATCTAGTTTTTCTAATGAAAAAATAATTGGACAAACAAGGAAGCAAACATATTAGATTAAAAAGATGAAGCTAATATAGTCTTGAGAATAAGGTTTATGATCATATTACCACTTCTCAGTTTTTCCTCTCCTGCATTGCCAACCTCCTTTTTATTTAATAGAAATTTCTGTTTTAGTCATCCAGGGGCATTTATAATATCTAAAATATTCACAGCAATAATAATACTACTAGTAAAATTTTTTACAAAATAGAAAACCAAAACAAGCCTCAGTAGAATAATATGAAAAGTAATACCTACGAAACTCACACTGAACCATTTAACTACCCACAGCTTCTTACACAAGATCACCACTGATGCAAGAAATACACAGGGACCAGGTCAACAGGTAGTGATGGCTCACAGAGGGACTCCTGACAGTCTTCAAGAAAAAGGAACTATTACATATGGCAAGGAATGGTCTTCACATTTTAAATGTAATGGCTTCAACACTATTACAGTATATTTACAGATACATAGTCGAGACCAGAATCCCGTTCTTGGTTAATGATTCATAATCTGTCACAAAGTAAGATTTTGCAAACATCGAATATGGAAATCAGTCCTTTCTTAACAAGACAAATATAACCACGAGATGCTACAATTGACTGTAAGTTTAAGAAGTCATCCTTAACATTACTAAAATAGGCAATATTGTGTCAAAACTATGGGTTACTGTGTATCAAAGATAAACCCATATTTCATTTTGCTGTTTCAAGAAGGTAATTAGTTTAGATCTGTAACTCCATAGTTCTCAAAATAATATATACAAAACCATTGACAATCATTTGCTCTGTCAACCAATATATTAACGCTAATGCAAGTCATTCTTTATATAACCAGTGTATCTTTAAAAGCCTTAACCCAGCAACTCAAGCACAGCATTAAGTTTCAAACATAAAAACACTCTCCATTGAAATAACGAGCTTTGCTGCACCTGGGCTTGAGCCAATTATGTTTCATGACTCTTATTCACATTCCTGAACTTACATAGCTGTTGCACATTTCAAGATATCACTGATACAAGAAATATGCACAGTAAGCCATGTTGTGGATCCTAACATCCACAGCGTTGTGCTTTCAATCATTTCTCTGAACCTGTGAGGGATGCTAGCTCACTGAAGGTAATGAGAAGTCCATGTAGCTAAAATGTGAGATGAATTTCTGATATATTTAACAAAGCAAATAGAATCTGAAGTAAAACAATGAGTTATGATGCATTATAAAGCAGTGTCAACAGTGAGCAGAATCTGATTGCCAGTGAGCTGGAGTATTTTGTCAAAAGATCAAAATCTGACCCAACAAATTTATTCTGCATTTGTATGGTCTACTGTTTCTAGTTTTCTCCCCTAGTAAGTTCTTTTACTTCTGTTTATAGCAACTTGTCTTAGAATGCTTTCATTAATACTTTAATATTTATGTTTTCTAGGGATAATAACTGAGAGTCATAGCAGAGGCTAATCCAAAATTAATTCCATTTTTATGTTTGTTTTATCTGTAATTGTATTGTAATAGCTTTGTACTTGGCCATGAGAGTAATTAAAATAAGGCTGAAGTATCCTATAACATAGAGACTTCCACCTAAACAGTATTTTTAGTGAAAATATTTGTGTAGCTTCTCAGATACTATGGTAAGGAATGTCAAGAATAAAACAAAGAGGGACTAAAACTAAGCAACTCATTAAAGCAAGCATGTTGATAACCAATGCTGCTGAGATCTCAAGGTAAGAAACATGGTTTAACAGAGACAGTTTGAAATCCACAGAAGAAATGTATCGCCACACTCAGTGTTATTTGCTTATTACACAGATGAAATGTGTTTCCAAAAATGTCTGCATGTGACCATACATTTATATTTTTCCCTCATAAATCAGAAGGATTCCTTCCTGTTTATTTCCTTTAAATTATCTACTTGCTGAAATAAAAACAGGACAGCAGAGGGACCAAACTAATTACAAAGTCAGTTCTCTGCAACTGCAAATCTCTATAAAAAGTTGTCAAATTCAAAGCTGTCTATAATGTATCTACTCTACACACTATCAGACCATGACCACAAAATATCTTTTGTGTCCTAAACCAAACTTAAGATGTGCAGTAAAAAAAAAAAAAAAAAAGCCACAACCATATTGTTACACAGGGGCTGGCAATTAGTTTAACCCCAAGCACATGAGTGGGATATATCACACAGGCAAAGTGAGAGATGTTATTATAACAAAAAGCAACTGCACACATTTTTTATCTAGCTGTGGCTTTTTCCATTACTTCTAAAGAGGAGGAAAACCCCAACCCCAACAATTCAAGCCAAATTATGTGCCTAGGTACTGAAGTATCTTTCCAGGCCCTTGCAAATTATTAGCAGAAACCCCGAAAGCACTGTATTAATAAAAACTAATGTGTTGCAAAGAAAAAAATAATAATTCCATCTTCATAACCCCTTGGAAACGCCCGCACAATCACAGAAGTGCTGAAGTGGGAAGCAACCTCTGGAGATCGTCTAGTCCAAGCCCCCTGCTCTAAGGAGGATCAGCTGGAGCCCTTTGCCCAGGACCGTGTCCAGTTGGGTTTTGAATATCCCCAAGGATGGAGACTCCACAACCTCTCTGGGCAACCTGTTTCAAAGTTCAACCACTCCACCAAAAAAAAAAAAGAAAAAAAAAGTGCGCCCATGCCTCTTGTGCTGTCACTGGACACCACTGAAAAGAGCATGTCTCCGTCTTCTTCATTCCCTCCCATCAGGTGTTTACACACACACTACTTGTATGCTAAACACTACAATTACAGTGATTTTTTCTATGGTATTTTCATATTCATCTTTGTGTTCCTATCTGTTCTCGTTCTTTTTTACTATTACTTCACTCCCTTCCCATAATAATTTTTTACAGTGCCCTCCTTTTCCCAGTTTGCTTCTCTCAGTATTTGCTTCTTCTCCTTCAGTGTGACTGCACCCTCACTGCCTGCCCTTATTCTTCCCTTCCTTGCCCAACAGCCTTTGTTCCACAGTCTATCAGTTTCCCCCACCAACCCTTACTTCTTTTCCTCTCCTTCTGTCTGGGATGGTCCTGTAGCAACTTTCCCTGTCTCTGTCCTCTCATCACTTTCCCACTGCAAATGTATTCTCCCTCAAGAACAGTTCAGTGGCCTCTTCTGCACTGCCAATACCCTCCTCTCCCGAATTTCACTTACTGCTCTCCTTTTTTCTCCCCTCAACTGAGAACATTATTTTCCACAGCTCCACAAGCTCTCATCAGTCTTTTTTAGGGACAGAACAGAGAAATGGCAGAAACTGCATGTCAGAAACCTTTCTGTGGTAATGAGCTCTGTTATGATTAAGACTTACTTGCAGGAGAAGGCAAAACAAATCTATAAAATAACCACATGCCTATCTCCCACAGAAATACAGGGCTTCCCCTCAAAAGAGGATATGCAAGGGTTAATCGGCAGGTGAGCAGCGAGGGGTCCAGGGGGCTGCTTGGTGGTGGCAGCAGAGCAGTGCGAATGTGGCAGCTGGCTAATTGTGCTGCGAAGAACTTGGCTATTTTTCAACTCCCTTTCCGCATTTTATCAGAAGATGTATTGGAGACTGTGGAACAGGATGTAGAAGATTCTTAGAGATATTGTTTGCTGCTCCTTCAAGTGAGGAGAAGAAATGATCTGATACAAGGGCTAGCTCTTGCTGCGTACCACAGAAGCTGCTTTCATCCACGTTTATGGGCTACCTAAGGCGTTCTGAAAGGAAAGGCTTAAGGAGGGCCAGAAGACTCAGGTTAAAGCCCACACAGCCTTTTAGGAAACCATTACAAAAAAATAGCTAAACAATAAGAATCACAGAGTAAATTACATTCCAAGTACAGAGAATGATCCTATAAATAATTTCCTAACCTACATAATGATGTGCTTTATGACCTCAAAATATTTGCTTTGTATACGGTACAACAAATTTAATAAAAACACATATTAAATGGAAAAATCCTGAAAATACATGTTACTTAGAAACACTTTACCTCAACTTTTCCTCACCTTATACTCATTTTTTAACACTTGAAACTTCATCAGGAATGTCCCAGCCCATTACACTTCTAAGGTAAAGCGTGTTCCCTGCAATTTGCTACATGAAGCACCTTGCAGATAAAATATTAAAAGCTAGTAATGATCAAGAGCACTGAGCACCAGAAATTCTTATAGACCTAAAAGGAATTGTACTTGCTCAGCGCCTTTGAAAAAGATGACTTAGTCCAGTTTTGCATTAGTGTGCACACCAAGGCAGCACTGCACAATTTGCATGTGCATAATTATTACCTTATGCCTTTATAAAGACACTCAGTAATGTGGCACTTAGGAGCATTCAGCATGCCTTAAATTTTATAATTAACACTTTTTTTTTTTTTTTAAAAAGCAATACAATGTAGTTGCACCAGTTTCTCTGTGTAATTGTTCCTCTGTCCCCACTGTAGTAATGAGTTTCATGCACCATTTCTCTGTCTGCTTGCAGCTCTCTGACCTATGAATCAGGCACTTCTCTATGATGGGAAAAGTCATGCCTGACAGTTCTCTACAGTAAAGGCTCTTTATTTCTCTGCACCTTAGTTTAACCATCTGCAAAAAATACAGAATAACAATTTCTATTTCACAGCATGATCACAAAAGTACACAATTTAAGTACTGAGCAACGATTAAAAAAATCATCGTATCTGGGAAGCTATTTGAGGTATTTGAAAGAAAGATGCAAAGGTCACCATAGCATGTAAAAAATATAAAAAAAGAATATGTGTATGTCAAAGAATCATGTTTAATTTCTGCATTCCCTTCTGATCAAGAAAACTTGAAATATAAAGAGAAAAAGATATAAAAAGAAAAAAATATAAAGGAAAAAAAGATCCAATCCAGTCTTTCAATTCGCATTTTAGTCTGTACATCCAAAAGATATTTGTGGTGGTGGCTTTGGATGGCAAAGAATGGTCCTTTAACCACGCAAATGTGTAAAAGATTCTCCTGGAGTGGGGCTGGTAAGTTGGTTTTAAAGAAAGATCCTTTCCGTATTAGTATTTTCAAAACACAGTATTTTTTAATGTTCATAAGAACAAGTGAGTTCAATGAGTGAGTGAGTTTAAAATCTCGAAATAGCTGTAATACAGTTTAATTTTTTTTAATTAAAAAAATAAGTTTTCTATGTATAAGCACATACAGTTTTTTTTCTTATGAGCAAGATCTTACTCTGCCTGTTTATACAACCTATTCCTGATCCTGTTTTTTATCTGTGGAGTGTGGAATAAATGTCTCAGTTTAGACATGATCCACAAAGATAAAACAACTTCCTAAAACCGCGATATTCCTGAACACAGATTATAACAAATAGGAAATAGAAACTTTTCAATAAAATATTTGGTTCATTTAATGACGTAATTCATACTCTGTTTTGTACCAAAACATTGTGGTTTTAAATGAGATCTGTTGTTCTTCAGTTTTGTATGTATTTTTAGAGTTAAAGCTCTTTCAATGGATTTTGAAATGTATAAATGATATGCAACTTCCCAAGTTCATTAATAAACAATTTAGTAAAGTACAATGGCTCGTAATTCCTACACAAGTTTCTGTAAAAATCCCAATGGAATTTGAGSATGATTAAAAATCATGCTATTGTATTACTGACAGGTGAGTATAACCTGCAATACTTCTGAATAGAAGCTTCTCCTTACAGATAACTCCTGAACTGTCCACACAGAAGTATAGTATGCACACTGAATATCTAAACAGTACAGAATATRTGCCTTAGGGTATGTAACATGAACATATAAATCAATCATCCTTCCCATGCTGCTGCCCAACGATTGACACAAACAATCCCACTGACTTGAACGGACTTTGGATCAGATCCTAAATACTCCTGGATCTTTTTTTCAAGACGCTGCAGCAATGAGGAGATAGATAGAAATGATCATCTTCTTTCTTTTAGACTGAAGCCCAAAGGCTGCAGGCATAATTCTCGATTCTCCGGCACGCATCCGCGGTCCACAGATTCTCCCTCAGCTCTGGTATGGGGGGCAGGGGCAGGGGCAGAGAGAGAAGAAAATCTGCATTTGATCCTCAGCCTTTAAGGAGCACCTGTCAGAATTTTGTTCCTTTTAGAAAGGCAATACAAAGACTTCTCAGGGCTGGAGCTGAAAGTGAATCACTGTACAGTTTTGGCTAATTGCTCAAGTCATGTTTATGCAAGAATCACTGCTCTTAAAAATGCCGCATGCTCATTGTTATGAGAGAAATAGCATGGAGAATATTCTTGTGTGACTTAAAAAATTGGAAAAAAAATCAACACAGGTGACAGCACAAGAAATTATCTGCCTCTCTTGAGGTATTTTTGGTGTTGAAAAGGTGAAAAAAGGACAGTGAATGAGAAAACTAGGGAATGACAATGAGATGAAGTAGAGTAGAGGTTTATTATTTCTCTCACTTATCTGTGGCACAGCTAAGTCAGCCCCTCGCTGACTCTGGCAGCTTTATACAGATGATGCTTTTTAAGCATGAACTGTTCTTGAGCAGTGTCTCCAATTCATTAGACACATACATTTCACTATAACATCAAGCATTAGTTTCTTGTTTTTCCACCTTCCCCCCTACCACACTGCTGTAGAGCAAATGGCAGTTTTTACTGACCTTTTATATCAGTAGCTTTCTCTTTGGCGGATTGAAATTGATGTTTCAGAGCATTGTCCTTGCTTTGTTATTTGAGAATATGAAGTGCCATGACTGTAGAAGATGCTGAGGTTACAGCTTGCTACACATGGCAACGTTAAAACAGGCAACGTGAGCAAAGCATTGCAAGGTGGTTCTTCCATCATTGATTTGCCATTTGCATTTTTCAAAACCGTAACCTTATCTCTTATCATCAACCACTTGTTTCCATACTATGTTGTTATTTTACAGTGAGGGTTAACAGAAAGACAGGTAAATTTGTATGTCTGAGATAAAACAAAGTGTTTACTGGCAGTTAAGACTAAAATGATGTACCAGGAATAGCTCATACCCAAGAATAAATATGTTAGAGATAGTACAGTTATCCCAAACTGAACTTTATGGGAAATTCAGAATTACAGTTGCATTTAAGATTTCGTTTAGGCTATGTCAATCTAAAATTAAAAACCCTATGTATTGCAGTCCTGTTTTGTCACAGAATCATACTATTATAGTTACAGCATGCTCATCTTTGTGGGCCCTGTTTTTTAAAACAGATTTCAGATTTGGGGGCTATACTTGGTGTACTATTTYGCGGTAATGTGAGTTAGGAAGATAAAGTAGTTTGTAGTTGTCAGCCAAATTCAAAGTTCAAGGGAATGTTATGATCACCCACTGCCGCTATCTTAACTATCTGACAAATACGGAAACAAAAGACTGTCTTCCCAAAAATTTTGTTTCATGCTAAGTAACTAAGAAGTTAGCATGTCTTTTTCCTGATGAAGATAGAACTATAATATCACATACTGGGAATTCACATCTTTTGTCCCTGTTGCAGTTTAACTTTTACCTGCATTTTATGCAAAGAATTTAACATTGCTGAGTCAGATACGAAGCATGGTGGTAGAGTAGATGAGGTGTCTCACCACAGCTCCTGGGCTTCCTTCAGACTTTTGCCGAAATTTGCTGTGTGTAAATATGACCCTGTTAATTTAGATTTGGAAGTCCCCTGATTGTGGACATAATGCTAAATGAATACAACTTTTTTATCACTTACAGAAACTAGTTCACTCCAAGAACACTAGCCTGATGGATGATCAAGTCTGAGAGATCTTTGCCTTTCTTTTTGCCTTTTCATTTTGACTAAGTTGCACATCGTCACCCATCACCATAACTAATAATTAAAAATGCAATAGTTTAATGAAACTCTGCCCCTTCTGTCTTTGTGCTATCTTAACATATTTGGTAAGACAACCCTGAAATAGCTGGAACTTGCCTATAATGCTTTAATAATGTTATATGATCCACTCATTTCTTTGATCATTATGGTGGTGTTTGCTATGCAATTGCAAGGAGTAAATTCCAACAGGAACTAATTGCTAGCAGACAAGAAAGCAGATAAACACTTCTGAAAGCCCCATTCCCTCACCCTCAGTAAACAATGCAGGTGCTATTTGCTCAGGCCATGGAGAGATCAATATCGCAATTGTGCAAGACAGGGAGAAGCCTGGTAGGAAATTATGGGAAAAAAACCACGAAGAAACCAGAGATCCTGAGAAGGGTGAGAAAAAGAATTCCCAAAAGGAGAGAAGGAGAGAAAATCAAAGACTGCCTGGAAGTTGACTGAAGCCCACTTAACAGAAGCTGAGTATTTGGATTAAGACTCACAAGTATGGATACTTGTTTGTATTAAAATCACCTTCTCTTCTTATAAGTTGTTCCTACTATTGAATTAAACAATAGTTTGTTTCAAATAAGCTGTTTTGGGTCACAACATTCATCTTTTCCCAAAAGAAATTGCAGAAATAACTCTAATTCAACCAGACTTTCTTGACAATTACAACTGGCAGTAAGGTTGCAGTAAATTGGTGCAGGAGTCATAAAAGCTGGGGCAGGGACTATTAAATTGAGGAGTGCCATGAAATGTCTTTAAGAAATACCTGTAATGACACAAACAATGCACAAACTTTGTGCAGTGGAAAACTGAAATTTCAGTTTTGATCTGAAATGTAGACGTATTCTGTAAACCCTAAAATGAACTAATATTACATTTCTACTTTTTATGTTGAGAAGGTAGCACAATAAAGAGAAGGGAATCCAATGTGAAGCTGCTTGGCTAACCTTGTCTTTTGAAAATGTCTGTTTCCACAAGAATATCAGCTAAATAGGAAAAAAGCAGAAAGAACTTCTTCCTGAAAGTCTTTCATCTTCCAGACTTCCAAAGCATAAACAGTAGCATTAAGAAAAGCTATTATCTGACCTGAAACATTTACAAAAAGAAAATAAAAAAGAAGCAGAATAGGAAGATGAAAGAAATGAAGCAAAATTCTGGAAATGGAAGTGCTGTTGGCAAATAACTATCTGCAGACCTCACGAGTCTCATACCGTGGGCGTAGTTCATAGAAAAAAAGAGTGTTAAGAGGCATAAACTCTAGTGCTAGTTACAGTCACAGAAAAATTGAGAACTCCTTTGTGGCAGGCCCACCTAACCATCCTGAGCCAAATGGAAAAAGGACAGCGAGTCACGTAAGTGCTGCCTGCCCTGACCATCCTGTCTCCCAGACTCATGACCAGCTGGAGGTGAATGGATGTCAGACTCATCCGTAAGGGCTGGCCTTTGCCAAAAACTATAGGAAGGCCAGCGACTGAGCAACTTAGGGAGCGGCTCCTACCAGTATGGGATTGCCTTGTGATAGACTTAAGAATCAAATTCAGCTTTAAAAAAGGCTTTTCTTCCAAGCATCCAGCCTTTTCTTCTGGAAACACAGACTCCTTGCCTGCAGCACACCATTCCCACAGCTCAACTGTTTAACTTTGCAAAGCTTCATTACATGTTTCCTACCTCTCACCCTACACAGCATTCCATATAGAAGCAATTAATTCATTATATAAATTCTAAAGCTATTAAGTATAATAAATACAAGAGGAGATCCTCAAAATAATTAATAAGCTCTATGATACAGATCTATTTCTAAAATATCTATTCTTTCACATTGATGATGGGACGCAGTAAGAATTATGCAGATTATTTTAACTAATAAGCTTGGAATTAAAAGGAAATGGGGTGATAAAAACCCTGTGCAGTGAGCTTCACAGCCAGGCAAGGACATTTGGGTTGTCAAGCGGGTATTTTGGCAACAAAGAGTAAAGACCCAAAAGCTGTCTGTTCTGCAATGGCTATATTACTACTAACTTGTTCAAATCCATCTTTGTACAGTATGCTTTAAGCATACAACAAAAATAATTCATGTGGGTCTTATTTACAAGATGTAACACTGAAACCGTTTATATATATTATAATATATATATTCTCTTATTATTAGAAGAGAAATATTATAAAGATATTTTGATTATTGCTCTGAACGTCATTCATTCATTCATTTATTTGTGTTCTGGGTTCCCTGTTTTTTTCTTTTAACCTCAGTTGCTCTTCTTCCCATATCTATCCTTACATCTCTTCATGGTGTAAATACCATTTATGCCACTGTTCTTACTGCTAAAAAGCACTTGTTTTTTCTTTCAAGTTGGTTATCTCTTGATTAACTTTAATATCTATGTTGTAAGAGATGCTGTGTATTAACACATTCATCTTCCCCTAGCAAGACTCACAATATAGTAAGAATGCAAGTAAGCTCCAGTGACTAGCCAGCTATGAAATGACACCAGTTATCCGTCCAAATAGCACAGACTACGCAAGGCCAGCTGGACCTAGCATCATTTAGGATGACTAAGTGCATTACTTTTCCTGGGGATAAAATGCATCACTACAGGGGATCACACAAAATAAAATATTTTCCAAAATTATTTTTCTGAAGTTTTTTTCCTATCTTTCTAAAATCCTGTTGCTTAATATCTTGCTGATAGTACTATAAATTATACCCAGAAAAACTACCGAAAAAGGAAAAACACAGTACTGCTATCTTACTTCTTGCATTTCTTGGCTTTCTGCAATGTTAAATTGCTCATCTAATTTTGTATTGAAGCCATTTCATAGACAATAGAACAATATTCCTGGTTGTACTGAATATGATGCAGCTAGCACTAATAAAATTGATTTTCCAGCTTCTCTCCCCCACAACAGTTGGCAAAGTCAGATGCAAATTGCATCCACCTGTACCAAGGAGATATTGACTTCCAGGAGAGCACAGAAAAAGTTACTGACAGAAGAAATTTCTTACTGTCAAGGAGAGTCTGGAGGATGCACAGATTTTACAAAAAGCCAGCACCCTCAAGTCTTCCTATTCTCTTAGGAGAATCATYTGTTTCTGAGGATGATGTAACTGTGGAGTTTTGGGTTTACTTCTGATGTTGTAACATTTCTCTGAACAGACTTTCCACCATCAAGAGAATATCAGACACATTGAAGCACAGGTTCCTCAGCATTAATTGCTCACGGTATTTCAAAAGAAAACACCCAACCGAATTACTGAACACTGGATCACTGAACAATTTCAATCAAACCCTTTTTCTGCAAACTATTTTCAATGAAGCTTTAAATGTCTCACTTAAACTAAAATAAAATTCAGACTAATGTTATTTCCCACTTGTTTAGACTTATTCTTAGAGAGTGCAATGGAAAACAGTTCCTGTTACTAAAATTCTTCTCTTTCGTTCTCCATGAAGCTTTCAAAATTAGGTCTAAACAAAATTACCAACACAAAGGCATCTTGTAATCAGTAACTGAGCTCATGCAATATAAGGCTCTATAAGGACAATTTCAGATTTTCATCTTGATTTTCTCTACCCAAGCCTTCAGAGGCACTTTCAGGTAGGCAAAGTTCATTTACACTAACGAAAGAAAAAAGGTCTTTACTCAAAGTTGTGAAATATTTTTCATCGTGTTAGTTGGAATTAAATTATGATGTCAGCTATTTCTTCTAGTCTAAAAGAGAGCAGCTAAACTCTTCCTCTTCCTTGGCATCAAATCATGCACTGAAAGACCAGGCCACCTTGCTTTCTTTTCTAGTCCAGTGTTCCAGAAAAAAATAAAGAATCAGAGAAACATATTATGACAGGTAATCATTTGCAAGCATACAACTCTTTCAACATCTGCCATGTTCAGCTTCATTTTATAGCATCTGTCTTGGCAATATAAATTGTGCTTGGCTTCAGAGGTGCTCTGTGCCACACAGTGAAGAAAAACAATCATGACAACCGAAAAATAAAGCACAGTATGGGGGCAGGGAGAGGGAGCTGAGAATGTGAAAGTTGTTCACTTTTTCTAGCTTTATTTTAAAAGAAAGAGTGTTATGTTAGATTTCCTGTATTCTTTAAGCAGCGTAGTTTTGCCAATGGAAGAAAGTGACAACTATTGCATTTATGAAAGGTGCCAACCTCCCTCAAGCATTTCCAAAAGAATCCCCTGAAACAGCTGCACAAAAAGAAAGCAATTTAGTCCAGCACACGCAGATGAATTATGTCAGTAGAAATTTATTGCTACAAGAAGTTTGGTTTTTTCTACACTCAGAGGCTATATTATAAACACTCCAAGAAAAGCAGCAATTGGGAAATATTTCACAAGAAAACTACGGGGGAGAGAAAGTAACTGTGTGGAATACTACATCATCATCATAACTTACCTCATAATTAAAAGTGTTGTCTTAATTTTCTTTTTTAAATCCATGTTATACTTAGAAGCTTATTGTTATGAGTTAAAATACATTAAAAATAAGCTTGACAATATACCAAATACCATACATTATTGTCCTGGTTTCAGCTGGGATAGAGTTAATTTTGTTTCTAGTATCTGGTATAGTGCTGTATTTTGGATTTAGGATGAGAATAATGTTGAAAACACACTGACGTTTTAGTTACTGCTGAGCAGTGCTTACACAGAGTCAAGGCCTTTTCTGCTTCTCACACCACCCCACCAGCGAGGAGGCTGGGGGTGCACAAGAAGTTGGGAGGGGGCACAGCCGGGACAGCTGACCCCAGCTGACCAAAGGGATATTCCATACCACATGACATCATGTTCAGTATATAAACTAGGGGAAAAGCTGGCTGGGGGTCCGCCGCTCGAGAACTCGGATGGGCATCAGTCAGCGGGTGTTGAGCAATTGCATTGTGCATCATTTGGTTTGTATATTCTTTTATCATATTATTATTTTCCCTTTCTTTTCTGTCCTATTAAATTGTCTTTCTCTCAACCCACAAATTTTACCTTTTTTTTTTCAATTCTCTCCCCCATCCCACTGGGGGGGAGTGAGTGAACGGCTCTGTGGTGTTAACCCGGCTGCCTGCCGTGTTAAACCACAACAACTACATACAAAAAAAGTTGTAGTCTCCCTATTTCACTCAACCCTGTTTTCCATAAATTTATAGACTACACATAGAAATGTTAACAATGTTAACACATACTGTCAATGTGTGTGTAAGTATGAGAGCCTAGTGCTTTTCTGCTTTTCAAAACAGGTTAACCAAGGAATRAAATCATATATTTATAATAAATTCTCATACAGTACAGCATTGTTGTCCTGGTTCCAGCTGGGGTAGAGTTAATTTTCTTTCTAGTAGCTGGTATAGTGCTGTGTTTTGGGTTTGGTATGAGAATAATGTTGATGGCGCACTGATGTTTTAGTTGTTGCTAAGTAGTGCTTACACTAGTCAAGGACTCTTCAGCTTCCCATGCTCTGCCAGGTGCACAAGAAGCTGGGAGGGGACACAGCCAGGACAGCTAACCCAACAGGCCAACGGGGTATTCCATACCATATGACATCATGCTCAGTATATAAACTAGGAGGCGTGGTCTGGGAAGGGGGGATYGCKGCTCGGGGACTGGCTGGGCATCGGTCAGCAGGTGGTGAGCAATTGTATTGTGCATCACTTGCTTTGTATATCCTATTATTATTATTATTATTATTATTATTATTATTACTACTACTACTACTACTACTACTACTACTACTATTTTATTTTATTCTAGTTCAATTATTAAACTGTTTTTATCTCAACCCACAAGTTTTCTCACTTTTACCCTCCCGATTCTCTCCCCCATCCCACCGGAGGCGGGGGAGTGAGCAAGCGGCTGTGTGGTGTTTAATTGCTGACTAGGGTTAAACCACGACAATTGTGCAATACAAAATATTTGAAAAGTTGGCTGTAAGCAGCAGTAGGATTTTACTTGACCATACTGGTCTACATATGTACAGTACACTACAGACCAAGATCTCCATGAGTAATAAACCCTTTACACAAAACATAGCTGATATTCTTCAATGGTGAATTGGGAAGTATTTCAAATACAATGTGAAAGCAAACCTTTCCTCGCTATTTGAAAAGACAAAAAACTTTTCTGAGAGCTCAAAAAAAAAAAAAAAAGTGAGACAAATTTTTCCCTTTGTGTTAATGGTGAAGAAACAAAAAAAGACATCGATTCAGAAGCCTACTACTAAAAACAATGTTAAAGCACATACACAAAGTTTAGTTTGTGCTTGAACCCAGTCTTTTCAACAATATATTTGAATGTGTGCTTATGTCCCAGAGGATTTAATGAGATGCCAATAATCAAAGACAATAATTTACAAATCTTACCACCAAATCTTTAAAATATCTACATATTTTCATCCAATATTCCATTTAATCATGTTAAGCAAAACATTTGTTTCTATCTATGTCATACATCATGATAAACAATCTTATGAAAATTACTAAGTAAGTCATTTTCATTTTTTTCCCCCATACTTTTCTTTCATTAAAGCAGAGTTTAAGAATTAATGTAATTCAAGCAAAATGGAAAAGAAGGTGTTCCAGGGGATAGGATGCAATCTTGGAACCACTACACCTTGCAGCTAAATTTTCATCCCTGATACGACTTCCTGCCTGCAAAGATCTGTAGGGATCTGTAAGGATCTAGACAGATCTCCAACAACAGCTGTGTTAAAATGAAGCAGCTTCCTCCTTACTTCATTCAGTTGACTTCCTCTGTAATCTACTAAGGAGCATCCAAACTTTACTCTGAAACACTAAGCATGCCTCCTGCAGCTCCCTGCTATTGCTGGATAAATGCAAAGTCTCAAAAAGTCTGTTTCTAATTTTGTAGCAGCTCATGTGCCGTGGCTCTATTAGATGCATGAAACAGCGCCGTGTTTCTTTCTGACTGAGCTCCTGGAGGCCACCACAGATGTAGAGCCTCAAATAGAGCCTTACACATGCTTGGGAGCCTGTCCAAACATTGGCTTGCAGGGGTTGAGGAGGGTGGGAAGGCGTAAGCGGTCCAGAAAACACAGTGCTATCAGCCTATTTTTGAGCCTATGAGCTAAATTCGTGTCAGTAAATAAAGTATAAGTTACTGAACACAGAAACAGATGGATATTAAGAAAATAACCGAAGCATGCTGGAAATTAAAATACTCATCCGAGTTATAACTCAAGTGTGTAATCTCTACTATACACATTTATCTGTTCCTCATAACTTTTTCAGTATCTGTTACTAGGTTGCAAGCTTGTAGAAACTTTTGGACTCACAGTTAGAGACTGAATTATTGACAGGCCAGATGCAGTACTGTGAGTGTCAGGATGAGCTTTCCCCACCAGGACCTACGCTACGGTTCACATCTGCAATGCAGGGACCCCTCGCAGGGGTCTTCTCTTTTTCACTTGCTTCCCCTTTTTGCTGACTTTTTCACAGAGTTGAATCATAGAACAAAATGAGACAAAGCGATATAACTCTTTATCCTTCTGCTCGTGCTTTGCTAATCCTTGAAGCATGTCAATTAATATCTGTTTCCCTAACAGGAAAAAGAAATCCCAAACAAGCTTCTCTATTTGTCAGCATAAGAATGCCAGGAAGATATTCATACACTTTGGAAAAAAAAGAAAGAAAAAAACCCCAAACCTTGTTCATTTGCTTGTAAGTTAAAATGCAAACAAAGAATTACAGGCTTTTGAAAATATAAAACCAGCCACTGAAATACATCCTACATTTTGCAATGACGACATCTTACCAAAGCAAGCCCTTGTTACTCTACCGATACAACCATGTTTTTGTAACACATCTAACCTAGTTCTAATGAATGGGGTTCAACTGGGCTTACCAAACAGCTTTCTCCCTAGCAAACTAAGCCATTGCTGTACTTCCAAAATGTCTCATTAATTGTGTTTATAGGGGAATTTAGAATATTTTATGACTCAACAGGAGACTGAGTCCAGGGGAAATGCATGCAGAATGGCAGCAGATTAATGTAGTGCCAACCTATTCTGGTTGGCTTTTTAATTAGAGAGTAAATAGGAAGGCAAATAACGTGCACAAGCAGGAAAAATAAATGCATAAATTCAAGTGTCAGATTATGTTTCTAATAACAACAAAATATGGTTGCTTGCCAAGGTTATTAATATAGTTTAATTATGTCACAGGTAAGATTTGTGTATAAATCATATTTAGGGCATCTCACACCAAAGAGTAAAAGAATTCATTAAAATGCATTTGGACAGACACTTAATCATCTTTCACGGAGCAATTATTTTTGGAAACCCAAAGAAACATACTTCTGTCTCTAGAGGGACTGAAATTACAAATGGGTACCTAATTTTTGAATCTTTTGTCCTTGTAGAAGTAAAGAAATCACTGCCTCTATAGGACTGGAAGGGGAGAAGAAAAATTAATACTTGGGTATTTTGAATAACTGAGAGCTATTCACAGTCTTATGCTATAAGCAAGATGAATGAGCCGGGAGGGGAGAGGGATGGGATGAACAAGCCAGAGCAGAAAAATAGATTACTGATTTTTACCATCAGACAGACATCAAACTGTGGCAGTCACGCATAATAAGCAACATATGATTCGAATTTCCCTTTAATTTCATGGACGCTCTGCCTAAGAGGGCTCATTGGTTTTGATTGTTTGTTTTTATTCAGTATGATTTGACAAAATTAGCTTTCGCTGTTCCTTCCTTTATTGTTGATGTTGTTATTTTGCACAGCTTTTTAGAGAGAAAATGGACTGGTAAATGCTACTGATCTCAACAAAGTCAATGATATCCAAACCTTAAAATCAAATTGCTCAGAAGACAAACATGACATCTTAAGCTAGGATTTCCATTGTCTGTCCAAGCAGCCTGAATCAAAGTGATGAGACTAAAATGATGTTTTCCATTCAATTCCTCTTGTACTATATATATATATATATGTATGTATGTTTGCCTTCTGTTTTACATAATAATTGTAACTTGTTCAATAGCCACACAAATGAAACAAATGCTGGCTTGTCTCTTAAAGTGAACTTTATGTGAGGAACTAGAAGGTACTTGATGTTGTGAATCCTCTGACATCCCATCAACCCATGATACCACTACATAACACAGGAAAAAAATCTTCGGCACTGCTGTGCTGCAGAAAGTAAATTCAGACATTTAAGCTATCTAAATGTGAATTGATCTGATTCCTTTGCATAGTATCATTGCTGAGAATTTTGTCCTTCACTATATATAATAATACTGAACCTGTAGCATATGAATCTCTCCATATGATTTTAACATGTAATCTAGAGAAGAATGAGCTTTGGTTTTAAAATAATAATATAACTTTAGAGCAACTTTTCATACACTTCTTATAATAGTTTCAATTTTACGTTCCCTGTAAAAGTATCTCAGACTATTTTTTGGAAGGAACATTTGGTTAATGTCTAATATCAACTAGAATAGAAATGGATATAATAGTATAATCATATGCTTTAAGTCTCACAAAAAGTGCATGCTACTAAAAAGAGTAGACTGTAACAATCTCAAAGGATTAAACCAACTCCATATTCAGGAAAACAGCTTTTATCTAACTCTAAGGAGCACTTTTAACAACATGGCAAGAGATACGAGCAGAGCATAAAACCAAGACAGAGTAAGGACTCAACAAACCCTTAACAAGAAAAAAAAGAAGAGAAAATGTATGTGGATGCAACCAAAAGAAAAACTAAAGCCACAAATCGAATCTGATTAAAAACGTGGCTTAGCAAAAGATCTGAAAAAATCTACAAACAAGAAAGATCTGATAAATCTACAAACCTATAGACATTAATTTTGGCTAGGTCTGACATTACTAGTAGTATTTCAGGATCAAACATGCAACAGAAGAAACTTCCCTTTGTTAAATATGATTTTTCCTCTTACAAGTAGTACAGTTACTACTGAAAGTACAGTAGGTGCATTTAGCAACTTAAAAGCATTGCATTCTGCACTCTGAATACTGCTAGGAAAGAAGAATCCGAAGAGTAYCAAATTTCTTAACCTTCCAGACTAATTGGATTTAATATTTAAATGGACCTGCTTACAGACTTCCATAAAATTCATTCTGTGCTCAAGAAAAGGAGTAATTTGTGGAGGATAAGCTATTTTTCCGAAAGAACAGCGGATGACACAATTAAATGTCTTAACTACAAAATTATTGTAAAACCTCAGTAACAATGAAAAAAAAACCTTAAAAAAATTCTGGTGCATAGCCCTGTGGCTGGCATGACTGAAGAAGTGCTTCCAATTTCTAGCAGAGAACATGATTTGCTTTAGGGACAGTCGTGGCCCATTGTTAAGACCTGATTTAAACCCAATGAAGTCAAGGGCAGTATCACTGTCTGCTTATCAATTGACAGATTAAAACATGAAACCTAAGCAGTAACACCATCTTGAAGAATGTTGCCTCAGAATGATACTAGGTCCAGAAATCATGTCTGGCACGTAAGAAGAAGGAATGTGGTTGTCAAGTGAGCATAGCGAGGGAGATGATTGAAATTTGCAGTATATTATCATTAGTGATTCAATACTGAAGTTTTAATAAAGCAAAATCTACCTTCCCATATTCTTTGGAAAGAGTTCTGGAGAAGGCAGATCCCACCATGAAAGAAACATATTTGTGATCTCACAGAATCTGAGAAACAGAAGGGAGAATTATTATTACCATTATTGCATGAAGGAAAAATATAAACATAATAATTTAAGTCTATGGCATATGGAAAATGAAACAAGATCTTCTGATTCCCACTTCTCTACTAGTATGGCAGGACAGTGCTGTCATACTGCAGTATGTACATATTGTGGTATAGATATAAAGTAGCACAGATATTTAGTTAACTTGAGTGAAATAAAACCATTCCCAAAAAGGACCTTTTTTTTTTTTTTTTTTTCCATTTTTAAATATAATACAAAGCATTTATCTTACCAGCTTTTATAAGGCATGGAGGATTATCTTTAGATGTCACAGTGGAAACAGCTTCAAAAGTTGTTATATGTGACTCCCTGAAATGAACCCTGGCTGGCCTAATTTTAGCCAACAGTCTTCCTTTGCATTTGGCTTTTTTTGTCTGGACTTGGCAGTTACAATTTATTATTTCAATCCTTCATCAGCTGCCTGCCTTGGAACTGTGTTGTAACTGTTTGATTAGGTGTAATAAACTTACTTTCCTACCTGCAACACACTGTAACACAAAGAGGTGCAACTTAGATGACTAACATGATGCATTATTGAACAGACCAAATTAAAAGGGAATACAATTAAGGCTGCTATCTGTCTGGATGATGGATGCTCTTTGCTTTCCTCTTTTTAAATCATGAATCTAGTTTTCTGTCTCACCAGTTCAGCTTGTAATTCCTCCACAAACGATTTTTAACATGCTGTGTTTCCAGAGAAGTGGCAACTCCCTCCATCCCAATGACCTCTGATATTTGACATCCTGTCCCCTACACCATTTTCCCGTATCTGATTACATACAGGGAAAGGTCAGATTTTTTACTTCAGATATCAGTGTGCTCATGGGAGCTGGCAATCAGAGAAAAAACAGTATGGAGGAAAATAAACAAAAGTGACCCCCTACCCTCACCCCCACAGCTCTTTGGGATGTCTGACTTTCTCATATTAAAATCCCTCAAAATAGAGCAATGAAAATGAATTCCATAAGCTGGTAAGAATTCGACTCTCCTAAAAGCCTGCCGTGATGGCAGGAAAATCAGGAGGTAGCCCAAGAGGGAATCATACAGAAACAGATAAAGCTTGCAGTGAAGTTTGCTCACATCATTAGAAAACCTGTAGATTTTCCTCTGAATTAACTTAAGATACTACAAAGTATCTTGTCCTTATGCCAAAACACTGTACCCTTAAAGAAACCCTAAATACTATAATTGTTCAAAAAGCAAGGGATATCAAATATAGCAGTACCTTACAGTACTTTTAAAATTTTCTTTATTGCATAAATAGCATACTGGTGATAAGCCCATGCTCAACAAAGATGGTGATGTTCAGAGGCTTGAGTAACTCAACGCAGGATTCCTTAATCAACAGGTTCCTTGACATTAAATGATAAAGTTTTGACACAACATCTCAGAAAATCTCCATGTAAATACAGATATGATTTGCCTTCTAACTGGCATGTTTGGAAACTGGTTGTAAGATGACAAGTAGAGGTGACAGCAACGAAGTACTGAACGGTATGTAAAGAAGGTGCCAGTACGTAAAGAAGGCGAATTGACTTAAGGCTGGCCTTAGTTCAACATAGTATAAACTATTGCCATAGTCAAGTTGAGAATTTCTCTTTAAAGATCTTCTTTAAATGTTCCAAAATTGGCATTCTTGTACATACTAAACTGGAAGGAATAGCTAATACTTAAAGAGACTGGGAAATTCACAGACAAGTCTGGGCACAAAACAATAAAACGTGATACACCTTGAAACATAAGTAAAGGTAAAATGATGATTTTAGGGAATATATTCTGAGACCCACCCTTTCAGAGACAAAGATAATACTGAAAGACATGATGTGATGTGATGTGATGGCAGTTGATGTGGAGATGAGCACGTAATGGGAATGAAAACGGTCAATATATGTTTCACCTACGTGCATAAAAGGTATTCCAACACTGGAAAGGATGATAAAATGCATTTCCTGTCTAGCTCTTGCATGACCGCACCTTTGTTTAGTTCTGCTTCCAGAATATTATTGACAAATACGTGTGCAACAACCATGGTAACAAAAGTTTACAGCTTTTAAGGCTGTACCTTTCTAGAGAAAGAATAAATGATTAAGCATATAAAAAAGAAGCACGTAAGAATAACCTGATAAGCAAGAGAAATGCAAATTATGAAAAAAAACTTTCCCTGAAAATTTATTTAAAAGTTTTATTCTTGTTATTATAAAATATGTGCATTTAACAAGTATTAGTATATTAATCCTCAAATACTCTAGTGAAATAGGGATGTATTATTTCTCTTTTTCTGTTAGAGAATATAGGTATTGGGTTGCAGTTCAGTGAAGTATTTACTGAAGTATTACCTTTAAGCACTTGATTAATTCCAGTTTTCTAACTGAACTGCAAGTACCTTACTCATTCAAGATTAGAGCCCTTAAATATCCAGGATCATGAGTAAAATTCTAGGAGAGCCAAATTTTGAAGTTCTCTGAGGTTCTAACCCAGTGCCTTAGCTAAGAGCTGATTTTATTTCTTCTCCTATTCAAATAAGCTCTCAAAAACAGCAGCAGAAGCCAAAGGCACTCATAAACATAACCAGGAGATTAGCAGCACTGGTAAACAATGAATATTGAGCTATCAAGCATTAGCAGAGAGATGAAGCAGCAGACTATTATGGGTTTTTCCACATCTTAGTCAATATTTCTTATGATATGTAACAGTAAACACTCTTGTGTTATTCAGTACATTCACAATGGCATCTATAGTATTAAACATAGATCAGAAAACATAATGTTTAATCTGTGTGCATGGATCTGAATTTACAATGCATGCTGCAATGTTTTCCTTTTGCTCTTGTCTTTTATGTACTCAGTAATTCAAAAAAACCAAGCTCAGTAAAGAGTAGGACTGAATACCAAGTTTCCCACATTATTATTCAGTAAGAAAGAAAAATCAACTTATTTAAAAGAACTGAACAATTGTATATTTAAAATACTGAAATTCTACCACCATCTGTTAGCCTCTAAGGCAGCTTTCATTAAGGCCATCACCTCTTCATGAGTCGCTACAGGGAGCTATCATTAACATTAGCTATGATTAATGAGGATGTTGCCAATTGCAATTATTCCACTCTAAAGCTTAGCCACATTCTGACAGTGTCACATTGCCTAACTACCACCTCCATCCTCTCTGTTGCCTCATTAAAAAAAATCCCTGTTGCAGTTTACTTTAGATTATAATGCAAAACCCTCGCAATTCTGGGAGGTTCCCCTTGGTTACAGAGATGGGTTGGTCCTTTCAGGCTGCCTCTGGAAAGTACTAAGATGCAATCCCTGAAAGAAGAGCCTGCATCCACTATAACACAGGGGTTTTAAAAAATTAAGGTAAAAGGTGAAAAAAAATCTTTATCTCCTCACATTGGAAGCTGACACATTGTGGATTTGGTGCAGCGCTGAGGTGTAACAATTATTTTTCTCAAGCTATATTCTTTTACTTGTGAACTTTATGCACAGAAAAGAAAAATGATCTGAATTGCTAGGCCTAATTCAAGCACAAGGCAAAGAAGCCAAAATGTCAGTCTAGGCTCTAACACTGTAAATCTAAAGGAACTTAATCCTAATCAGTATGTTTCAGTATGCTGCTGTTAATAACACTATTATTAAATGCTATTATAAAGAAGAAAGACTTTGAGAACCTACTTTTCCCTATCCTCTGAACACACCTGAATTTTTTTGTTGTTTTTTATTGAAGCTAAATAGAGTGGTGTTTTATGTTTGGCTCCTTTGAATGGATCCAAATGGGAAAAACTGTGTCTTTTCTGTTTGGTTCTTCCACCCAAAATCTCTCTCTTCTGTCAAGTGGGAAAACTACAGAACAACTGATAAACTCCTTTCCTCAGGAACAGGAGCAGCATCCTGCTTCGGTCTTACCAGATTATACTGACCATATTTCCACTTTACAGCCTGCCCAACATTTGGGCTCCATCAGGTACGTGCAGCGTGACACTACAGTAAAACAATGGACTATTTTAATCACATAAAATGTATGTTAGGTAAAGGAAATAACTTTCGCTTGATGCATGGTTAACAGAAAATCAGACTACGTTAGAAGGATGTACAAGCAGCCATGAAGGAACTGAAGGCCTCAACAACAACAAAGTGAGGAAAAGTGTGAGACCTGGACCTAATGCATTCTTAAAAGCAAAAGCCCTTCTGTTGTTTTAAAATATATTTTAATATGAYTATGTAATAGTTCAGCATATTGACATAAATAATTGGTGCAGGAAAAATGAAAGATTAGGTGAACTGTTCTATTAAATACATGGAATGAGCTCTTTTGGGGTAGCCAAATATCTCTGCAAAAGTAACAAAAGAACTCTAAAAGAATTTTTTTAAATGTCTATTTGTTTAGGCAGTTCTGCTCTGAGGCCTTCCAAAAATAAATTCATAGCCACTATGCTAAAAGCAGTCCTTTATTTCCTGTTACTGTAAATGCAAAARAAAAAAAAAAAAAAAAAMAAMAAAACTCTTAAAACAGCATTAAAGCAAAGCTTAACCTCACAAGGAAAACTCATATAGTTAAATCCATGATACTCCCCTGCTGAAGGACTTTCTAACAGCATTGGTCTGTCTTTGTGCTTGTCCCTTTCTCTCATGGCTGCACTTTCTTGGGTTGCTTGGAAGGCACTGTGCCACTAGAACATACTGCTTCTAAAGGATTTGATGGTGCTTCTCCTCTAATAAGAGACAGTCCCTTACTGCTGAGTAACAAGACATTTAAAATAGAGTGAATAGACTGACCCTTACTCCAGCTTCACAGGCTCCTGCTTACTTTGGGCTTTTGGTCAACTTAACTACTCCCAGGAAAAACTAATTTTTGTAAATTTATTCCCTACTTTAGAAAGGGCACTGTGAAATCCTGGCTATCTATAAATATTGTATCCCAAATTTAATTTACCATTTTTGTTCCTTATTTATATTCTTTACTTTGTTTACCTAAAACAATTAGGCTAGGCCAGTTGGTTGCATAAACTAATATAATACCAGACTTTCAATAAATCCTACTTTTATTAAAATAGGAAAAAAATATCACATTCATAATGCTAGTGATGTCACATATAAGAGTCCTTTTTTAAGAACTTTTTAGAAATTAGAAAATATTACTGAGAAATTAATTCCCCACTTTACCGAATTTCCTTTAGAATCTTCTGCGTTAGTAAAAACAACGAAAGAACCATCTCACCATTTTTATTTACCAACAAACACCGCTGTATTCTCTGGTACTGCTGAAAATACTTAACTTCAAGCAGGAATCTCCCTCCTAATAATCTACACCGTGTTTCAGATTGAAACTATAAAGAACTTTTTTTTTTTCTTTGCCAACAGCTGAATGTACTGTCAAAAATCAATCATAATGTCTTTGCTGAAGGTTTTGGTTGGAAGACAAATTGACTGATACCTAACTATTCATCTTTCACAGTCCCCATTTCTGTTGTACTGAACACTTCGCAAATGTTGAAAAATAGATACAGAAATAGCTATCTTTCCCTTGCTTCCTTCCATCCTTAGGACAAAAAGTTTTGACTTTTCTAGACTTGTTTGAATTAGTGTGAGAAAAAGAGAAGGAAAGCAGTTTACTGGAAGAGTTGGTCTAAGGCACTTGTGTTGCTTTTAATTCTGAAATGGTTGCATGTGCTAGCTTTCACTACAATTCTGTTTCATCCCCTACCTTCTCTACAGCATCTGCCTATACAGGCAGCTTAAACCACTCCCAGTTTTTCAGAAGAGATGCGCTATGCTTTGCATCCAGACAAAGGAGTCCTTAGCTCACTTTAAAACTTGGATTTCAGAGCCAATCAGAACTTTTGGGAGCACAGATCCTGCAGGAAACACACAGCACTAGCACACAAGGAACAGACAAATGGACAAAAGATGTCAGGACTCAAGGCTAAAGGAATGTCTGTGGTCTCATGAATCCCAAAATCTTCCATCAAAGCTACTTTGTGCAAGTCAATATAAAGACTACCCCTTCATTCCTTTTGATCTGCCTATTACTAGCTTTATGCCTACCAGTGACTATTTTCTACCTATCTCTCTACCTTTCTACCTACTTTAGGCTAGCCAAAGTGGAGCCTAAAAATATAAGGTTCATTTGCTTCCAAAATCTTGTCAGGTACAAGCACACAGAATCCTTCACAATAAACAACAGGATTTTTGTAATTCATAGGACATTGATACATAAAATTGCCATGGGGTGACTAAGCAAAATAAGGTAACTGCTAAGAAACTTCTCAGAGTGTCTACTGGGAGGATAGCAAACTGTGCAATATTTGCATGCCACCAATGTTCTCTTAATCCAGTATAAAAATAATCTAACACACGGAGCAAGGAATATAAAGGATTTTACTTAAAGTTAAAAAAGTCATCAGAATAAATTGTTTTAGGTGTCTAGGAAACCTAACAGAGTACAACAGACCACTCGTGTTTCTTAACGGAGAAAGAGGTGATCAACTAACTAGGCTTGGTAGAGAACTGTGTGTGTTAAGTAGATGCAGAATTATTGCTAGCACTAGAAAATATTCTCCTGTGTACCAGCTGGCTTATGGCAAGATAAACTATGCCTTGAGTTTGTATATTTCAAGCATTCCTGAAAAGCGAAGTCAAGGTCTGCATGGTATGTTCACGTATATGAGACCTCAGTGTTGTTATGAAAGGTGGAATCACAACAGTTTCTCAAGTAAAGATTAGTTAATTAGTGACTATCTATTAGAGACTTCAAACATGACTGTATGTTCAGAGAAAAGTCAATGTAAAAAAGCAGAGTACCAACTCTATGCGTTCAAAGGGACCTGCGGTTCCAGAGCTGGAGGCATTGCATCTGTAATTTCCCACCTCCAGGGTGCTCAAATGTTAAACTGTTTTTTTGTGGGTAATGACAGTGAAGAAAACTGTACCTATTGCATGCTAGTAATAGGGGGAGGAAAAGGCAAAGATCCAAACACCTACTAAGATTAGCAGAAGTGGCACAGGCAATTAGGAAATGCACAGACACACACAAAAGTGAAGAAGCTTGTGTTTAGGTATATTTACCGATGAAAGTTATTTGAATGTTTTCCCATTTTAAAAAGCCTCCTTTTATCTTTATAGGAAGTAAAAATTTGCTGGAAACCTTCTGTGGTAAATGTTGCTCACTTTTTGTCATTAATCAAATTCGGTGTTTAAAACTGCCACAAGCCCCTACAGCATTTTCCTAATGACTATCACTTTTAACTATACATCCCACTGTTTTTCTCTAGCCTAAATAATTGTCTTAAAATCCATCACCACTAGCAGATATGCACACAACTTAAATGACAGAGCTCTAGGCTGCCAGAAGTGGGGTTGGAGGAAAACAGCAAAGCAGGTAGCTTCTGCAGCTGAAGACTGATAAAATCCTGAAATCATGCTTCAGTTGAACACACAAATAGGCTAGGAAAAATTCTAATGGTTTTAAAGCAGACAATAACCCAGAAAATGAACACAGCACATTGTGCAGTCCTAAGCAGCTCCATAAAACAGTGTGATGCTTCCCAAAACCACATTTAATCCTATAGGGCTGTCACCATAGAGCCCTCTGTGAATGAGAGGCAGAGTACCACTAAACAACATAGCTTCTGCTTATTACTGTCACCCATGGTGAGCTGCAGATCTTACTAATCTTACTAACCAGCAAATGCATCTCTCTAAGTATTAACATAGGCACATGCTTAAACATTTTCAAAGCTAATTGTGTAGAAAATGAGCAGACAACGTGCACAAGTGAATGGGAATGTGCATGCACAAAGGAAAGCATCGGCGAAAGGACATCTATATGCATGCAATGACATATTGCCCTGGAAGAGTCCATGCTGACAGCATGCCTAATTTCACATTTGGCTAAAAGACAACATAGAACTCCCCAAAACATTTTTAAAAGCACATTTTTGAGGACGTATGCATTCATATTCTGACTTTACACTGAACAACCTATGGGGAGAGTAAGGTTCATTTCACAGTCCTCTTTAGATCCCAAGGTGCGCATGCCCCAGACAAATAGAAAAGACTTTTGTGTTACTCAGCAGAAGTTTCTTCAGCTGGTTAATTGTTTATATCAGCAGTGACATCCAGCCCTCTGCTTAGAAACTTGGCAGTCAAGATATGGGAGATGCTTGTGAGGAGTGGCTGGAAAATGTGAGGCTTGCAGTCAGAGATGGTTTTCTACAACCTTTCTGAAGTTGCTAAGAGAATACTCATCTAGTATCGTCTTATAATCAGGAGTTTTCCAGAAGGAAGTCTAAATTGAGTTATATTCTGCTTAGAATAGCCTTAAGAAAAGCTCTTGTATACTGAGAAGATGAAGACAGCACCTTTATATGAACAAAAATTTATTTCATTCATGGGTATTTAATTCTAAATAATAAAATAAGAATCTGTTCAGTGGATGTGGAGTGGAGCTGTAGGAGTGGCTTCTCCTGTTGGAAATGCCTCCACAATGAATCTTTTGATATGGAAGATTCTTTCTGCCTCTGTTTCTGTACTGGAAGTATGCTCTACGCAACTGAGGCTGAGAAGGAATACATTTATTTACCATGCTGCCTGCTGGAGCAGCTGTGTCCTAGGCCTCAGAAAACTGAACATGTTCTTGAATGTTGATGATTACACAGAGACAGAAAAAAAATAATTCATATCTTTGAAAAGCAATGCCAGATGTTAAGCAGTGAATTATCCAAAATATGCAACACCAAGTAGGGATCACAGGAAAAAGTATTCGAATGGGTGACTTTATTTCAATATAAAAATAGAGTTTTAACAAGATTCTTTGTGGGATACATTACTTGGAGTGAACTATGAGATCCTCACGCATTGTTTCACTGTATTGTATAAGATCCAAAGTATCAGTGATACAGAAGTGGAATTACTCAGTTTATCAGTAACAACTCTGCTCAGGCTCTCTGGTGACCCTGAATATCTGTTGAATAAAAGAATTAAAACATTTCAAACTAAAACAATTTTTAAAAAAGTATAAAGTGATAATGGGCATCTACTCTAGATCAAGTGCATTTCTGCAGCTTTCAGGCAATACTAGCAATGATTTTTGCTCAGATTTCATATACTGCTGATATCTGAGGTCTGAGATGCCTTGAAGGCTTTGTATGTATCTTTGTGATAATTCTTAGGTGAGTTCTCCAGTTTCATGGATCTTCCACCAGGTATTTATGTTTGAAGCTCTCAACAACCTTGCATTGCACCAGGGGGGCTGATCAGCTAAAAAGCAGCTCTGCAGAAAAGGTGGTCCTGGTGGACAATGAACGAGCAATGTGCCCTTGTGGCAAAGAAAGCCAACAACACCCTGGGCTGCTTTAGGAAGTGTTGCCAGCAGGTTGAGGGAGGTGATCCTTTCTCTCTGCTTAGCCCTGGTGAGATGCATCTGGAATGCCATGTTCAGTTCTGGGCTCGCCAATACAAGAGAGACATGGACATAGTGGAGTGAGTCCAGTGAAGGGGCTACAAAGATGATTACAGGACTGGAGCATCTGACTATACAAGGAGAGGCTGGGAGAGCTGGGACTGTTCAGCTTGGAGAAGAGAAGGCTCAGGGGGATCTTATCAATGTGCACAAATACCTGATAGAGGGAGTAAAGAAGAGGGACCCAGATTCTTCTCAGTGGTTCCCAGTGAAAGGACAAGAGGCAATGGGCATGAAACACAGGAAATTCCATTTAAACATAAGGTGGTTTTTTTTAACTGTGGGTGTGGTTGAACATTGGAACAGGTTGCTCAGAGAGGTTGTGGACTCTCCATCCTTGGAGATATTCACAACCCAACCGGTCATGGCCCTAGGCAACCTGCTCTAGACGATCTCCAGAAGTGCCTCCCCAGCTCAGTTTTTTTTGTAATCTGTTTGGGGCTAAATTTGCTTTCCCTTGAGCTCCTGCAGAGAGTCTGTACAGGAAGAAGAATCTGGATCCCTGAGTGTGGCACTTTCATTACTACCATTTGCACTGCAGTTATCATTTAGGAAAGGGGTTTCTTTGTTTGTTTCAAAGACATCAGTGGAAATAGGAACAGACTCAACAACTTGGTACCAGTCAGAGTGTGGTCTCAACTTTATATGCTGGATTTCACTGCACAACAGAGAATGTCAGGATCTTAAACTAAAGGGATGAGATGCTCTGGTAGGTGGTCTGAGCTGGAAATCTGAGAGGTTGACATCCATGGATTCTACATCTCACCAGGGGCTTGCATAGGGGTCCATCAAGGCATTACCTCAGATACAGCAAAAGATCAGAGAACAAAATATATTTCAAGTGCAATAGTTAGAATTCAAACCCCACAATTTTACAGGAAGCTACATGTTGTCAGGCACTTTCCAGAGTGTTCAGAAAGAAGCAAAAATGTACCAGTGGAAAATATAACATCCCCCTTCTCTAATAAATTCTATTCCACTCCACAACGTTGCCTGCATTTTCTGAAGATCTTTGCCCCAAGTTAAGCAGACCAATATTAATAAACACAGTAAGTAATCTTTGTGTGGTGTGAGGCAAATTCTGTCATGGTTTAGAAACCCTCAGGAGTTGATGACATTCATCAAAATATATTCCAGAGGACTCACACATTTTTCTCAACCAGTTTTCCTAAAAGATTGAAGCAGTGTTTGAGGAGCTTACAGAGTCACAGAAAAGCAGCAAAAGGATTTCAGTCATTAATAGCTCTGGCAACATAGAACTAATATGAACACTATCATTTTACCTCCCTCAATACCATGCCATAGCTATTAATGATGCCATAGTTATCGATCCATCAGAATTTCCATTATAAACCAGCATTTTCAGCGGTGATATAAAACATGCTCTTTTCCCGAGCCTTAGACATCTCAGCCCAAATGCCAAGATTTTATTAAATCCTCCGCCTGCAGAGGAAAAAACTAAACACCTCCCAGCAATTAAAGACTCTTTTAAGTCATAAACAATTTTTTTTATTCCACTTTTAAGAAATATTTCATTCAGAATAAACAGGCAGGGGGATTAAAAAACATTACATATTTATCAAAGGTATGGTATAATAATACTTCAAAATTTAAGGCCATTTCTCTGAAGTACTTGATTAATATGCCTCACTCTTGACTTGGAGGTTTAAAAGCTTCCTTAGGCTCCTTTGCTATCCCTAAATTATAATAATCCAATAGCTAAAATATGTACTTTGGAAAAAAACCCAAAACGTGCATTTTATAAAATATACAATCTGCATTTGAGGAGTTTAAAATAATTCAAAACGCTGAAAACTGTGATGGTTAGTCAAAACTTATACAGGCACCAACAGAAAAGATTTCCATTAGAAAAGACAGATAAAATCTGCCAGATTAGGTCCACAGAGATTTTTAATATATGAACAAACCTCTCTAAGTAGATATTTACACAAATGATCAGAGTATGGCCTTTTGGGTAAATAATATTTAATTATAAACACTCTGAGGGGATCATTCAATTTCTTACATTCTGCACTCTACGTTAAAGACACCTGAAGACACGAAGCAAACACACTTGTCAGGCAAACCACAACAGCAGTCAGAATCTTTTCCCCTGTGTATTTGATTGGCTCCGTGTAGTGTCTTTATTTGGAAATCTTCGTGAAAGAAAYATGGTCAGTGCTGTGTCACAGCAATGACAACAGAGCACGGATTATTTTGGATCCCTGGTTTTCAAGAACTAAATTTAATTGCCATGGTTAGGAATAAAAGAGACATCGTTAGAATCTTAAATAGTTTCAGAAAACAGATGTGACACTGCAGTTTAAACTAAAAGACTTAAATCAAGACTATGCACTCAACTTGACGTGCTACAGTTACCTTACAGGCCTATGATACCCCACAAGGCAGTTTTTTCCACACTTTTCAAGTTGCCTTATTTCAGCCAAAGAGATACTGCAAAATATTTTTATAATGAATAAGTTGACTTATTTTTGAAGTAAAACTAGTGTTATACTGATGATTTCTTGTCTGAACTCACCAATATAAAATATCAAACTAAGTTTTTTACTAGTGACTTGATTCTATATTAAAAAAAACTTAATTTTTACTTCTATACAAAATCTTAAAGCTTTTATCAATTATTTTAAGTATATTTTTTATTTGTGTAAGACTTTTAATTCAGAGACAGTATCCTACTTTCTCAATGCTCTACTCTGCTTTTAATAGAATAGGTAAGATTATATTTGGAAATCCAGCTGGGTGAACAGGAAAACTAAGTTGGCAGTAGTCATTCACAAGCCTAACAAGATTTTTCCAAAACAGTTCCTGAGCAAACAGTTGTCATCCCGCCGCTGCTTCTGTTTTCTTGTACCCAGAAGTTTGAAGTGACTTCGACCAACTGTTTGTAAGTTACTGACTGCTCTATTTTAGGTCAATGGTTTTGCCAACAGCTGCTCCACTGTAAAACTTCCCATTTACTGGGGAGTACAAGGGGAAAAATTATAATAAAGAAGGTGAGAATGACACTCTGGTACCTGAGAGCAGTTAAATGCAATGGCAAAGAACCCAGCAGCATCCCAGAGAAAGCAAATGATTTAACCGCATGGCTGCCTACCTCATTACACAGAGAAATATACTCTTGCAAGTTTTGCCTTCGTCCTGTGCTATGTGGAATAGCAAATCCCAGCGTTTCATACAACAGCTGTTACAGTGAATTTATGAAGTATATGCTCTTTATCTTCCTCTGTACCCGCCCCCCTTTTTTTTTCCTTAATCAGGCATCAGCAAAACAGGCATGACTGAATCTGTTTTCTAGCTTTTCCATTACTTATTTATGTATGTCTGCTCTGGGGCTACACAAGATGGTGGGAGATGTGGGAGAAATTTTGCACATCACTGTTTCAAGATAGTACCAGTATAAACGGCACTGATATAGCAAAGTATCTTCCCATAGGCACTAATTAAAAAGCAATAAGCTACTTGAGAAGTGTTTGCCTCCATTTCTTTCCTTCAGTACTCAATGCACTGAAGTTTTTCTCCTTTCCTCCCTGATTACAACTACACATTAAAACCTGTGGCAAAATAAAGGTAGGAGACAGAAATTTTTAGCACAACCCAGAAAACAAATCTCTTTTGTTACTCTCCTGTGCACGCTTTTGTATAATGTGTTATAGCTAAAATTTTCTGACTAGATGATAGCCTTAATTTTAGAAATCTGGCTGTGCAAGAGCTGCTTATTGACAGAAGCCTGGGTTCTGAAAACAGGCCACTGACTTGACTGCCAGTTTGTTTGTGATTAAATATTAATATTTTGGATATGTTCTGTAAAATGTTAACTTCTTTAATAGTTACCACATACCCATCACTGCCAGGGACTAGTATTACAACATGTGTGTAAATCGTATATTCCTATGTGAACATACAAGGTTAGCCAGATTATATTCTGACAGTAGAGCAAAAGCAAAATCAGTGCAAGTAAATGGAGATGGTTCACTTTGCCTGTCAATAAGATGCAGACAGCTGACAGCGTACAGATTCAGAACAAATGAGACCTCAGAAGACACCAATGGGGAGAGAAAGGAATGAGGGAAGGAGAGGAGAAGAGAGGGCATTTCACTTTTATTTACACCTATCAACATCTATCCCTTTACTTCCTGTAATTCCAAATTGTCTGTTGTCTCTTTGCTTATACACCTTGCCACTAGGTAAAGACATCAAATACAGAAACTCCAGTTCTGAGGTAAATTCTGTAGTGCCTAACAAGGGAGGAAAACAGGTTTTACTACTGAGGAGCCAAGGACCCACTCCTTGCTTTCCTGCTGAAGGAGATGGGTGAAGAGTCTAAGCTTAAGGACTGAGCCATATCCTAAACTCTACTTCCTATAAGTCTGTAAGTCTCCTTGGTCTCCATCTCTCAGAGATAATGTAACTAAATTCAATAAAGTGCATTTAATTAATTGATTAACTTTTAATTGAGACTTTAAACAGCGAAGAACTGCCTGCTCATCCTGCGTAGCGGGATGCTGAAGATCCTACTCTGTTTTTTATAAAAAATAGGCTTTATTCCTATGAGTAGGCCTGTAGATATAGGAATGTCAGACCTTAAAAGGGCTATGTTAGGTACTGGTAGAAGTTTAGACGGAGCAAGTTGGAGCTCAACAGAGGCTACAAACATATCAGAGAAGTGGAGTCAGCTGGCCAGTACTGAGTTCCTGACCTGCTTCTGGGGTCCAAGTTAGCAAGTTTAAAGCCCACTCTGGTACATCTACCCTACGCTGCCATCTGCACTGAAGAAGTATATGGAGTCTGGTTAAGATTTCTCTCCCTTATCCCACAATGGATTTCAATATTTGAATTCATAAGTCTTTCTCTCCCCATGTATGCTTATTATATTCACACACAGACACCCAGAGCATAAAACATTTTCTTTTCCTTTAGAAAGAAAAATACTGTGCAAATGTAAAGACTAGGTAAATTACAAAGAATTTCACTGCTATCTCACAGAGAAAGAAAAAAGAGTCTTCTTAGATAAATAAATAGACTATCATCTCCTTAAATCCCTAAATCATGAACAGAGGAAATTTCTGATGGGTGCAAGAGCAGAGCTGGTAACACAGAAGGAACAGAAGTAACTTTGGCATTATGGTACCTTATCTGTTGAGGGAAACCATATGTTCTGAAAGTTACATGCTTGGTCCTGGGCAGGGGAAGAAGATAGATGACAATTACCATACCCTTAACAGATATACTTTACAATGGGATTTACAGCATCTTTAGAAAGTGTTTTACAGCTGACCCTTCAGCACCAGGGTTGAAGACAATGCTGGCATGCATCACAGGGGTTAGGAAGCTCAGCTACAACCACCAACGTGGGACGAAGTTCTGCTCTGCTCTATAATCCATGAGGACCATCTCACTGGCAAACAACAGGCTAGAAAATTAAAATGAATTCCCAAATCCAAGTGCAGACAGGTGGCAACAGGAATCTAAATCCAGAAAGCTAAATTACCATTTTTGTAAATCTCTTGGCATGGTTAATGCCAGATTTACTTTTCTCACAAGAGAAATTTTCAACTCCATCCTTGTTACTGGCACCTGAACTGAAAACACTTGTGTAGAAAACAGGTCAATTTAACCAACGGGGTCTGCTCTTTAACTGTTCCACATAAGATTTGCTGCTACAGCAGTCACAGAAGCAGTAGTCTGTAGTTTGTGGCTTTGTTACGGTGCTGCTGCAGCAAATACTATTATTTTCTAAATCCTACTACAAAGATACAAAATCATGRTGAAAAATTTCTACAACAATACAAAGGCAGGAAAGTGTTCTTTCACCCGAAATAATTTCCAAAGGTGATGAAGAGGAGTGTAAAACTCTTGAAGATTAATTTTTCACAGAGGATTAATTTTCCTTTCACTTTTATGGGTGAGGGTGAGATATAACTTCACTCAAGTAAATTATTACAGATCTAAAAGTTTTACTGTAATGTAAAATAGGTATAAGTGATGGAGAATAATGCCCTCTGTCTTTCATGAACTTTCAAACTCTATATATACCTTTACTCAGTTACTAAAGGCTAGAATGAATGTATTACTCTAATATTTTTACAGTACATAGTTAATTAACCATGAAGGAATACTGTATATTTATGTACACATAAAAAGAGCCTGTGTACAGTAACACTGTGATTTTCAAACCGTGAATAGACATAAATTAATCTGTTAAAATAAAGATAGAACAATGTTTTTGTTTATTATACAACATCCCTGTAAACGGATTTTAAGTCTCTCCATATCAGTGTTCCCCAGCATCACGCAATGAGATCGGTGCCTGAGGAGAGCCTTAGCCAGTAAGACTTCCTGCAGATACAAGTCACGCTGCGTGGATCTTGTTGTTTACATGATTTTACACTATACTAAAACTAGACAGTAACTGTAAAATACCATAGTTGAAGCCAAGTAAAGTGCTCTTTTAAATCCGATTTGCTTATCTGTTGATATTTGTCCAAAAGAGACCATCCTGACAGGATTCTCTCCAAATACTCCCAAGCTGAAATTTTATTCTGATGTAGACATGGTGCTGGTGGTGACAGACTGAGAGACCTCTTCCCTCATGATCCCCATTTGAAAGGGATTTTATACGCACACTAAATGCCCCCCACCCCTCAAAAAGTCCTCATCTGTGTCTGCATTATCCCTCCTCTCTTGAGTCTTGTTTGCAAAGTATGAGCAGGAGGATAGCCAAGGAGTTGCTGCAGACGGTCATGTCCATTTTCGTTTCATATGGAGGCTGATTACCAGTAAATTAATCAAAATTTTAGCAGCATAGCTGAGGTTGACATAAGGTTGTAATGGACCACAAAATAACTTCTTTTTCCACCTGTGTGCTTCCGATTTTTGCACAAATATGAGATACATTGTTAATAGGTGTGTTGCATTCTGCTGAGTTTTAGCTGTGTATGGAGTACAGCTATAAGAGTACTGGAACTAGGTAGAAAAATCCTTGTAATTTCATCTTAAATTTAGGGGGCATACTTAGAGATTTCATCCCATATATTTCAAGGACAAAGACAGTAACCGAGTCAAATACCGAGAGATAGATATAGATTCCATAAAATATCAAAGCCATTTAAAATAGAACTTATTAAAAATTGCATAAGAGCAAGAATGCATAAAATAAATCCTCTCCTTTTTCCACTTTATTCTACTATATTTTGTCTTCAGGAGGAGAACTAGGGTTTTTATATCATTCCACTAGATTTTGCAACCATATGGTCAAACGGAGAACACAGTGACTAAGTGGTAGACTTCCAGCCTTAACAATCTGCATTTGAAAAGGAGCAGATCCATATGTTTTTCTCCTTCTCTTTCTCCTTTTTTTTTTTTTTGTGGCCTATACCAGTTGCTACAACACTTGTCTTTTTTGCATAAGACACAGCATTTGGGGGAGCACTTTGTACATTGAGACAGTTTAAATTCCTGACAGTACAGGAAGCTTAGAGTCTACTTATTAAAAAGATCCTGTCCCAGAAGTTAATCTACTGTCTCAGATTTCACCAGCAGCTTTTGGATTTATGCACACTGTATAATTGGAGAACATTTATGTACAATTAAAGTACATACAGACACGTAAGTCTAATCCAATTGTTCTTCTAAAAGTGGGATGCATCTATTTACAGTAAACTAGTGCCAAGATTGTTGCAGTCTAATTCTTTACAGGTCTAGTTCCTGAAACTGCTCGCTACACATTGCTGAGACCCATTAAAAGTCAGTATCAGTGGCATGGAGGTTTGTGATCTTTTCTTTATCATTAACCTCTATGTCACTTGAAGTACTGAGAAAGATCAGGTTCTGGACCAGCTGTTTTCACTGATAAGGTAAAATGTTCTTTCTTCAGTTGAAAGAGTAATAAATACAAGATCTACTGTTTTATACGTGTTAGTCGTTTTATGCCTATACCATTCATATGCAATTTGTACAGAAAATCTTTGCTGCAAAGTAAAAATACCAGAGAAGAGGTGAGGCTTTTCATGCAATATGTTCTAACAAATGAAGTGCATCACTCCTAATATGCTTGATCACATCCAGTTTTAAAAGTTTGACATAATCAGTACTTTACTATTTGGAGGAGAATCTCTAAAGAGGAGGGAGCAGAGAGTACTCAGTTACATTTATTCTCATTTGTATATTGTTTATGGGTCTCACATAACCTTATTACTGTAAAGGGAATAAAAACAGGCGCTGATTTGGCTCACTAGCTACAGTAGCCCTTCTTTTTTTGAGAGAAGCCCCCAATTCAATTTCTCGCTGGAATGGATTTTTCACAAATAAGGATAATCCTTCATTTAGTGTTTACACACTTGGTTACCTCTTAGCATTCTTCCCTGCCATATCAGGTTTTAAAATTTTATTTAAAATTGCCAGAATTCATTTATGCATTAGCTGGTTTTATTATAGTTATGGACGAGCTGGCATTCAACAACTTTAGCATTAGGAAAGAATAGTCATGATTTTATCAGAGTATAACAGGACCCATACCCAATTTTAGCTTCATTTTCTTGTGACATGTTACTATTCATGCAGAAACATAGCTAGCCAGCACAAAATGAGTATCTGTACTGGCAAAAAGTAAACTATTTATTTCTTACTTTCCCACCTCCTCCCTCCCCTTCTCACCTAAGATAGACACAAACACTCAGGCCCCCTAATTCATTTTATCAGACAATACAAGGAAAAATGGATTGTAGCTAACTATAGCTACAGTATACAGGAAGTATACAGGAAGATTCTGCTCACTGCACAAACTTAAGATTCCGGTATATCAGTTATATTTTAAATAAGAAAGCTACAAAATATCAATTCTCTTTAATGGAATTTACAAATTGACATATGCTAGAAAGAAGTAAAAGCAGAAGAGAAACTTAAGAAGCAAACTGAAGGAAAAGTTTTCCAGCAGAGTACAAATATTTTAAATAAAACTACACAATTTGTAGAGTTAAAAGAAGCTTAGAGGTTAAAAGAACCTTAATCTAGCTATTTCATTCTAGCTGAAGTAAATAAAGCCTATGAATTCTAATTTCCTCTTTAAATTACTGTTTTGCCAAAATGCCCAAGTCAGCAACCTTAGCCTTCATCACTGGGCCTGAATTTCAGGAAAGAGCTTTTTACATTAGCAAAAATGCAGCACTGAGGCAGAAGGGGAGAGCAGAACCAAAGAGGCGACCTGCTGGCTCCCGTTTCTGATCACAGCTTAGAACCTGAACAGCCTCATCCTGCATTCCTCTTAATTGGGTTAGCCACAGGGATAGGGTAAAAGCAGGTCTAACGTACTATAACATCAACTGAATAATTATGAATGCACGTTAAGTAATTATTATCTTGAGGTCAAGCCCCACAGGCAAATTAAGAGAAAAATGAAAAAAAAGTGTCTTGACACTGTTCCAAAAACTTGAGAGTGAGGCAACATCAGTTTATTTTTAAAATCCATCCTCAATAAATAATCCTGTACATCCCTGTCAAGAACTGATGGGATTTTCTGACACTGTCTTATAGCAAAAAACCCATGTATGACACCACATAATAAATGTTGCTTAAAATACAAGTAAAAAAGTGAAATTCTAGAAGATAAAATATAAATATTGCACAACAGAAGCACATTTACTCACATGAGTTAGTATTTTGACTTTTGTTTGTTTTTCCTTTTAAGGATTTTTAATATTGTACAAAACCACAGAGCATTTAAATATCCTTTCCTATTAGCCCAGAATAAAAACAATCCTCAACTTGTCATCTTACAATTGACTGAACTGATTTATATCCTATAAGGCAGGAGATGCGTAAACTGTTCCTTCTGATGGCACCTGACTGCACTATTTTAAATCCATTTTACTTCTCACCAAAAGTGACTTCAGGCAGAGGCTTAATCTGGTGACTTGATGTCAACAGAAAGCTCCATGAGGCTCAAGACTCATGCAGGTATCCAGACAGTCTTTCAGTTTGGTGATTGTTTTTTACAGAATTGTATGAAATTATTCCTAACCACATTTAGAAGGAGCTTGGAAGTTTTGGATCTGAGCTAAAGCAGATATATCTACAGATTCAGAAGAGATTGAATATTCAAACAAAATTATTCTCCTACTCTTAAGCACCAGGCAAAGCTTGGGTTAAACACATTCTTGCCTATTTGCCTGAGTTTGTTAGTTCAAAAGAAAGCAAGCAATTAGACCTGACTGAAATGAAATACCTAACTTCAGGGGAATTAATTTCTTCCATCTGAAACTAAATTTTTAAAATCAAGCAAGTCAAAATATACAGAGAGAATATTAACACCCAGAATGAACGTGTTGTTCAGATGAGGACAGTGCAAAATTGTACATCCTCTTAGCTATACGGGTGGTAGTGTGTGAGCAGATAGCCAAACTGCAACCCAAGAGAGGACCAGCATACTTCAGAGAAATATTTTTTGATATTCTGAGAACATGCCCTACCACCTATGACAYCTATATTGGTAAACAGACAAATAACATTACCTTTGGTTAGTATATTTTTCGTCTTCAAAGTTATGGACATTACTCTTGGCAACACTCCTGGGTAGGGATGAGACAGCAGTGCTTTCAGCTGGTAGGCTATGTGCAGAGCTAGACAGAAGAAAGCTAGCAAAAACATTTCTTGGTGCTCTTTACAGGAACCTGAGGCATTGGCTAAAACGCAATGCCTTACTCTGAAACAGGTAACTTCGGCCAAGCTGAGCTGACTTTTTTGACAGCACAAGTGATGCTTATGGAAATACGGACATGCTGAACATACTGACTCTAATGAATACAGCCTGAACTCAAAATAAATAAAGCAATAAAATCTAGAACTTGGGGATGTACAGACAAATTCAAAACAATTGCAAAATGCTTCCACCATCAGATCATAAACAGCTGATGAGCACATGCAGATCAAATCTAAGTAAAAATACCACTGATACTCTCTTATCTCAGCTTTTATGACAGTGTGCACACCTATCTTAACCAGAAAGACAGACTGCCCTTGGTAAGGGTACCCAAACTTAGTTTGCTCAAGTATCACCATGAGTAGATGCAGCAACAAGAACAGTTAACGCTTGTATCAGGTTGGTGGTACAGATATCGCAGTTTAGGAGCCCCAGTTCATGAAACTATACTTTTAAGTATTGGTAAAAATAGCAAGGCACAGTCTGAACAGAGGGTACCGGTTAAAGCTTCAGCATGCCTATCGCCATAAGGTCTAAAATCTTTAAACTTACCATCAGTGCCAGGAATTTCAAGATGGGCTAGGAAATGTCTTTATAGTTGCAGTTAGTGTCTTTATCTTCCTCCCAAAACAGTAAGTTTAAATGCCAGTATATACAAACAACATAAGACTTAGATTCAGGTATTCAGTGGTTTTGGCTGAATAGATTTTGGTGTAAAAAAAGAGATCTCAGTCTCTCAGTACTGTTTGTTCTCTGATTGTCTTAGGAGACGTAGCCTGAAATTTTATTTTAATGAAAAACTTCCCATGGAGAGATTTCTTTTTTAAAATCTAATGCTATCAGATATTTTATCAAGTCCAATACATTCAACCACTTCTTGGTTGAAAAGCTTCATGAATTCATTTTGTGTGCCTATGTCCAAAATTTGTGCCGTTTTAACTATGCCATTTCAACATCATTCAAACAATATAGCAATCCTATGATGGCTGCAGTTGTACATGTAGATAAAAAAAATTGCTTATACCAGCACAGATTGTTCTCATTCGTAACTGTTCGAATTTATACAGTTGTGAGGTAGTTGTACCCACTCTAGGAAGTATACTGCTTTGCCTACAAAAAAGTTAAAAATCTCCTCCTTTCCAGCCAAAGTATTTTCCCTTGTCTGAAAAGTCTACGTGTATTGTCTTGACAAAAACATGCTATTTCAGTTAAACTGAGATTTTTACATCGTCAGACTTCTAGAATATTTCTCTGCAAGTCACTTCCAAAATATGTTTCATAGTTATTACAAAGCCCCCACAATTTTATTTCTGCTTTTAACAAAAGCAGTTAAACCATTTAGTCTTACATAATAATAAACCCATGTTCAGAGCTCTTGCCAAAGAACAGGTTCTCCAAATAAAGTCTAGAAAAGTTACAGGGTTCAATGTTAAATTTACATTTGTATAGTTAAAAACAGAAAAAAAACCCAACCCACTCCTAATATAATGAAGTTCTTTTAACACAGAAGCATTTGCTATCTATCAAAAAAAAACCAGAACAAACATAAAACTCTTCTATATTCAAGATACACCACTGAACTCAAATGGCCTTTTTTCCATRTAAGGAGCAAGCTTTAAACATATGGCAGTTACTTCAGGGAACCAAGGATGTCTTGTTTTGTCCAGCTGCTTACAGCAGAAAAACTTAAATGAATACTAAAAATTTATCTGTGGGTTACTAACTGGTCAACACCACATGCCCCTAAAGACCTATTTATACATTAGGAAAATTTCCCGGAGAAGAGGGGGAGACCTTCTTTAGAACACTGCATACCTCTACCAAGAAAGTTAAATCAATATAACTACCACGGTTGTGGTTGCATCATGTTAAAGATGTTTTATCCTAATGAAGCTCTGAGGAAAGATTTAACAAGTTTGACCTTAATACCTTTAGATCACAACCCTATCCAAACAAGTCTAATCAATATAACTTAAAATTAGCTGATTTTTTAGTTACAGAAGTCTGAGATTTTACTTACATCATGTTTAAGTACCCTAAACCTTTTTTATTAACTAAYTCAGTCCGAAACGAGAAAAAAACCCACAACCTCAGACATGAGGCAAAAATGTACAGATTTGGAGGGGTTTCTTCCACAATGAGGTAGAATAGAGACCTGTTTATAGTTCTTTTCGAGCTAAACAGTTACTTTAATCTGTTTTTAATTAATCACCTTAATTATCAATAATCAATATCAAAATATTATAACTGAAAATAATAATTTGGAAATTACATCAGCTTCTTAACAGAGATGAAGGTACACACTTAAGAAAATAGTTTGGCATTTGCTACTTCTGCTACTACAATACCTTAAGTAAATATAGTTATTTTTTCCTCCTGAGCCAGCTGGTGCATCAGATATTCCAGCATCTTAAAAATTAGGAAAAAATTACTGACCCTTTAGAATAGTTTAATATTCATCATTATGAAAAATGTTGAAACAATGTAGTGCGAGCATGATCTCTCTGTACCCAGAACTATCTAAGAAATAATACAGGGAAGACAGAAGTTTGGCTGTACTTTAATAAAGCAAGCAAATTAGGAGAGTTATGCGCTGGGACATCTGAATCTCAGTGGCAGCTGCCATTTAAAAAAAAAACAACTGTCACAGTCCAAGATTTGTTTCTACTGTAATACATTCCAGCAACACATCCACAGCACATTATGGTCTTACTGAGTAGAAAAAGGGATCCAAAAGATAGAGAGATACATATATATGGGAAGGGGAGACCAAGAAGGATTTACCTATACATACAGCTTAAGATGTCAACAGAGTAGATATGGCTCTAATGTTTAAAATGCTGACAAATATTCACTGTATCTCCTTTCAACATAAAAGGCTAAGAAACTTAGAGAGAGGGCCTTTCTTTGTGAGGGGAGGAGTTACTGCATGGAGAGAAGCCATCTTTACATACTGTTAAGAAAATGACGGCAGAGCTGCCAATAATCAATATGCCAAAAGATGTAACCTAAAGATATGCAAACTTTTCATTTCCCTGGCCAACATAACCCTCTTGTGCAGTCATATTGTCTGCGCATATGCCAGCAGAGGGAACGAGTGGTCCCTCCCCGGTTACATTTCTGCCCCCAAGAACAGCCCAAACTAAAGCTGAATAAGGCTTACTTATCACATCTGTTGGTACTCCCTTTTTTTTTTTTCCCCAAAGGTATACATCTAAACAAAAAGATATAAAAAACATGAACAGAAATAGCACAAGACCTATAAAAGAATGAAACAGATAAAGTCCGCAATCTGATCTACATGTAGACATGATCCCATGCCACCCAATGGTAAGTGCTCCAAATTTCTAATGATTTCAGAAGTAGGAGTTATGAAATACAGGATCTATTTATCGAAGGATCCTTGATTACCATTCAGAGAATGTGCAATGTTACACAGAAGCAATTCAAATGCAACAAATATTTCGGAGAAAACAAGTGTTACCCCGAGCATGGTATTTTTTACTAGTCCCAGGCTTTCAGTGATATACTGAAATAAACACTAAGGGTGATCTCACCACTATGTATAAATATCTGAAGGGAGGATGTAAAGAAGACAGAGCCAGGCTCTTTTCAGAGGTGCCCAGTGACAGGACCAGAGACAATGGGTACAAACTGAAACACAGGAGGTGCTGTCTGAACATAAGGAGAAACCTTTTTACTGTGAGGGTGACTGAGTGCTGGCACAGGTTGCGCAGAGAGGCTGTGGAGTCTCCATCCTTGGAGATATTCAAAAGGACATGGTCCTGGGCAACCGGCTCCAAGTGGCCCTGCTTGAGTAGGGGAGCTGGACCAGGTGACGTCCAGAGGTCCCTTCCAACCTCAACCAGTCTGTGAGTCTGTGCTTCTGTGATATCACAGCAACTGCGAAGATAGGATACACTGATACCACCTATACCACCTAGGCATATATTCCTAGGCATATATCTATCTTCTCTGGCAAAAAGGGTTCATTAGATATTTGATTCAGACACTCATGTAAAAGTCTAATCTGAAAGTAAATTTGGTAACTGTTTTCCTTTTCATTTATGACTGTTGTCACCCAGGCTGGAGAAACCCACTTTAGGCTCCACGTTAAAGGGCAGTTTTATTTCACAGAATGACTTGAAGTGGTACATAACACTGAAGTCATTTTCGCTCTTTCCAATAACTGGTATTTTTTTGCCAGCTTTTAAGACACTCTATAACATGTAATCTCACTGAAAACACATAACTGCAATAAATATTATAAATCATGCATAGATAGCTCAGAGCTTCTAACAGAATTAAAAGTTAAAATATACTTTCTTATCCCATTAAAATGAAAGAAAAACCTGTATGTTATTTTTTCAACACAGAGGCAAAACTACTTCCTTTGCAAGGTTTATTTTGCATCAAAGAATTGCTGTTCCTGTCTTTTGGAATGGATGGAATAATTTTCTTCATAAATCAAGTATGCATTTGTTTTCATTTACTGTATATACATAAATTAAAGAATTGATGTCCAATGTAGTGAAATTTGTCTTAAGGGGTATTGGAAAAAGAAATGAAAGAGGTAGCCAAAAGCCTGAATAAAACTATATCAAGTCTTCTGAATCCTCCCAACTGTTCTCTTCAGATGGAGCTTAGTGCTTTGGAGGCCAGCCTCAATGGCAGTGTCACTATGTAAGGCAGGTGCAAGAGTGAGGCTGTCCTTTAAGGGGTTCAGTGTGAAGTGAGACTCAGAGCCAAAGAAAGAAGTGGAGAAGAAAGAATAAAATGGTTATAAAATAATTTTGCAGTCACCCAATGTGGAGCTTTCTTACTGCTATAGTAAGTGCCACAGTATCTTAAACAGGCCCCAGGAACATGTGTTGGAGCAGCCTCCCCAGGGTGTGGCTGGATTTGGCAGAATCTAATATGTCATCAGAGAAAACAGACTTTTTAAGGTAGAAATGTAGGCATTATTTTTTTTTTTTCTTCTGATACTCATGTTACTAAAAGCAATGAAGACACTGGCTGAGCAATGGCAGAATCAGATCTGCAGACCCCACGCGATCCTTCTTAGGAAAGTTCCACCAGTAGTTCTGGATTCTGGGTCAGCTCAGCACTAAATTTATTTAACGCTGACGCCCTGCTCCAAGTCACTGCAAGCAATAAGAGAGCAATTAGGAAGAGTGGATGACACAAATTCCTTACAAGGATGGCACCTGTGGAACTACAGTAAAAGTACTAAAAATACGGGCCTCCTTGGTCAGGCCAATTAGTGATAGATTCTCCTCTGCTATGATGGAGAAATATCCTCTTCTGAGACAGATTTTGTTACTGGAAACTGCTCAAACTATCTAATGGATATGATAGATAGAGGTTTTGTATCTACTTTAGCATGGAATTGTGCGTGAACTACAAACACCACTAGGAGAGAGGACTGACTAACCATCATAATACAGTCCTACACTAAAAGTCTCAGCAGTTCATATTTAGCAGGCCTGTCACCATCAGATTGGGTCATGAGAGAAATGATTGCACAAAAGAATACATTTACTTGCGTGGCAGATAGGGAGAGGATCAGAATATGCCTGATTTCTCCCTGGCATCTGGGCACATCTAGGCTTGGGCTACACAACAGAATAACATATATGTATCTTAAGTGTTCCCTCACTCTCAAAAAACACTGGTTCACTAGAAAAAAAATTAGGCTTATGATTAAGTATGATGACTTAATATAACTAATGCAGAAGGATTTCCTGAATCTGTAGAAACCCTGGAAAAATGAGTTCCAAGAGCTCTTTTTCTCTGCACTGGTCTTCTCAAAACAGCATTAACATCAGTGCCCAGTGGTGGTAATTTAGATGTCAGAATTGAGACATTTTTCATTATTTATGTAGAAAGAAGCAGATATATTGAATACATGTAATTTCCTGTAAGTACTACTTTTGTTGGCCAAATGCAGGGAAATTAAGCTATTTTTGTACTAACACATTCATTAGCAGGAACACAACAATAAATGGTTGCTTCACATATGTTAGTTTGACCAAGGAGCACACATTACAATGGTAACTTTCCTATGCACAGTATTCAGCAGAAGTATTTTAACACACAGTGTTTGTCATGTGTTAGCTAAGATGTATCAAAAACATTTTTATCCTCACAGCAAACATGTAATTTTGGAGAGACAAATACCTATGTCATCCAGTCTCAAGAATTCAATCACATTTTTAATATCTCCCCAGCCTGTGAATGAGACCACACTTTATCACATTGCACTCCACTGGGTGGAGTTTATTTTGCAGTTTAGCTTCAAAGGACAAATTGACTTTTTGTAGCCTGCTTGCAATATTACTCCAGCAGTGGTAACCATCAGGGGGGAGAAGCTGACTCAGCAGCGGTAAGGGCTAGATAATTGCAGAGGTGCTACTTGTCCCTCTCTCTTTCAGTCAGCCTTGCTCCGATGCAGTCAGTGGTACTCCTTTCTTTCTCTGTCACCGAGCCAGGATACAAGTAATGAATTCCAGGAAAAACATGTGATCTGAAATGAGCAGTGGTGAGAGGTAGTGCACTGTGGAATGGAGTTTCACAATGATATATTAAAAAAAGAGAGATCAAAAATAAACTGCCTTTTCATTTTATATTACTGAGAATCTCTGCTAAGTTTATATTCATTAAAAAGAAAACACCCTACTTAAATAACTCGATTAAAATGGAGTTAGGAAGTAAGAACTCAAAGACAATTACTGTATTAAAGATCTTTCTCCTCCTAGGAAATACAAAAGTATCAAATTCAAAATACTACACTATCATCTATTAGGAAGACCACTTAAGCTATCTGTGACCTGTTATTTGTCAATCACTGGAAGGCACTCGAAAGACACTAGCACTTTTCCCTTGCAGAACTGTGATGTACCACACAGCCTACACTAACTGACAAGCTACCTAAATGACAATCTTTTCATGGAGCCAGGGAAACAAAATTCGGCAAATGTCCATTTCTTTGKTGGTTTTAAGATGAAAAGCAATAGATGAAAGCAATATCCCTAATATGACAAACAATGAAATAGCAGTTCTGTGGCAGAGACAGTTTAACAAAACCTGTGAACTCAGGAGGCTCCTCTGGAGCGTGGAGGGCAGGGACAGCAACAGGACTGTATGCACCAGCTGCTGAATAAAATCCAGATGCCAGTCAGTGCCAGAAACTAAGTCTCATCTCAGCTGCAGGGAGTTAAATCAGATCCGAATATAACTCCCCATGTCTGAGAAGATCTGAAATAATGATGTGAGCTATAAGGAACACTTGAAAACTATAGAAGAAGCTATGCAAAACTCCTTTGGTGCTTGTACTACAGGATATACCAAAAACGTAACCAGTACTACCAAGGACACAACGTGAAGAATTACCAAATAGTAATGAGTCGTGAGTCMCTGCAGTAGAAATGGCCTCACCATAGCACCTATGGCTGAGTATGGAGACCTAAAGTCTATTTACTGCACTTCAATCCAGATTCTTACCCCGGCTGAATTTTGTATTTTGACAAACAGATACCAAATCAAATGTTACTGTCTTCTATACCAGGAGTATGTCAGATTGTATTTTAATGTTCAGTTACATTGAAAACGTGTGCTTTATGTGTATAGCTTGGTGTATATCAGTTTGCAGAATCAGTCCTTCCATTTGTAGATAGGCATTTTCCTTTTCATTATAGAGTTAACACTGTGAATGTTAACACTGCTATGGCTCCAAAAAAAGAACTTTAAATGTGACTGCTATAATCCCCCTGCTATAATCAGCTTCTCCCCCCCTGATGGTTACCACTGCTGGGGTAATATTGCAAGCAGGCTACAAAAAGTCAATTTGTCCTTTGAAGCTAAACTGCAAAATAAACTCCACCCAGTGGAGTGCAATGTGATAAAGTGTGGTCTCATTCACAGGCTGGGGAGATATTAAAAATGTGATTGAATTCTTGAGACTGGATGACATAGGTATTTGTCTCTCCAAAATTACATGTTTGCTGTGAGGATAAAAATGTTTTTGATACATCTTAGCTAACACATGACAAACACTGTGTGTTAAAATACTTCTGGGGGTTTTGTGTTGGTTTTTTTTCTGGAAAGAGGAATACCCTAATTATCTGAATCATGGCTACTGAAACAAATTGCAGCATTGTATGTATATGACATAAATATTTTTAAAAGCTTAAAAGCAACAAAAGATATAAAACAGTGTGAAACTAATGACTAAAATTTTAGAGCTATTTGAACAAAGTTGCTGGCAGGCTCGTAGGTGGTCTACACAAGACTCCCACACTCCAATCTTTCCAGACATGCTTTTGTGCTTGATTAATTAGAGAAACTAGGGAGAGGTGATACTTTTGCAGTGACTGATGTTTTCTTATAATTAAATCAATTTGGTATCTATCTCCCATAAAGCATTAGGTCATGAAATGTTCATAAAACGCCAACCTAAGTGTCAGCTGGAAAATTACAAATTTAATATTTAGATGGATGTCTTTGGTAAAAATAAAAACAGTGGGCTCTTTAATTTCATAGAACTATAGTGTCATAAATTTATTCCGAGCATCATATATTAAAATAATGCTATGGAAATAGGCATGACAGTTAAATAAGGTATTAGAATAAGACTGTTTAAATGAATAAGTAATATTCTAAAATGTCAGTCAACATACCACGAAAAAAGAAAGCTCAATTTAATTAGGTTGGTCATTTGTGGCTTAGGTAGGAAAAGGATTAGCATGTAGAATAAGTTAAGGCTGCCCAAAGCTTTGTGTGGATTTTACAGAGGTATTCACTTTCATCTCAATAAAAGAATTAGTGTAACAAATGCTGGCTTACATGGTGCTTTGCTGCTTATGGCACAAGAGAGCTTCTCAAGAAACTTGCTGTGTTGCCATTTAAAGGTCATGCACAGTTTATGGAGAATTGGTAAAAAAAAGATCTTAAAAAAAATGGCTTTGCTGACAAATCTGTAGTATGGTGGTACAGACAAGCTTTTTTATAGTTTGCTTATGTCAACTTTATTTTGACTAATTTCTCTATAAAAGGAAAATAATTGTTGTACCAGTAGAGAAGATGTCTATCGGCAATCACTGGCGTAGTCCAGTGGGATTGGAGGGGCAAGATACAGGGTTTGGGGTAATATACTAACTTACATGATTTTTTTTTAATGTGCACAGAAGTCAAGCGATTGACAGTAATGTTTTCAGCCTGACAAAACTTGCCTACTGTAGACAGCAATGCATTGAGGAAAGTAGAGTAGATACAACGCGCTTGCTGGGAGGACTACACTTTTGCCTAGCATTAATGCAGAGAGGTCTCTACACAGTACTGAAAAATAAATGGGGCATAGTACATATTTCAAGCCTCCCCAGCTGGAATTATTTTCTGTTTCCCTGGAAGATGGACCAGAAAGTGAGAAGAAAAGAGGTCACAAGGCCCAGGCACATGACAAATCTGCACCTAATCTTCATAACCACAGGACTGAGGTAGGTGGTATGTACTTATAAAACAAACTGACTGTTGCATAGCACATTCACGGCAATAAGTGTGCCCATATTGCAAATATTGCACTTTGGAAGTCCTGAGGACTGCCAGCCCAAACTGCTGGAACAGCACACTCACTCTTCTCAACTACCGTGCTCCGCTCGAATTTGAGAGGAAAAGATTATTAACAGGTTTTCTCTGTTTTGGGGAGAAAGTAACAAGAACCTTAAGTGCAAATTATTTTCATAGACAAGCATTATTCAAAAACTAAAACAGACAAAAATTATCATTTTATACTCTCTAAAAGATATTTCCCTTTTCTCTTTTGTACTTTTATGCTGAAGTACCTTTTCAACTCTTCTGAAAGCTGGGATTTTTTGAATCAATCTTGAAAATCGCAAATGCTTCCACTACAAGTTTCCAGCTACTTTMTTTTCATATTTACTGTAAAATATGCTAATAGAAAAAAGAAGCAACTGCACTCCGCTCGTTCAATGGAAATTATCAGCTTGTGTATATTTATTGTGTTATTGACCCTGTATTTGCTAAAGAATGTAGGCCCATGTACATTCCAGACAATCAGATACAAAAAGTGTATATAGAAATATGCCATACTGGAACTTTTTATAACAGAGTTTTTATCGTGGAGTTATGAGGAATTCTTGGGAGACAATAAAGAGGTTGGTTTTTTTTTTTTAAGTCTTCAAAATGAAGAACACTATTTAGCAGATACTGTAAAAACTAAAACGTTTGGAAGTTTATTTAAGTCTACTTAATACAAGGAACATAACAATTCCAAACCAAATGGCACAGGTGTGAAAGTCATCATTTCCAAAAGTAGGCATGCTGAAGAAAGCCACTGAGTCTAGCAAAGGACACATGTTGTGTGCTGTCAATGCAATAGACAAGGTTCAAACTCATCTAGTGATAACAGCAATGTCTTTCAGCAGCACTGACTGCTTGTATTCAAGCTGAATACAATGTCATCTGTGTTTTTATCCATCCTGAATATTATACCATTGGAAATGTACATTAATGGCAACTTCTCTTGTATCTTGATTTATATGTGATTCAAGCCTATACTAATCACCAATATTTAAATGCAACTTTTGGGAGAAAACAAATCCCCTTAGATGTGTTCATTTGGAACACCACAAAATGCAATACTTCCAAGCCTCTGAAATAAATCAGAGATAGTCAGGTAATTCAGGAATAGCATGCAGAGCTTGAGGGGGGTTTGTTGGTGTAGCTTTTTGAATTAGATGTGTATAAGCATTGCTATGGTTTATTCTTTTCAATGAGAACATAGGAGCTGGGTTTTTAAAGGGTCTCACTGTGCTATTACATGTAAAGACAATGAAGCACTGTGCTACATCAAGAACATGAAGCTGCAATTAACCACTTTAAACCACAGGGAAAGACAAATTTAAACACTTAAACATGTGCCAAATATGAAAGCCCCCCCCAGTCTATAGCATGGTAAGGCTCAGTCTCCTGCAAAACCTAAGCCTCCCACATAACAACCCTCGTTGACAAACAATGTGATTTACGAGAGAGGAAGGGCTCTCATTCCCCAGTAGCACAACCAGTGAAATTCAGCAGCACTTTTAGGCAAAAAAAACCTCCAAAACTTTACACTACCACACATTCAAGTCAAACAACACTCTCCCATTTTAGGATGCAAACCAAGCTTGACAGATCTCCCACTAACTTTCTGTCCCGGCACAATAACTTTCCCTTGACATTACATGCGGCAGCTAGGCTGCAGAGATTAATATTCTSAACTGCACAGCCACTTAATCCTTCCTTGTCTCATTCCATAATGGTCACAATCAAGAGCTGAATTCAGGTCTTTCTGTGACTAACAACTGCTCCAAGTTTTGAATAAGCATCTATAATTCCAACTCTTTAGCACACATAGAATCATAGAATCATAGAATCATTAAGGTTGGAAAAGACCTCTAAGATCATCAAGTCCAACCATCAACCCAACACCACCATGCCCACTAAACCATGTCCCCAAGCGCCTCATCTACACGTCTTTTAAATACTTCCAGGGATGGTGACTCCACCACTTCCCTGGGCAGCCTGTTCCAATGCTTAACCACTCCTCCAGTAAAGAAATTTTTCCTAAGGTCCAAKCTAAACCTCCCCTGGCACAACTTGAGGCCATTTCCTCTCGTCCTATCGCTAGTTGCTTGGCAGAAGAGACCAACACCCACCTCGCTGCAACCTCCTTTCAGGGAGTTGTAGAGGGCGATAAGGTCTCCCCTCAGCCTCCTCTTCTCCAGACTAAACAGTCCCAGTTCCCTCAGCCGCTCCTCGTAAGACTTGCTCTCCAGACCCTTCACCAGCTTCGTCGCCCTCCTCTGGACACGCTCCAGCACCTCAATGTCCTTCTTGTAGTGAGGGGCCCAAAATGGAACACAGTATTCGAGGTGGGGCCTCACCAGTGCTGAGTACAGGGGCACGATCACTTCCCTACTCCTGCTGGCCACACTATTTCTGATACAGGCCAGGATGCCGTTGGCCTTCTTGGCCACCTGGGCACACTGCCGGCTCATATTCAGCCAGCTGTCAACCAGCATCCCCAGGTCCTTTTCCGACTGACAGCTTTCCAGCCACTCTTCCCCCAGCCTGTAGCGTTGCATGGGGTTGTTGTGGCCAAAGTGCAGGACATGTAGTTGTATACATTGTGCATAATGCCAGGTTAATCATTAGTCCTTAAAATATAAAGCTAAGAATGTCTTTACAGGATTGGAGCTCTAGTCTGCAATGTGTTCCTTGTGTGTGCTGCAAATAATGGAGATGATAAGTGAGTGAAATGCTCACAAACCTTTGAATTACTCTTCTTGGTTACAAACAGCAAGAAAAAAATTAAGTAGAAATACATATATACATAGCCACATGTATGCAAATAGATAAAACTAGATATATAATTTCCATATACTCCAAAACCTTGAAACAAACAAACAAACAAAAAAGCTTACCCTTGCCAACGTCAGTGTTCCTTGTTTACACACACTGCAGCGGACCCTCAGTTTCCCAGGTTTCACAGCTTGGCAGACATTTTTGCAAAAAACATAAAAACTGTTGTAACCTGCACCTGTCAGGAAGAAAAAAAAAACAAACAAAAACATTTGATGTATACTGAAAATCAGTAACAAACTGTAATGATAGGCTTCTATTTGACTTTAAGTGGTAAGTAAAAAACAGGTCTTATATTGCCTGGTCTAGTTCTTAACACTTTTCAGTAACTCCTGCTTCTTAATCAATAGTTACAGGTGAACTACACTGTAACTCCTAGAAAATGCATCCTGTCTTGAGTTTGAGCTTACCACTGATGAGCACCAACTGTAATCTTTGGCAAGTGATGTATGAGATTAATTACCCCAGCTCTCCATAATTTGCATCTTACTCCTAGTCTAAATTTGTCTAGCTGCAAGTTTTAGTGAGTTCAAACTGCATGAATATTTCCTTGGATGAAGTTTAAAAGATTAGTTTAACTGATATCACAGCAAGAAAACAAACATTTAATTTAGCAAATTTAGTTTTATTCATGGAAGACTGGGAACCATTTCTTTATTCTTGCTGGCAGCGGTATAACCTAGCAAAGTTTGTAAACTGCTGCCAAGATATTAGGCCAAGTAAATTTTCAAGGAAAATTAAATGAAACGCATTCTGTTCTGTGAAACTAAGGAACAGAAGATGATATGCAGAGAATTGTGTAAGCCTGGGGCAATGCTAATGAATTTGATTCCACATGCAATCCTGATCACTGTTTTGAGTAAACCCCCTTTTTAGGATGGCTATCGCTGTTCCTTAGAAAATGATGGAAGATTCATAGCGTGGTTTTAATCTAGAGTAGAGATCTCCAAGTTCAGAGACTCAAGCTTATTATCAGACGTTGAGCCGAGACCAGAATGAAGTTTTTAACAGATTTTTCCCAATATCAAGAGGAATGGTTGTGGAGATTTGACCCACTAACAGTGGTGAACTTCAGAATCAATAGCAGTCCCTTAGACATCAAAAGTTTTTCACTGTCTTCTTCCCCATCCTCCTACTTCTCCCTACATTTATCAGCAATATACTTTTTATGTATATTTGAATCCTAACACGTTACCACAGTAAATATGATCTGGAATAATATTTTTAAACATGACTGACTTGCTTTGTTTTTACATGTCCTTCACATGATAAGGGTCAGACCCCGTGTTCTGCCAATGAAAATGCCTACCAATTTCATGTTACATCTATTCATAGGTGTCCTAACATAAATGTGCAACTAGTTTCCACAACTCAACTTCAGAGAACTATGTCATCCAAAAAACTTTTTTTCTAAGAGAATGTAGATGTCTTCAAAGAAGATGTACACTACTGAAAGAAGAGATTTTATAACACTTTTTCAAGCTTTCAGAAACGTAAGCTACATAACAGTACATCCGTGATGTATCCAGTATTAGTTTTAGTCAACTGATCTATCAAGTGTTTTCATTATGCTTCCCTGGGGAATATTAACCACCATAGCAGAACATAAAGCATAGCAGAATTTAAACTGAATTCAGTTTTTGTGCAAAATTAATGCACATCCAGACATTCACAGACATACAAACTTTTCATATGAGTAAGTGCAACTCAAAAGGTTGAGAGCACGCTTCTCAAATCAGTCTAAAACACAGTTCTGAGATTTAAATAGTTCAACTAAAGAAAAAAAGGCTTATGCTGAACTATTTAATATATAGCACAATGTTGAGAGGTGAATAGAAACTAAATATGACAAAATTTTGGACATTTGGATCTCTGTCCACTCATATTTTGCCTGAGGGTCCTAACACWAGGGCTGAGAGCACGTCTGGATTAGACTCGATTTGAGCTAGAATCCACAACAAAAATCTAAACTACGGCATTGCAAATGAGGAGGAGTACACTTGCAAATGATTGAATTTTACTTTTGGCAGTTCCTCTATGCAGGATCAGCAGGTCAATCAATAAAACAAAAGGGCAGTACCTTTAGCACAATTCAAAGGAAATACTACATGGCTTAAGTGAGCAAGAATGCTATTGCTAATTCAGGCACACAATAAACAAGACGATCTCATTCATTTATTCCTGACTCTGTCTCAAGTGCAGGAAGTGAGACCAGAGCCCTTTACCGATTTTGGTATCACCAGTCCTCTCCCATCACTCCGATTTCTTATATRGGCAATCTAATGAGACTAATGAGACTGCTGCTTCTATTCACATGTAGAAGCACTTACCCTGAGTAGATCTATGATGTCACTACTCACTGTCCTAATTCGGTCCTACTCTCCAGAAGGATTCCTACCGTGACTCTAATGAAACCCTTCCAGTCAAACAGAACCATCTTATTGAGTACATGAGCCCTTACAGAATAAAATATCTTGTTAATTGGGCTGATGCCTTTCCTGATCCAGTCCTCCACTCCCTGATGTCTTGTGTCCCTGTCTCACATTTTATACCAAGTTTATTTCAAGCAGTAAACTACTTGAGGCAGGAATCATGCTTTCTGCCTGCTTTGTGTTCTAAGCTCATTCCATCTGGACCCAAAGATGAAATTATATTATTGATAATACTCTGCAAAATATTCACAGGATACTATGGCATAAATCAGCATGACTGAATCTGCAGTAAAAAATAAAAGTCATAGGAAAGGCCTAAAATGAGACATATTGTTGATTTACTATAGAGGATAAATCTTATGCATTAGCTTGATATTTACTCCATGCAAAAATAGACTACGTTAGCTCATATTCATTTTTCTTAGCACTTTCCATATTTTTTCCTTTTTCATGAATATAAAAAGTACCCCCAAACACATCCCCTATGCACAAATTTGAAACACAAGAAACAAATTTATAATATAATGAGTTGGAGCAGTTAAGCAGCACAGATCTATTCAGAGACTCAGAATAACTTTTGAAATGCCTGCTATAGCAAGGCTGCTGGAGAGGCACAACACAACAAGAGGAATGTTCTGATTTTAGGAGGAAAGTGTAAATGGAGATTTTCAGCAATCCATTCACCATTTTATGCAGATGTGCTGATCTCAGTCTCACAAAGTGCAGTTACATCATTAGGTGTATGTCCTGAGCAGCATCACCAGGAGCAGCGAAGACTGAATTAAAAATGCAAATGCTAAAAGTCAGCATACAGTACAATACTGATGGCCAGCATTAAACTCTTTACTGACTTGTTAATGTCACTGTGTATTTTAGCATGGCCCTTGGCTGAGACTGCATCCTCTTGAATCCCTTTTCAGAGAGGAAGTGAAAGAAACAGGAACAAAGAAATCTGCTTTATGCACCAGCTCTGACATAGCAATATTAATGAGAAATGTAATTATGGCACCATGCCAGCAATCACTAAAATTGCTGCAGCACCAGCCTTAGAACCTCATCTGTCCTCATTCAATCATGGTCTATAAGTTTTCATAAAGCTTTCCATTAATAATTTATAATACTGGCAGTCAGCAAGAATGTGCAGACACAGCAAATTACAAGTTAAAAAAAATGGAAGTCCCTTTATAAATGCTGCTTCTGATACCGAACGTGAGCATTAACGCCATAAATAAATGAATTAAATTATAACTACTAGTCTTCTTTGCAGTTACATACATTAGTGGGTGGAGGAAGACTGAGGGAAAAACAAATGTGCTGTATCTGCAATTATTCTTTTCTGAGAAGGTAAAGTCACAGCAATCTCAATTTTCAGGTCCATATTCCAAATATTTAATTGTGGGGCAAGGGTCCCATAATAGTCTCTTTTGACCATCAGTGATTCATCTGTTGGTCTGGACACTCTTTTCTAGATTTCCCACACCAGCTGGTACATCAGCATGTCTTTTGAGAAGCCATTTACTTTGAGTCTCTACCATTACATTACTCTTATCTTTAAAGATGGTGCAACAAGGATCTGTCATTTTGTTGACAAGTATTTTACTTTAGTTTACTATAAACTGAAAAAGATGCCACCAGAAAGTTGACCTTACAAACCTGAGTTTCTCATAGGTCCAAAAGCATTTTTCAGCACATGATCATAGGCTAACTTTTTAAGAAGCCATCTCCAATATGTCAAGCTTCAGACAAATCTGACTTGGAAACACAGAAAAAAAAAAGTCTTTCATTTTATTCACATGTGATAAATTAGCAGCCAAATGAATCATTTCCATCTGCATCGGTGAATTCCTCTCATAATTTGTTTCAACATAGCAAAACTCATTTAATGCACAGCTGCCTGGCTATACTGGTCGACTTTAACTGCCCTTTGCATTTGGTGAGAACATTTACAGGACTGAATCTTTCAGGGAAAGTAAGGGAATGTCTCCTGTCTGGAGTCCCAAGAAATGCCTCTCCCATCTGCAGTCATAGAGAATWCACAACCTCCTTCCTCAGGTCATCTGTTCTAGTACTTCAATATCTTTATCCTTAAGAAGATATTTCTTATTTTTAGCTTTAATTTTCTGTGCTGAAATTTAACAATTACATCCTCTACTTTCCACCAAAGATATGGAAACCAATTTATTTTCTTTCTCTTTGCAGCAGGTTTTTGTATTGGTTTTCTATTTCATGGGCTAGTCAACCCCAATATGGTCATTCCTTTCTATACGTAATACTCCCTAGAGCTCAAAATATTTCTCTTGGACTTTTCTTTAAATCATGTTAGGTGCAGCTCCCTAAACTTGTCATAATTTTCCAGCTGAATTCTTCCTAACGCTGAGCACAATAGGGTTCTTTTTCTTTTTCTTTTTCTTTTTTTTTTTAAGACATCTTGAAGGTAATACTTCTGTTTATCTGTTCCTGTATAATATTTTGCTTAACATTAAGGGCATAACTTAATTGGTTCCTGTTCAGTCTATGATCTAAAATGAACCTCCAAACCCTTATCTACTTCACCTATTGTAACCCATTCTGTATTTGTGTTGCTGAATACTGCCAGCCAAGTGCAATATCCTGTGCTGGCCCCTTCTGAGCAGTATGGTGTTTTTTTCTAGACTGTATTTCCAATTTGTCATGATCATTTTACATTCTCAGGCTGTCCTCCAGTTTATCCGCATTCCCTCTGTCGTGGTTTAACCCCAGCCAGCAACTAAGCACCACCCAGCCACTCGCTCACTCCTCCCCGCTGGGATGGGGGAGAGAATCAGAAGGGTAAAAGTGAGAAAACTCGTGGGTTGAGAGAAAGACAGTTTAATAGGTAAAGCAAAAGCCGCGCACGCAAGCAAAGCAAAACAAGGAATTCCTTCACTACTTCCCATCGGCAGGCAGGTGTTCGGCCATCTCCAGGAAAGCAGGGCTCCATCACGCGTAACGGTTACTTGGGAGGACAAACGCCATCACTCTGAACGTCCCCCCTTCCTTCTTCTTCCCCCAGCTTTATATACTGAGCATGACGTCACATGGTATGGAATACCCCATTGGCCAGTTGGGTTAGCTGTCCTGGCTATGCTCCCTCCCAGCTTCTTGTGCACCTGGCAGAGCATGGGAAGCTGAAAAGTCCTTGACTAGTAGACTACTTAGCAACAACTAAAAACATCAGTGTGTTATCAACATTCTTCTCATACTAAATCCAAAACATAGCACTATACCAACTACTAGGAAAAAAAAATTAACTCTATCCCAGCCGAAACCAGGACACCCTCCTAGCTTGGTGATGTCTACAGATTTAATAATATAATAATTATGTCTATTCCATCCTCCAGGTCATTAATGAGAATATTGATTAATATCAGATGTAGGGCAGACCCATGCAATGTATCCCTCCATTTTGATGATGAACTACTAATAACTACTCCCCAGCTACAGATTAGTGGACAAGTTCACAGCAACCCTACTGTATTTTTATCTTTATCTGGACCCCGAGTTTGCTAATGACAGTATCATGCTATATTGTCAAAAACCTTACAAAGGTGAGTGTGTGATATCTAACGCTTTCTTCTCTCCACAGTTTAACATGATCTGTTTTTTGATAAATTCATGCTGGTTGTTACTTTTGTTCTTGGATTCTTTCAGATAATTGCAAGTGTTAGATTTTTGCTCCAAGCATTTTCAGGACCTTCAATTAAGCTTTTAGGTTTAAAATTCCTAGAATTTTCCATTACTTTTTAAAAATGTCACCAGATCCCCCCTCCATTCTTCCTATATATTATTTATTTTCTGTGAGTTCTAGAAGTTATTTCAATAGTTCTGAGATTCCATTCAATAAGGAGGACATTTACTTTGAAAGAATACAAATTACACTAATGTCTCATAAAGTAGCAATTTTAGAATTATCCATGTGGGAGCAAGCAGAAAATAAGTCTGAGCTGTTCGAGGTTTTTTCTTGTTTTGTTTTTGTTTCTGTTTTTAAACTACAAGCAATATCTAGTACTGATATTTTCCTAACAAAATTTCCTTACAAAAATTGCAGTAAAATATAAAGCAAGAAACTAATTGATCAAGAACGGTTACTGAAGGTTCCAAAACCTTCCAGAATTCAAAGCAGAAGTATGCATAGGCTAACCTCCTAAGATAGCTCTAGTAATGAGGTAAGTTATAGCCTCAGGTCATGCTACAGTGTTAGAAATAAATTATTTCAATTTTTATTATCTTTCTATACTAACCATCAAATAACATGACAGAAGCGATAAAGTAACATATTAACCTAAATTCATCACATCTCCTTTCTAATATCGAGAAATAATGTCTCAAAAAAACTGAGTTTAAGCCCAATGTAAACTGAATTGCTCAAACTAAGTCATCAGAGGTGGGGTTAAGGATCAATTTTGAAAGTTTAATATCCTTCAGTGCTGGGGGACAGCACCCCTGTCRTTCAGGAATGGATGATAGGTCAAGAAAAACAACAACAATAATTATTCTTTAGTATATTTTGTACTGAATGCACATCTATGGATGTTTAATAGCTCCTTAAATATATGAGAAATAATTCCAAGCTAGAATCATAATGAATACTATGTAATTAACATGGTGTCTTGGTGCTGATTGCCTCTTTTTCTACCAGTGTTCTCATTCGAGTGAAGCTTGCAATTGTTGGAGACAGTTAATGACTTCCCACTTGGAAATATCGAAAGCGTATCTGAGGGCAATACTAGAGTAGGGAGATGAGAGAAAGATCAAGAGAAAAGTGTTGGAGCAAGACAAAGTATCAGGAGACACAGAAATATCCTAAGTATTGTAAGCCCCTCTCCAGAAGCTCCTCTGTAGGCATTTTTCCCTGCCATCTCCACCTCAGGCTTAGTTATCTGTGTTCAAGACTGTCTAAGGACTAGGGCCTACCATCATAACCTTGGATCAGCCTTCTAAGGAAATGACCAAGTTGTGAGAAAGAGCTGTGAAAAAGTTCGTAGAAGGATAAAAGTAAAATGGCAGAGAGAAAGGGTTGTGGAGATGGAGTCACTAGGTCAAAGATTCAAGGGGAAAAGTACCAACATGGGTAGTTATAAAATCCCAAAGGAAAAAAATGAGGGGGTTATTTGATCTGATGCTGTATGTTGAGAGCTTACAGTTTAATGATCCAAGATAAACAGATGGCAGGTTTCAGGTATTCTCATTGGTCTCCATTAAAATCTTTCTCAATGTTTTTGCTATTAATTCAGATTCTGCTTTTCTCTCTAGTGTATTTTCTGTATTAGCTTTTTGTTGATGTAGATCTTCAAATTAGCCACAGAAAAGAAATGAGGAAGGTTTGAATAAGCCACACTGCAGGTTGTGTAAGATCAGACCAACTGCTTCCTCCCGTTCAGCTTCAAAGAAGTATACAATAAATTACGCAAACCTGAATATCAGAAGTCTGAGATAGAATTTTCCTAGTTAAAAAGCAGGAGTGGGTCTGATGATAGACAAAATCTGTTGTTCCACTTTCAAAAGCAATTTATTRATCATTTTATACCTCCAACATCTCCAATAACTTTTAAACAATTTACATTTAGCAGGGACCAGGCTAATATGTATGGCTAATATGTGTGAATATATATGTACTTGTACATATGTGAATTATACACATATATGTATAATGTAAATGTATGAGGCACACACTTTGTTGGTGTATAACTTTAAAAAGTTTAATAAGAATTCAGAAAACAATCCCTATTTTGCAGTTTTCACTTTCAAATATCATCAGATAAAGCCATTTATTACAGCCTAGTTTTAGTAAAATGCTTGGTGGTTTTCTCTATCGAGTTCATTTAATTATGTTGCTTTTACCGGCCAAAAAAAGTATGAAGATATGAATGCAAAAGGCTGCTTATTTATGATCTATGTYGGGACCTGTCTTCTAATCCCAATGAGACACCCTCTCTCTTTTCTACCTCTTCAAAGCTAATTTCCTCACAACTATCCTGTCACAAAAAGTATTAAAACTGTTCTCTCCCTTTAGTGTTTTATATAAAAAGAGAAAGTAGCTTTCTCTGATGTGTATCCCAGTGTTTTGTACTGTCTCCCCATTTAGATTTTTAAGCTCCTTAGGATCTGAATTACCTCCTTTTTTCTGTGTTGTTAATGATGAACATGCTGTGGGAGCTTTATACATGTTAGTGATAGCACAGACCAATTATTCTGATATGCATGACTAGTTAATCAGAAAACATTAGTCATAATGACTATAGACCTGATACTGAAATCTCTAATCAGTCAAAACACCCATTATCATCCATATGACTGTTTAAGTGAATAAAATCTGAAGAGGGATATTAGGAGCTAACCTACTGTTTTCATTTGAACTGCATTTTCATATAGATGATAATGATTACTGAGTCTTTCCTTTAACTCAGCTATTTAAAAGAGGACACAGCTACAAGAAGTCTTTCAACAGATTGAAAATTACATAAAGCTAACATTGTTTCAGATTCCACTATATTTACATTTAGACTAGTTGTGATTTGTAAAATGTAGACTGACTGTCAGAGACCTCTCAGACCATTTTAGCAATTTGCACCCACATAATGAAAAATACATAGTTAGAAGTGAAAAAAAAAGTATTTTTCCAACTGTCTTCACTTTAAGGACTTTGCTTGATTCAAAACAGTAGGAGGAAAAACATCTGCAGTATAAGCCCAGTAGTCTCAAGGTAGTGAAAACTTCCACGTAAAGATAAATTAAAAAAAAGTGTGGAGGTTGCTCTTCTTCACCTAAAAACAGAGAGATGACTTAAAAGATCCCATTCGCTTTCCAAAAATACAACTGATRTGTTCTACCTCTAATCTTTTCTTTTTTAACTGCTCATCTTTATCTGCAAAGATTTCACAGAGCACATAGCTCTCCTCCCCAGGCACATATATGCAGATGCACACATTTATAAAACATTTCTACCTGTTGATGATGATACTTATTCTTTATGATGTCTATCGAATTTAGACCATGAGAATGGCATTTATTTGACAGATAGATTCATCTAAACTGGTCGTGCTATATTCTAGTGAGAAAATGGGCACTTTTATGGTTTGATTCAATAAATCCTAAAGTAGATATAAAAAGATATAAATATGTCAGATAAATTGTACCTAAAAGGGTCTGTTTCTCTCTGTTGTGGGGATTTAGGACTACTAGGTCTGGTAGAGATATCTACATTGCAAACCTCTAAAATTAGGTGACATGAATCCCACTTGGTGATGCTGTACACAAGAACTCATTTTGCAGTATGGATAACAATATTGAATAGACTAAACCTTAAAAAAACAATTCCTTTTCTTGAAACTCAAATACGATTTGCAGAATGTCTATGGATCTCAGGTAATTAAAGTATATAGAAGACAGCTATTTAGAAAAAAGAAATGGACCTGTCACTGTAACAAGGACTGAAAATGAAAGTAAGAGAGGACATTAAGAAGAGTTGGAATTTGGCTGGAAAGGGTTTAATGCCTGTGTAAGAAGTGGAATATCAGAAGTACTTGACAAAGACAACAGGGGGGACATTTATCTTTTTAACTCCTTCTTTCTCAGTGAAAAATCTCTGTGTGCAAAAAAACCAGGAGGCTTCTATTAATTAAAAAAAATGCAAAAAGAATAGTATTTGATCTCTTTTAAATTTCTGGAATTTGGAATGGGGTAGGGAAAAAGTTTATTAGGCTTTTTCTTTCAATCTTTATCATGAAGGAATCTTCTGTTTCCCTTTTCTGAGCCCCAGCATCATTTACCTTCACTTTCTTTCATATTTCACCCAAATTCTTCCTTCATTATCTTGTTACCCAGCTAACTTCTGTAATTACCTTTCCCCCTTCTCATTCCCTTTCCTGACCTCTACATAAGCTTCACCTTTCTCTTACTTCTCATAATATACTCTTCTCTCCTTCAGTTTGCTCTCTGATTTCCAGACAAAGGAGCAAACTTCAACACTAAAGCTAGCATGGTTCGTATTAACAATAAGGAATGAAGGCAGCAAAAAGAGAAGAAGACAATTGTGATGATCCTGCCAGACAGCAAAACACTGAAAAAAAAAAAGAAAAAAAAGACAATTTCATGAGACTGCTGAAAGCTTGGCAAATGATACATGGGAGACAAACAGTGATACCTTGACATCAACAAAGTGTTCAAGACTAAGGGTATCAAAAGGTCTCCCTGAAAATGTACTCCTCGTGCATGGGGTAACCACTACGCACCAACCATAACATCCCCCRCAAACCACCATGCTGAGCTGCTTTTTACTTCATTGAAGGGACTGAGTGTGACCTGCAGTGGTAACTGGCTGGAACTGGCCTATTTGTAGTTGCAGGCAGGGACTTCTAGGTTTAAACCTAAGCACATAAGGGGAAGCAAAGCTGCTCCAGAAAACTAAGCATGGGTGGCAGATTTCCTACAGTGTAGGCTTCAGTATGAGCAGCAGATCCAGTTGAGCACAATTTCAGCAAATAAACTAAGAAAAGTTTATGAATTAAAAGCCAGTTGTACTGATCAGCTCCAGCACAGCTCTGGTTTCCTCCTTTTTGTCTAAGTGGAATTTGAAAACRTGCACACTTGTTTGAGATTTCTGTACAGACAGCAGCATGCTTAGGGAAACAGCCATGACTGGACAGCTCGACACCCATTGAAATCTTGAACACTCGGGTGCCAGGGCGCAGCACAGCAGGGGAAGGACAGGGGAGCCAGGAGCCAACGGTGATGGTATGGCAAACAGCAGCCAGGGTCTGGCCCACAGGGGCTCAGACCCACCACACCTGAGCAAGGTGAGCAGGGCAGGTGCAGCAATGGTCACACACAGACCAGTGGTCACCAAGCAAGTCCGTAAGGATGAGGCTGGTCCCAGGTCAGGCCAGGAAATCAAGTCAACAAGTCAAGGTCAGGATCAAGAAGATATACATCCAGACACAGCATACCTAAAAACATAGCCCAGGGACAGAACAAAGGTAAGGACCTGAGCTTAAATGCAGCTCCCAGGCCAGTGGGCCCACTGAGGATGAGTGAGGTGGAGACCTCTGACAAGGCTTCCTGCAGCTCTTTCTCACACAGCTCTTTTCACAGAAGTCTGATCCAAGGTTACACAACTGCCCCATTTCACAGCTGGCCTTTGAGACAATCAGTTAAACACCCAAGGAGGGAGGGAGGTTGAAGAAACAGTTGCAGAGCCTGTTGGTGCCATCACACCAAGCATGTGATATCCCAGAAAATACCTATGTCGTGTCCGACAAGAAACAAAGTACTGACAGATCATGGAAAGGGTAAAATATCATTAAATCATCAGCTTTTTAATTGAGAATGCACCACAGAACTTAGGAAAAGAATTAAAAGAAACTGTATTTAAATTTATAGAATGGATGCCTGCATTTGCAAATTGAAGATGAGATTGTATCAGCTTATTTATAGTTTCAAATATATGACTTTTCACAAAGGTACATCTGCATAGGAGATCATGTACAATTTAGGCAACCACCTTTTTGACAATACAGAATGTAAAATTCAAATTTTGCTTTCTTGGTTAGTTTGAAATTTTATTCCTAGTGTTAGTRTGCAATCACAGTATCTAATTAGATGTTTCTTTTGACTGAAAGTTCAAATAACAGCATACCCTCAGTCAAAATAATGGCTATTCCTACTGAGCTGCTTCTCTGTGTTAGCTCTCTACTTACTTCCAGTGTCCAAAGAAACCAGTTCTACTCAACWAATGTTGTCCAGATATAGGAAAGCTAACATATCAACAGTAATTACCAGTAACTATGAAAGGCTGGTAACAAGCAGCAACAACAGAATTGCTGCTAATTTTGTTATAGAGTCTGTTACCCTATTACAAAACATTCTGGAAAAGTTCGTTTTTCAGAAAACCAAAGGAATAGATAGTGAGGTAGCAAAGTTTATGGAAGATAATTAAGTTATTCAAGGTACTAAAACATTAAAAAAGCTTCCTCAGCAGTTTTTTAATAGAAATTACACTGTTACTGAATAAAAAGAAAAATTCCCTTGTGGCCAAATAACTGGTTAAAACATAGGAAACAAAGGTCAGGAATAAATGATCACTTTTCTCAGTGCAGTCCCAAAAAGAAATTGTGCTATGACTTGAGTATTCACCATCAGAAAAAGAGAAATGAACAGTAAAATGACAAAGTTTGCTGGTGATATGATTTTATTCAGGGTAGTAAAAATGAAGGCCAACTGGAAAAAACATTGAAGAATGCAGGATGCTGAGTGACTAATAATAAAATGAAAAATGAAATTCATTGTAGATAAATGTAAGGTAATGTACATGGGAAAAATAATTTTACGCAAACAGTGATAGTCTTGACTAGTTATTACCACACAGAAACAAGATCTTGGGGTTATAATAGATAGTTCTATGAAAATGTCAGCTCAATGCTCAGTAGCAATCAAAAAAGTAAATTGAATGCTAGGAATTATTAAGAGAGGAATACAGAAAAAAAACCCAGAAAACAGTGCTGTACAAATGCTGTAAAAATCCGTGATGTGCTCCATTTTCAACAGCATGTGCAATTCTACCCTTTCCATCTCGGAGCAGGATATGAACTGCAGGTAGAACTGAAAACATACAAAAAACGGGAAATGGATAATCAATAGCATCCATGCAACAATCACTTAAATAGACAATGACTTTTTGGCCCAAAAAATCAACAGTTAAATGGGAATATCATAGGGGTCTACAAAATCATGAGGCATACAGAAAGTGACCAAGAGTGGGACAGCATCCTGGAAAATATCATTACCAGACTGATTTATACAAGCTACTGGCAGAAGCTATGGACTGCCAATAGGATAATATGCGAAATGAATCTTTGATCTGAGCTGGTGTAGCCACTGTCATATTTCATGTGAGGAAGAGATGGAAGTAATCTGTTACCACATTTCACTGTGCTGCTGTGTCCCTTCAGAAAGACTGTAGCTTGGATCTGTAGTTACAGATCCAGTGGTCCAACCTATTTTGACCTCCAGGCTGCAATGGGAAAGACACAGGACAGTCCTGCTTCTGTGCAACCCAAACCATGCCCTCTGCTGGAGGCATTCTGTGTTCCTGCCCATGAAAAAATCCTGACCCACGAGTCTTTACCAAATGACTTCCAAGTATTTTTTTTTTTAAGTATAGATATTTATGCTCTTGGTTTTATCGACAAGAACCCACAAATGCTGAAGATATTTAGCTCTGTTGTAGCAGATACTTTAGCAATTAAATGACAACAGGTCTTTGTACAAGTCTTACGAGTTTAAACTACTAGATTAAAAATCTTTATGTATTTTCTTTGAACTTCCTTGCCTGTTTTTGAATTTCAAGCTGTCATCTTAAGCTTTAAAAACTAATTGTGTTCTGCACTGCACCTTAATTTTCTGAAGAGCATTTCTCCCACAGTAATATTCTTTAAAGTTTTAAGTGTCTTCATGTTGATTACAAAATGACCGTAACTTGTATGCCAATGTTGTTTAAAAAGTGCGCTTTGTGTTCTGTTCTTTTGCTAATGCTTTCAGTCTTTTTATTAGTTCTGATCCCTTGCGCATTCAAAAGAGTAAGATCTGTCCAGCTATTTTTAATTGTTTGTTTTATTTTTCTAAAGATTACTTTTATAAAGAAATATTATTATTTTGAATACTTTTTTTGATATTCAGAGACATTTTCAAAGAGATTCCACCTGATGTAAAGAAACATATACCAAATAACCTGGTAATAATGGCTAATTTTGATGGCTGAGCATACAGAACATCAGTAATTTTACAACAGCTTTGTATTCCACATGCACCTTCTCAGGTTCAAAAGCATTACTGAAAAATGTTATATGCTTCAGCAATAGTTAGAAAAGATGGGAATTAACATTTTGTTTAAGTTCCATACATCGATTTATACGAGTTAATGATTCCACTGCCCTATGTCTATTCTCAGCAGAAATGAGAAAAACTTTGGAAGAGCTGCTACGTCTGGGAAGACTTGAGAAATCCATGTCTCGTCCACAGTTGCACAACAGACCCCACACAGGTAGGAAAATGTTAATGGTGCTCTACCTAGGAGTCAGCTGGTACAGACTGTTGGCAGATCAGGTCCATGACAGTTAAACACCAATATTCACTAGCTATACTAAATTTTTCATTGCTGTAGGTTCCTTTTCAGATTTGCAATAAATTCATTCAACTGAACATTCAGTTTTGACTCGTTTTCTGCAATTTTTTTAATGAAAACAATGACAGTAGGGAAATGGGAGCAGCAGGAGAAAGGGAAAAGGAAGACACAGAACTGAACCCTAGCGGGGAAACAACATTGCATAGGTAAAAAATGGCAATGAAAAGCTTTATAAAATAATTATGTTAAGTGAACAAAATTAAAATATTGAAGTCACACATGTGAAGAGATACTGCCAGGAAAAACAGAGGGCAGAAAATGTCATAGATGGATATGGATCTAGGAAACATTTTGGGACAGTAGCAGTAGCAGGAGTACAATAAACATAGGAAGTTGGTAGTCAAACCAGCTCCTTCCATAACATAGAAAAAGAATCAGACAGCAGCACTGTGATTTGCTGATTTTGAACAACACGACAGAGTAACATGCATACTATCAAAGAGATATTTTGCATAAGCAGAGAAGCTGAGTGTTGGAGATGAGAGCCAGAGACTCGATCGAAGAGGTATAAAAATAGCAGAGGAAATTAACAATGAAGAAATCACTCACATTTTAACTCTGAAAAAGAGGCACACAATAAAGGAAGAATGATGAGGGAAAGGAATATTCTCCCTGACAGGATATATGAAGCTAAATTGCTGTATTATATCAGAGATGAGCTACGAAAAGATAAGGGCCGGACCAGAAGAATGTAGAACAGAGAACAGACAGAAGTATTGGTAATTTTCAAAAAGGATGCCACAATGTATTGATTAAAAAGTGTAAGAAAGGGTTTGTCATTTCATAAGGGCTGTTGTATACTAGATGACAGTACTGTGAGGGTTTGACCAGAGAGATCATGATAAATAATATGTTACAAATTTACCTGCCTTTGATGAGCTAAAAATTAAATCAAAGATCTTGAGCTCTTTGAGCAAGAAATGCTTTCATCTTAATCATCCATCTCATTCATAAGTGTATATATATTTAGTAAGAATGATGGTACACCTTATTTTCAGCAAAATGGTGAAAAGCTAAGAAGTATGTCACTCTACATAGGGACTGTATGGATAGCTACACTGACAAGGAGCTCCAAGTTTGAATGTAATCATCTTACTTTCACAAAATAGAAATCAAATTTTTACCACAAGGGAAACAAGGTAAAGCAAGATTATGCATAGCATCAAGCCATAGAACATTTCAGCGTAATTAAAGAACTTTATTTGGGAGTGGCCCTACTGAATGTTCATGTTAGCAAAAAGATACTTCAACACAAATATTATAATAAAGATAATGGAAAGTAACTTCAACCCAAGTTACTTCTCAGCAACACCCTTCCACTTTAAAAAATCAGCATCTGTAAAGCACTTTTGGTAGTGACAGAGACTAGAAAGATCTCTGAGATTTGAAAATCTCAAAATAATCCAAACTCCCAACCTCTACATTTAGCAAGAATCTGAATGTGCCAAACCATATTATTTGTAAAGAACAGATGTTTTTCATGGATAAAAAAGTATATGATGTATATGGGGAATTTATGAATGCAAAGACTTGCACACTCACAATTGCAAGCAAAATTTTTTGGTTGTATTTAGAGAGTGATAATGTCTTATAAAACAGATCAAATGGACATTTCTGTAAATGGAAATAAGTGAAATTTATGTTTCAAGGTTATATTACAAGCTAGAATTTAGACGGACTTCTGTTTTCCCTCTTCACCAACCTCTTGCATCAGAGACTGAGTGAAAAAAATCAGAAAAAGTGGACAACAGAGGTATGTACAATTGATTAGCAGATTAAAGATACTGTGGTTACACAGGGACACACACACACACACTTACACTCATATAAACTTAAGTGTTTAAAACTTAACACAAGTTATATTAAAAAAAATATAACAAGTGACATTTATCAACTATTGGAAAAGGAAAATCATTGTATAAATTATACATTATAAATCCCATTATTCAAAACTTAAAAACAAAGCTATAAAAAGGAATTGGAATGCAACTTGAATTAAAAAAAAATTAGTTCCACCAACATTGTATCTATTCCTTAAAATTGTCTTACAGTTGCTTTCACATATACATACACTTTTAAAAGAGTCTCAGCTTCAAATACTATGCAGATTTTCAGAAATTTTCATTTTAAAAAATGATCCTATAACCTATGATATATTTATAGATCAGTAAAAATATCATAATGTAGGGCTGCAGAACCTAATACAGACCTCAGAAAATACTCTAATCAGCACTTAGTAAAAGAAACCCACAGTTACTGACAGGCCACAATCCAGGAGAGAATGACAAATATTTGGAAACCTCATTATGGAAGGTGCTATAAGCTTTTAATAAAATGTGACTGATAGTATAAACTAGTCAGTTAACTGCTGACCAAAAAAAAAGGGCATAAATATATTTGGAAAAGTATTTGAGATATTCCTTGTATAAATATTAATGACAGATACGGCTTACTATGAGATGATCCTAAGTAACACTCTAGAAGCTATGAATGGGATTGCAGGATGGATGTTTACTCTAAAATGTGCGGACAAAGCCCAGCAAGAATTGAGCTTATAACCAAACAGCTAATCCATTCTGCTATCCCAATGTCCATTTTTTTCAGTCCTAATATTGAGGGACAAACTGAATAAATGGTTTGTCAAGGCTTTCATGTTTTGTTGACCAAAAGAGAGTCCCTAGCCTGAATGACTGAACATACAATAAACAGCATTATTTCTTTATAAACTAAAAGAAACTGAGAGAGTTTAACAAAACTTGTCTCTTTGCATATCATCCCTGTTTGGAAGCCACACTAATCCTCTCTGCATCCTTCCAGCTTTAGTGTATGTGCTGCAGGTTCAGTATGGTTTCAGGTACTGGTTTCAAGGATCTCCACCAGTGATATAGGGACATACACAGAAATGACATTATCAGTTACACAGATGGTATTATAAGTCTGTGCACACAACACTGACCATCTTCAGAAGATCTGGAGGTAACTGACAAATCCACACTACCAAAATGTTATAATAATATTTCTGTTTGTAACTGGTGCTCTACTTAAGGCAAGAGAGCTCTCCACGTCAAAGCTATTCCTTTTTAGTTATACTGTATATAACCATTGTGTATTTAAATAAAGAAAAATATGACAAGTAACTGCTTATCTGACTTGTGACTACAGCTAATCCTGCATGTTCTTTCCTTTTCCTTAACAAGCACTACATCATTATTCTAGCAGAAAAATAAATGACTAGTGAAAACAGAACTGTCCATTAATGTACTAAATAACTTGCCAGTGCTTTTATTCTAACAAATATTTCAGCATGTTACAAAATGTTGCACAGTAACAGTGTACCACAGAAGCTGCCTTTTCAATTGATCTGTGGTATTCCTTTTCTTTCTCAATGCCCTGCATGTCAGGCTCTTCACTCTGAAGCTCCCACAGAACTATAATTTTAAAGATTATTTACTTCTCTTAAAATAATAGGGAGCAGGAARACGGCTTGGGAAAGATGTATCTATAACTCAGTTGATACAACATTTTTCACTACAGAGAGAAAATACCAGTACCAACACTTCAAAATTGAACTATTTAGTTTCCAAAATTCACTATTTAATGACATGGGTAACTTACTATTTCATTAAAAGTAGTATTTTGAGGAAGATCCATAGCTACTTCTAAAGTGACAAGATTTATATTAGTTGACAATCTCTCTCTTAAAGACTTGTCCAGAAAAATGGAAATCATTGTGTAAAAATGGCATTTTGCCATGCTGTATTGCCACAACATAATGGTATGGTCATTGCATCACTTTCATATAATGCAATACCAGGACAATGTTGTGAAGAGTAGGAATGGATTTTAAGAAAAAAGTCAACTTAGAATTTCACATACTGTGTTCATATATGCTCTAAACTGAAGTGTTGGATATGCGGCAACACCCTTTGGCATTTAGAAGACAGTTTTGAAAATATAAACCTAAGTCAAGAGGTTTCTTTACCTCTTTAAACCATTCAGCAAAAGGGTTTGGGAAGAAGGGATGCAGGTCTTCCAGGCTATTAAAACCAGCCCTAGATATTTAAGCAATGGGCAGTAAACAGCAGCTATTTAAAGTAACATGTATCAATTTTTACACATGCAAAGAGCTAACTTCCTCCTGTGGAGGAAGGAAAACACAAAACAAAGTATTTCAGGAAARGAAGGAAAGACAGACAGACAAAGAGAGAGACAGAGTGCACTTGTAATTGAGCCCTAGGACCTCGAACCTCAAAGCTCCTCTAACCCTGCATTAACTAACAGAATTCCCCATCCACAGGTTAGCTGAGAGGCAGCAAGATTCATTGCATTAAAGTTAAATGCACAGAAAATGGTATCATAGTAATCCTCACTGACACATTTACATGTACAGCCTGCTGAGCATCTGTGTCTGTTATTTGATAAGAAGCATGGAAATAATATTCTCAGTCCTTGAAACAGTGATACAGACTAGTCCTACCCTTGCAACTCTTACAGTTGCCTCAACACATCTGAAAATTCCCCACAGTGAGGTGATGGTACCTACCATCTACTGAGCTCCCTTGCTTTGCCTAGATACATGATTCTACCTATGAGAGCTTTGAGCTTCAGCTCATAACCATTCCACACTGCACTTTGGGGAGACCCTTCTGGAGGACTCCAGCCAGAAAACCTGTTGGCTTGGTCACCTTCATAAAAAACAGGAAAACACACTTTATTATCTGGAAGGAATACAATGGCTTCTCTATCAGAAGGAATTAAGCTAATGTTTAAATACTTAAAATAACTCAAGATGAAGTTTCTAAGACTATAACTAGATATCTGTCACTATAACCCCTTTTTCCCTTAATGCAAACCTATGATCAAGTGAGAATGCAGTAAAATGTAGGCCCTGTGGGACTTCTCAGTAAGAGATATTATCGATATACCATATGGTTCATTTATCAATATGTTCTCGGATTCATCAATTATTAGATATTTTTGATACTATATGTACAGTATCTTTAAATATGATACTAGTATTAAACGTTCATTGCATTTTAGAGACTAAAGTGCATAGCAATTCTCTTCTCAAGAAGATTAATTTAAACCAAGTTCTACTAACATTCTTCAGCCTGTCAGTTTAGGAAACCACCCTTTGCCCCACGTTAGCATTCCTACTGAGTGAACTGTTGAGACCCCACTCCTCGCCACACTATGTACAGAAAAGAGCTTTAGCAACTGGTTGTTACCTTACTCCCAATTTGTGTGACACTGAACCAGCAGCTGCCAGCTTAACTCTCAGTGTTCCTGTAGTGCCACACCAATCAATTAAGCCAGTTGGCTTTGGAGAATGGTTTTATTGAAGTTAAACAGAAAGGCTTAAAGACTGTTTTGTACATTCAACTTGAGATGTACTTCATACCTCTTAATCTCTACAAAAGCTTGTTCCCTTTCTCCTATCTCGTATGAACTTAAGAAAGCATTTTTTTTTTTCCTTTCCATACATCCTTTTGACAGTTTCACAAATGTGTGTGCTGGGGGGTCTCCTTTCTAGTGTTGAATTCCCAAGTCATACTATAAGCTAGAAAACATTTCTGCAGCCTCTAAAGAGACAAGATTTCATCTAGATGCTGCCCCACTTCCTTCATCAGTAACCATTKGATTTCTAGCTGATTCTCATGTGTTATTCAATGAAGGACCACAATACTCTAGGAAACAATCAAGATAYTATAGCTACATCTCCAGTACTTAACTCAGATTCCTGATATACTACATATCTGTGCAGGACGTAATCAAGTCTGTAGTTCCACCATATTTATAGTATATTTATAAGCCACTCAGCCAGAGAAAGAGAGTTCAGTACCTGGACTCTGGGGGACTACAGGAGAATAGGAATAGTAAAATGAAATAGGGAAGAGATCAAGGAGAAATAGCAAAATGAAAGCTATTGTTACAGATGGCAATATTTAATGAAGATGTTTTATTTATCTACATATTTCTGGTCAAACACAGATCTTTGTGCCTGGATGGCAGAAATAAAATTTATTTGTTCACATCTATACTGCTAGATTTAGTGTACCTGAAAATTCTCTATTACAGATTAGGAGACAGAATGTGGAGGACAGGTAACACTTCTGTTTGAAACAGAATTTTTTGCATCTCCATCCTAAATATTTCACAATGGTTAACGTTATAAAGAAGATATTGCTCAAGATGAGTCAAATATTAGCTCAGTTATGGCCATCGTTATGTTCCTAACAAGTTAAAAATCACTGTGGACAATGTTACGGGGTTTAGAAACCAGGATAAGAAGATCTATAGTTATTCACCACAGATGAGGTAACAAGAGGTATAAAAGTACAATATCCATAATCATTAATCTGCATCAAATCTTGAATTTAGATCTTGACCTTCCACAGCTGAAGACAGTGGAGATTCTGCTATTTATTTAATTATTATTAGCATAAGCACAACATTCTTTTCAAGAAAATTAAAAGCTGCTTGGGGAAAGCCCCTGATAATGTTAACCAGGGTCTTCATCTGGCCATATCTACAGTTCAGATTTTATTTAAAACACTATTGATGTTTGATTCAGCTACTTCAAAAATAATTTGTGGAGGCTGAGAAGAGTTGCAGTAGATAAAAACTCAGTTGCCAAGTGGTATAGCTTCAAACCAGAAACCAACTGATTGTTGCCAGCTACAGTTTTCTTCCAGTAATATATACTGAGTATTTATTGCATGACAAAGCTAAGGAGGAAATTGTGGTGAACAAAAGGAGGGAYTGGGGCTCCAGGTACTTTGGTTGCTCAAGTGAACTTTTGATCTTTGTTACAACTTTGGTTAAACCATCTTCATAGCAAATATGCAATAAAATAATGATATCAGCCAGCACTGGAAACCAGGATACCAGGGTTTATCATAAAATCCTTGACCAGTTGTGCGGTGTTGCATGAAGCTGAATATCAATGAGTACAGTACATGGTGAACAGGCTCAACCTGGAGCATGATATCCTGCTGTTCCCCCTCGCCTGCACCTCAAGTGCCCATCCCAATATCCATATGTTTCTTTCTTTTTCTCTATCCCTGTCTTTTGACAGGTAAATGTCCCACAGAACTGACTGTTGCACCAGTAGGGCATCATGGAAGCTTGGAAAGAGAGTGCTGGTGCCTAGCAAATGTGTTGGCTTCCAGGGTCCCCTGGGACACTTCGCTCCAGGATTCAGCTGTTACCTTTGATTTTTCAATCTTTATTTCACTGAGTGGGAGGGTAGTTAAAATATATGAACATATACATATATATTAAAAAAAATATATATATATCAGATGGGCTTGCATTTTAAGTGGAAATTTAGTTACAGATATTCTACTCCAGAAATGCAGAAATCATTGCAGGTAGATAGACTGTCAAAACTAAATCTGAAGCATTCATCTGCAAATACCAGTTATGGCAGCAGTTGGATATAACTGCTAAATCAGAATCTGACATGTTTTCAAGGTCAAAGACCTAAGACTGAATACCCACATAGATGCCAACAGTACAGATTATAAGCTTGTAAGATACAGTTTCGGGTGTATCAGTGAATACAAAGATTCATGTTTTTTTGAACTAGCATTCAAAAACGCTAGTTTTGAATCTTAAGGTTAACCATTAAATAGGGACTTCCAGACCCTGGATACCTCACTAAGGAAACTGTGGTTCTGACATAGCAGTTGCACAAAAAATGGTGCCACAGCACATATAATCCAGCTCAGAAATATTCCAGACAGTTTCACTTGCAGGCCACTGTATCATTTTGTCTCATGAGTGAAAGGCAGATCAAGGAAGACATTTTCTTCATTTTTTTGCCTTTCAGTTTGATAATTTGATCACAAATGCTGCAATCCTACCTAAGTTCAGCTTTGTGCCCAGTGCCAATAGATCCCATAGAATATAAACATTCCAGAAGCTTGTAGCAAATATTTAATAACCACAAAGGACAATGGTTGTTTGCACAGCATGGATCTTCATTCTGTTCCAACTGGATAAAATCTTAGTTGCTGGGCATAATGTAGGCAGTGTTGTGTCATGAAGAATGTGTAAGGATGAGCAAGGTTTAAGCAAAAGATTCAATGTACCTCAGAGCAGGGGAAAAAAACCCTACACTGAATGATTTTTGGAAATCCACATAAAGCTGATACAGAATCTCAGTTCCTATGGTTAGATATTCTCTAAAAGAAAGAAAGAAACAAACAAAAAGACAAAAAAACAGAGGCACAAAAGATGAACAAAACATCTGAAATCCTTGCTGGCAGTCTGAAGAGAAGCCTGAATGGACACAAAAGCCACTACCTTGGCATCTCTAACAATAGTCACCCTGGTAGCAGTGGAAATGTGAAACCTTCACCAAAACAAAGCTGATGGCAATATTCTAAAGACTTTTGGCACAGCCATGCAAGAGCATGCACTGACTTTAATTCTGCTTTTCTGTAAATATGAATTAGATCTTTTGAATTGACTGTCCATTTTTCTACCACAACCATTCTTTTCTTCAAAAAAAACTCACTAGAGAATCTGTCTTCCCCTGCCAAATGCAATGATCTTTTTCTTTCACAGAACTTCAAATTTAGTCCCATTGAAGCTATTTGTCTTTATAAAGAGAGAGCAGGATGTGTTTTGTACGGCTATTTTTTATCTTCCAGTATCAACTGAATTTATTAAACTATCTGTTCTATGTAATTACTTTCTATAGATCAAGCCTTTCTAGTAGGTCTGTTCTCCCAATGTCCTTGCTGTGTGCGCAGAACTCCCAATGACATTAATGATTCTCAAGCATGTGATTTGAGAGAAGACTATGTCTCATGTCATTTCAAGTGGTAAGAGTTCGTAACAGAGACCATGYAGTGCAAGCACTAAGCTGCACAGCAGCAACAACTACTGTTTTTTAATGAACACTGAACAAAGCATTCTTCTTATTTGTGCCTCATAATTGGACTCTTGCTGTTAAAAAAGATTCACCCTACATCTCTATTGTCGTGTTTTTACACATAAGAGGTGTTTCCTAAGTGTTACTTTCCTATTTTTCCCACTGGCATCAGTAATTAATTCATGCCAACAATTATTTTGAAAATATAACATGTATAGTTTTGTTTAATCAAAACAGAACATTTTCCACCTACAAATGCCACCTCCAGCTGGTGGCATAAAGATGCAAGTGATGCGTTTGCAGAAGAAAGTCCATCCATGCTGTCACCCGTAAACAATCAAAATACATTCCAAGGACACAACAGTGTTCCCACCCCACCCCTTGACACAGGGGAGTTAGCAAATGTTACCAGCTTCAATTAACATGAAAGGGCCTTTAAAAACAATAAAGTAATTAGACATGTTCATGAGAGATAACTGTGTCATGTAAAGATGAGCATTCCCAGAAGTGCTTTTGGCTCTATTAGAAAAGAACATTTCTCCTCTCAAATGAGTTTCACAGACATGCAAGGTGTGGGAAAACGGCACCATTCTCATGTGTTAAAAGCATATGATATGAATGAGGTCTCCAGCATGGCACTGACTGCAATAAATTAAAAGTGTGTGTTCTGTTTTCTGAAATGGGCTCAATTTATCATTTTATTGAAAAGGTTCCATTATGCTAATGTCTTATAAAATCACTTTTCGCTGTTGCTGGAAGGTGAAGAGGGGATATCAATTTTTACATATAGAACTTGGAAGTATTGCAGCAGTGGGTCGTCAAGGGTTAATAACCCTAACAGAAGATACAATATATATAAAAGCAAACTTCCAAGGACTTTGTAATGACAAATTTTTATAACCCTACTGGAAGCAGAATAACCAGAATACTTTTCTTAAGCTTAACTATTTCAAAAGAAATTTTGACAGAATTAGCAATAGTTAATTGGTGGGCTGAAAAATCTCCCTCTGTTCTCCAATTAACCCTTGAATTGACACTGGAGACTGTTTAGGAAGTGCTATTTCAATGAAGGTCAGATTAGGGAATGCCATTATCATTCTTGTCAACTTACCCAGATAGCAGACATGAAGAATAATCAGACAGAGGTGATTACTTGCAAAAAGGAATACTCCTTCTCTAAATATAACATGCTATAATAAGAATGTTTTCTTTCTTTTGAAGTATTGGATACAAAACAGGTAAGTATTAAAAGAGGAAAAGAACTAAATTTAGACAGACAATTGGTTTGATCTTGTGTAATAGCTCTTTTGTGGCTGAGATGTGACTTGTATCCAGAAAACCTCTTTTCTGCTGTGCATCAAAAAATAAGAGTATTGTTTCAGAAACATTACCATATTATAAATAACTTTTAACAGGAAGCATTGTCTTATGGATATGCCTTCCCTTACCTCTAAACATACTCATACAGCATAATCCAAGAAGCTACAGCAACCAATCAAGAGGGATAATTTAACATACACTGACATGACCGGGCTGCCCAGGGAAGTGGTKRAGTCACCAWCCCTGGAGGTATTTAAAAGACGTGTAGATGTGGCACTTAGGGACATGGTTTAGTGGTGGACTTGGCAGTGTTAGGTTAACGGTTGGACTCGATGATCTTAAGGGTCTTTTCCAACCTAAATGACTCTATGATTCTATGATTCTATGATTGCAATATATTTTAGCAGTTGAAAACAAGTAAGTGGAGCTAGGGCACTGTGACCATTATCTCAATGGATCATCAATAAATACCCTTCTGGATCTCAGAGCTTCAAACATGGATCACAGTTCGAGAACTTATGCCATACAACATTTACCAAACAGCTTGGAAACTCTTTTAAAACTTTAAAGAAGTTCTCATTCAACACACAGGAAATATTTAGCAGGATTGATTTGCAATTAAATGTAATCTCATTGTACCATATAAAAGTTAYTGTCGTACTCTTCTCTTAGTACACACTTGGATTTTCAGACCTCAGATGCACATACTTAAAATATGGTTACTTCTGCAAAACATATTGTAACACTGTGATGACCTAGTCAGGCATGATGTGTAAGCATTTTGCATTAAATATGTGAGCAATGTGACCACCAAAGGGACAAAGATGTGTGTAGTTGCACACAGGAGGAATCCAAGTGACAAAAGGTTGTAAAACAAAACAAAACAAAACAAGCATGAGGGACTGCAAACGGGCAGAACATCTTGCAGGCATGGAATACCCATGAAGGGTAGCTGGCAAAACCAAAACCAACAGAAGCAATAAGGAGCACAGAGGAGATTCCCTTTTGGAACGGCGGCAAGTAGTATAAAAATATCAAACAAGAAAAGGAAAGATGGAGAGGAAGGAAGACAAGTCTGCTTTTGTTCCAGTCTCTCTTGTCAAAGAGCTCTCAGGCCTGATCAACTCAATTTTTGTGACTACAACGCATCAGTGCAACCTACATGGCATCAGCTCTGTGGTATTGTACACTCACAGCAAATTTAGGATAAAAGGTCTAACAGTTAAGGTCTAACAGTTAAAGTCTAACAGTTTTGAATGCATAGTGATAATGATTAACAATGTGCAGGAACTAACCATTAGCACAAAGAGAGTTCTTAATGCAGGAATTTTGTAAAGTTTTGTTTTAAAGTTTAAAAGACAATTGTACATACAGTAAATTTACACAGTGTGTAATGAAGACAAATGCAGCCATGCTTCCCAGAAAGTATTTGCCAAAATCAGGACTAGTATATTATTGCTGAGTTGGTAGTTTATTCTGCTTTTCTAAAAAAGTAAATTAGTACCTTCCCTTTTCTGGAGGTACATTGATCCTCAAACTGATATTGCATTTCATATTTAAAAGTTTGTAAAATAATGCATTATAAAAAATCTGAATCAAATGTAGACTAAATCACAATGCACTGCGTAATGCATTTTCATTTACATTAAAAGTGGTTTAATCCTAATACAAAAGTAATCTGTCAGTGCACCAAATCCAAAAATACCATAGTAACCTAACTAGTTACTTGAATGTATCTACTGAAACAATACATTGGTTGCATAATAAGTAATTTATTACTTTTTCTTGTACAGCAATATGAATCTTACTCAAACGAATGTCTGTCAAAAAGAACTACCGTAAGAACCATGAAACCACCATTAAATGGTGTATTAGTATTTCAAGAAATTTAAGAAAGGTCAGTGTAAGTACTCTGATTATTTGATTTTAGAACAAAATTTTGATAACTCTGGGAAAAAGGACCTAATTACTAAATGCAAATTGCACAGAATACTGATTTCCCCTCCTCAAACTACTGATTTACAACACTGTGGACCTAAGGTACATTTAATTAATTAATTTATGTTATAATTAATCCACAAATGATTTGTACAGATGCCAAGGGAAAAAAAACTTTATACTGATTAATTTCTGATATAAAAATGCAGCTAAATGACAGGAGAGAAATTTTAAGAATCCTTTTTCTCTTTTCTAAGGGAATAGTAAATTTTTAGATATTTGGTTTTGTGACACAGCAAAGCAAAATTAGGTCATGGGAAAATAAGTTCATTGTTATCTTAGTTTTGTCTGGTGCAGTTGCTGAACACTTACAGAGCCTCATGTCTCAGAGTATCAATAGAGATGTTGCTGCAGCACTGGAGGCCATTTTGGATGGATCAGTGCTCATGTTTTGATGGCATTCTCAAAAAGAGGATAAGAAAAAGGTGCAGTTGTACTCCGCTTGGTACTGCGTAGTGGTACTCAGCCTAACACCACATTAAAATGGGGAAGTAGAGATGTACACCATACCATTGCCCAATCTGGAACTAAGTTGACATTATAAGTTTTATAAAACTGTGAAGTAATTTTAAAATACTTCAGGAGCTTAGACTACTCATTTACTTCAAACAAACCTGACACAAAAATTCTTACCCTTTTAGGCTTTTTGATTAAAAGAATCATTATAAAATGTAATATCAATTACAGAGCACAGGAATTTTAACCCACAACCAACAGAATACTATTCAAAAAGTATTCGTGCAGTGTCAGCAATATACCCAGCTAAATTGATTTGTTTTTTTTTTTTAATTCATCACAGCTTCTTTCGGAAATATGCACAGTTCTGACTACCCAAATCCTGAATTGTGGCTTTCCCTTTTAAAAGTTTTTGCCTGTGTCTTTCATACATCAGACTCTTACATAGAYGGGGAACCAGCTCGTCACTTTATGCTTTTAAGCACTGACAATACTGAGGTTTTGGTAATGACAGTTTTACCTGCCCTAACTTATAGTTGTGTTATTTGTAAGGACAGGAGGTTTTAACATATATTAAGTTTTGGTAAAGCATTTCCCAACCAGGTGGAAAAGAATCAATCCTTCTTTTTGCTAGAATTTACAGCTTGGCACACCTAAGACAATATATACCAGCACCTTATTTATTGTTCTGTGAAAAGAGGAACATGGAAAGATAYGGAGACAGAGATGACTTGCATGCAAGCATTTTTAAAAGGCTAGCTAAAGAACACCAGGATATTCTAGGGAAGTGACCAGATGAGTGCTATTTAAAAGTTGTAAAGAAAAAGACCTAAATAATGATGACCACACCTAATCGATTCAGACAAAATAATAAACCAGCTAATAATGGATTAAACTGGGATTAAATAGGTAACAACATTTAATATCATCTTACAGAAAACAGATGCTGTCAAACTAACTTGGGGGTTTTTTGAGATTACAGATTTGCTTCACTTGGGTAGCTGATAAATACATTTAGAGAGGGAAGCAATGTGATTCTGCAGTCTGACCTCCTGCCTAGCACAGTCCATACTACTTCTAGGTTGAAGTCCAATCTTTGTTGCTGGACATACGTTTCAGAAAAATGTCCTATATTTATTTTTAAATGGCCAAATACAGAGAATTCTTATAAGCCAGTATAACTTGTGTCAGTGGTTGATTGCCTGGCAAGTTAAAATCTGCATGTGGTATTTATATTTGCTGGCTTTCAGTTTCTAGACAATGAAAGCTTAAATTCCAAAATAGCTTGTAAGATGTAAGACTCCCCTGTTATCAAATTTCTACTCCGACRGATACCACAAGATTATACCAATATATATATAAGGCAATCATGACCTGCACTTTTGTAGGATTCTTGTGGCTCTTCTCCTGAACCTTCTAATAGTTTTTTCAGCAGCTTTCCTGAAGTTTAGACATCAAAATGGTGCGTTATATTCCAGTTTTCGTTATGCAAGTGTCAAAAGCAGAGGAAGAACATACTCTCCACTCCACTCTGTTTTCTGTTTATACTTCCAAAGATCATATTAGCTTTCCTGGACCTGGCATCATGATGCATTCTCATATTCAGCTGATGAGCCATATGAACCCTTATGTTTTTCAGATTCACTGTTTCTCAGGCCAAAATCCCTTCACCCTATACATGTATTTACTGATATGCAGCCATTATGGAACATAGTTTATTTGCTTACATCTTGTTTATCAAAGCACTTTGTCCCAGATATTGGACAAACTGTAAATTAGGTGAGGGTGAGGTAGGATGAAAGTCCTGTGCTGAGATTTTTTCACATGTTCATTAGAAATCATGCAAGGTGTTATTTAGCAGACAGAAAAAGGCATTTCTATTACATTTGCCTGCAAAGAGAGGAAACCTGGAAATCTTTGATGCAGACATTATTTAGATCCATTTTCATATCTTTTTCAGCCTGTTAATGACTTTCAAATTTCTGAATTTCTCATGGACAAACACACATTGTACATTTGTCCTGGTTTCAGCTGGGATAGAGTTAATTTTCTTTTTCCTAGTAGTTGGTATAGTGCTATGTTTTGGATTTAGTGTGAGAATAATGTTGATAACACACTGATGTTTTTAGTTGTTGCTAAGTAGTCTACTAGTCAAGGACTTTTCAGCTTCCCATGCTCTGCCAGGTGCACAAGAAGCTGGGAGGGAGCATAGTCAGGACAGCTAGCCCAACTGGCCAATGGGGTATTCCATACCATGTGACGTCATGCTCAGTATATAAAAGCTGGGGGAAGAAGAAGGAAGGGGGGACGTTCGGAGTGATGGCGTTTGTCTTCCCAAGTAACCGTTACGCGTGATGGAGCCCTGCTTTCCTGGAGATGGCCGAACACCTGCCTGCCGATGGGAAGTAGTGAAGGAATTCCTTGTTTTGCTTTGCTTGCGTGCGTGGCTTTTGCTTTACCTATTAAACTGTCTTTATCTCAACCCATGAGTTTTCTCACTTTTACCCTTCTGCTTCTCTACCCCATCCCACCTGGGGGGAGTGAGCGAGCGGCTGTGTGGTGCTTAGTTGCTGGCTGGGGTTAAACCACGACAACATTAAAAACACAATGTAAGTAAGATGGTTCTCCAGTCAAGAGTTGCTTTCATTACTCACCACTAAAGTGGGAGTGAGCTGGGAGGAGGATGTCCTGTTACGCTCTTCTGCAAGGAGCAAATAATGCCCCATACTGGAGACAGGATGCCAAGCTATAAGGGCTTTTGTCTGATCAAGTGCAGCAGTTTATACTACTTAAGTATTACTTATATAATAGCACTACAATATAACAAGAGCTGTATCTATYGTGGATTGTCTGGTAAAATTCTACAGTTTGACTTCCAAGCATTCAAGTCAATAGTTCAAAAATACTACTTTTGCAGTCAAATGCTGCAAAAGTTTCTGGGAGAAGCTTTTGTGATGCAAAAGTTATCACAGATCTTTTTCCTCAGAATTCAAAGGAGGGCAAATAAAACAAAAGCAGGGCAGGGACATAGAGTCAGCATCCTGTGGTAACACAAAGAAATACCTTAGGCTTCAGAAAGAGATGAAGTCTCTTAGTGTTTACTGCTACAATTACGGAATAGCTGTGTAGCATTTTAGACTAAACAATAATCAATTAATGAATCCCCTGCCTCTAAATTGTAAGTTTAAATTTGTCCTCTACTCATTGCGTGTGATCTCTCACATACAGAAAAGAAGATTATACTTGGTTCTATTGTATAGGTTTCTACTGTAGGCTGATCACTGCAACAACCATCCACCTTCTAAGACAATAGCTTGATAAGTGTAATTTCAAGCGGCAGTGGTGGCATATGCAGCCTTCAGCCACTCATTCCCACTACTATTACTCATTTCAGCTGTGCCAACGAAAATCCTTGCTACACAGTAAAGTTGATTGGAAAACTGATCTCTGGATTAGTCTTTTTTTTTCTTTTTTTCTTGCTGGATTATTTTTAACCCCGACTACTCCTTAACTCAGTGAATTATGTGACTACAAATTAATCCATCCCAAACCCTAATGACAAAATCATCAAAATCCCCCATATTGAACAAAAGTGGTGGGGCTGAACAGACACAAGGACAAGTTTTCATAGTGAGAGTCAAAACAAGCCAAGGAAAAGATAACAGGCTTTTTAAAAGTACTTGTAACTAACATCCTTCCAGGCAGAACTGTCAGTCATTAGAGTGGCTCTTCTTTTTTTTTTTTCTTATGATAAAAAAATCTGTTTAACTTAATCACAGATAAAACTAGTCCACATATATTCTCAATATATTTTTTCCTCAGCTGTCATTCTACCATGAAAATATTTGCTGCAATAGAAGACACCTATCACTTTGTACTTGGCTTCACAGAGTTTGCAGTCTGTGGAAAAACACACCACGTGACAAATTTTAAAAGGCCTTACACACGTATAAACTATTCTGTAAAGTCTAGCACAACTATTAAAGCCCTGTCCATATCATGTACAGTAGTGGAAAAATAAATAAGGAGTGGCATTAAAAAGCTCACACCATTGCCTTGCTTTTGACAGTAAACCCAGCCTGAAACCCTCTCCCTAGTTTACCAGATTAAATCGGCATGTGCCCCTCTTATCTCATTATTCATTCAGATCGGGAGATGTGGATCATTAAGCTGGGTACTAATTTGTTCCTAAACTGCACTCATTTATCATTAGTTGGCAGTGAGAGGTTGATCAAGTCAGTCGTGGAATACTTCTGTGACCCTCCCACGAATTGTATATTTTCTGCATAAGTAACTTAAGAAATTCTCTATAAGTTATTTTAACAGTTTTAGTAGCCATTTTGTTAAGCATGATGATTTCTGTGGTCAGGTTAGTCACAGAGGTATCTCTGTCATATTCACAAATGATCTTCTGTACTCTGGACCTATATGTTTGGTATTATCTTCCGTATTGTGTATAAAGCATATTTGTGCACTGTTCCTTCTAAAAAGACATCTCTGATGGACTATTATGACAAATCGTGACAGAGTCTGGTATTGCACAGAATGATGTCTCTTCACTGGCGACAAACACAGTTGTCAGTAAGGATTAGCTAGACTGTGTGTGAGGAGGGGGTTACTCTGAGAAGATTCATGTAATAGCTAAAAGATTCTTATATTTCCTTCTGACTTGAGCTTCTCTCTCATGAACAATTTTAAATATTACAGCACAACCCATTTGCAGTAACTTAACTTGTGCCTCAGATGATTTTTCATGATGAAGAGAAGATATTCTCAGTAATAGTTTGGTGGATAAAGAACTACTAAAATCCATAGTATGAATCATCATCATATTTTGTGCCAGCTATGTTTTTATAAAAAATAAGTCTATTGTATAGAAATATTTTTTACAAAATGTATGGGTATGAAAACATTATAACAGATTGGGAATTAAACACATTTGCAATGCATAAGCTGCCCAACATTCTAGTTAAGGAAACTTCTGTAATGGAAATTTTACAGAGACTATTTTTTGCCTTCTCATAGACCTCTGGRGTTTTTGCCAGCTTATAGTAATTTGTAAAAATATTAGCATAATACAAGTTAGAGACAGGAACAACACAAGAAATCACTCTGTTTATCCACAAAGCAAAATTATTTTGCTAGAAGACACATCAGATGCTTATCACCTCTTAATATAGTTGTATTTTTTGTTTAATAACTAAAAGAAACCATATGTTGAGTTTTTTTCCTGCGGTATAGAACTATTCACCCTAAGAAAGAAACAGACAAATGTTCAGGTCTGTGTATTGAGAGGTACCAAATCACTGATTTACCTGATTTTTCAGAGGGAAGAGAAATGCTGTTTTTTGTAGTATCCAGAATAACAGCCAACCCTGCAGAGAGTGATGGGAGGATGCTGGTGCTGAGATCTACACAAGTTAGACTTTCAGGTTCTCTTTCCAAGGCTTTTAGAATACCTCCAGCATGGTTATCTTCTGTCTCATCCTTGTTCTGACTGTTCTTCTGTGGACTCTGAACAATATGAACGATACTCTGCTGGGCCAGGTCACAGTTCTGCAACACAAACCCAAACCCCCAATAAATAATTAATTGTGACATAAGGGACAAAATCCCTCTATCTCCAATTTGTTACTCGTTAAATGGTCTCCAAGCCATTTTGTGTAGAATTTCAGTGTTCGGTAATGGAGTTTAAAGCAAAGTGACAAGTGTAAATTGCTGGAATTAGGATTACTTGCATTGGCAAAAGGGTCACAACACTTACAAATTCTAAACATTTAACAAGGAAATGGTGGATCAGAGCCAACAGCTCTAAATAAGTCTGGTTTATTGGGACAAAGGAAAAACTCCAGAGGGAGCACTACTAAATCAAGTGCTAAGAATATTCAATACTTAATATGCATTTGCACAGTTAATGCTGATACCACTCTTCATGTAGCAATTTAGGGTCAAATTTGACAATCACAGAGAGTTCGTGACCAAGCTACTCCAATGTATCTTTGTAAACAGAAACAGGGATGATGATGCTACCAATGAAGACTGATACTTATTTCTTGTCCCTAATGTAATTTTCAATCTAAATCTGGCTTTACATGTAGATTCAGTATGAGTTTCCCATTCTTTCCAAAGATGGCATTTAACTGTTGACTTCAGAATTAGAGAAAGCTTGTGGAAGATCTCATGACCGCTATAGTCTTTGCTGGTAAAACAAAAGGATTGCTACCCATTTTAGCCCAAGAGGTCTCACATATACCTAAGTACTTCCTCTTTCTCAGTTCTCATCAGAGGTGATTCTTAGACAGTCTTTCCAGATCTTGTGTCTTAGAAAAAAGCAGGCTGAATAGGGATCTTATGAAAGGTTTATCCATGACAAATCAGGATAGAATTCACATTTTGTCCAGCATTTTCCTAATATGGAATAGGAAAGCAAAATATTACCTCAGAACTAGAAATTACAGAGATTTTAGATGACCTATCATTAATGAAGGGCTTTCAAGAAACATTTGTATTGATTTTTCCACAGCACACCTTGCAACAAAAATTGTTCTTTTTTGGGTGATACTTCCTGGAGATCCACACCTAGTTCTCCAGTGTCATGAATGAACCACATACAAACCAACCTACATRCAAAGAAGTTTGAATTTCCCTCAAGAAAATAATTTTCTAACTCTTCGCAGCATCATTTAGGTTGGCCATGTCTGCACTGAAATGTCAAGACAGACTGCTGATTACATTTGGGAGGAACAGAAAGAGAATTCAGAAGCATTTGTCTCAGTATCTACACAATATTTAAAATTTTTAGTTTGCATTTGCAATTATTACATGCACTTTTAATTGAAAAAGATTCCTTTACAGATATTTTAGTGCTGTTTATACCCTTGTTATTATCCCACTCTCTCTCTTCTACCAGTTTTTCTCCTCTGGTCTCACTTCTGTTTAGTGGTTTTCCTTCATTCTCTTGCATTATTTCTCAGTACTTCCCCCTCCATTCTTTCTTTCTTATGTAATGCAGTTCTAAAAGACAAAAATCTGTTGTGTTTTTTTTTTTAAATTGAATTTTTAATAACACACTGTCTCCTTAGTGAAGCAGTAATCAGCCAGCAGAGATTTGTCAGAGCACGGACGCTGCAGTCTTAATGTTCAAACAAAGCAGTTATTAGATTTCAACTTTAAAACATTATGTTGACATTAAAGGTCTCCTTTTTTTGTACAAATTGTTGCTCATAACATTTTAACAAGATCCATTTAAATAGCTTAATAATTTCATTCATTAACACAAAATCCAAAAGGCGGCTGTCACTCTAAAACTTCTCCAACTAAGAATACTGCATAACATTAAAGAATTTAATAACCTAAGAGAAATTAATAATGAAATTAATAACCTAAGCAAATGAGGAGCTCAAAAGTGATTTGCTCAGTTACAGCTAGAATTACAAAGGGAAATAGGTATATATGTAAAAACTCACAACCTTGGAAACCCCTAATCAACTGTCAATCAGTCAAACCATGTTTTAATGAGCATCTCTTCTGGCAGTTTTGCTTGCTTAAGCAGCCCCTATCCTGCCTTTGATTTTTTCTCACCATCTACTATCCTTCTCAGTTTGTTTCTTTTTAAAGTTTGCATCAGTTCCCTGATTCAGTTCACAGCTTGATGCTGTGCTACAGTCACACTAAGGGGATGGTGCAGAAGAGAGAATAAGAGGGATGGTGAGGGCTGCTTAAATCAAACAAAATGCCCCTGCAAAACCACATTTTTCAACCACTCTTGCTTGATCTTGACTGCTGTACACATTTAGATGCATGCTTTAAATTGATTGATCTTTAAAAAGTATAGGTTCCTTTCCACTTCTTTTTGCAGGCTGGAGGGTATGTGGTTAGCTTAGAAACAAAGGAAGGGCTGACAAAATAAAGCCCCATCTTATCTACTGTTCTTTCTCCAATAATGTCAAGAACCACAAACTTCAAAAAAAGATGCAAAATTTGCACTTTGGGCAATTATACATCCATATGACCATAGCAACAGCATATTCCTGGATTTCACTTAATAAAAATTTTCATTCTAAAAGGGCAGGTGAACATGTCATATCTTAGCTTTCTTGCATCTCTTTATCAAAACCAAGAACAAACTTTGTAACATTGAACATCATTACTGATGATGATAATGTAGGTCATAGACACAGGAAAGCTTAATTAGCAGATCCCAGGATAAGTTTGCAAAGATAGCAGCCATGAAAAACAAACAACATCCTTTGATTTGTACACTGAGTATATTTGATATGGAAGTCACTGAACAGTAATAAACACAGAATCCCAAATCACCGGTTTTGTAATGTTGCTTCTGACTACATTTGAATTGAATTTGGCTTGTGTTTAAAGGAGGAAAGTCATTCTCAACCTTTGCAAGAAAAGTGAGAAGACAGTACAGGGAAAAAAAAAAAAAAAAGGTTTGTGATCGTATCTTAATTGTGAAGAGACTTGGATGAGAATATCACCAAGCAGTTCCCAGAATTAGGGTGATTAATGCTTTATAGCAGACTACATTTTGTAGATGGCAGATGGGCTAGGTCTGCAGCTTTTTTCTCTGAGAAAAGAGGTAGAATTCAAACTATTTCTGTAAATGTTTAGGTTTTGCATTAGGTTACTATTGTAACACAAATCTAAGATACAGTTGTTTATGTCAATGTCACTTTCATTTTCTTCATGTATTTTTTTTATGCCTCAGGAAACATTTCTTTTGAGAATATCTATTATTAATGATTCTAGAGATATTGTCTTATCTGTTGATCCAAATTAATGTCTGTGATCCATATTCCAAAGGGAAATATTGCAACTGTATATACTGTAGATTATGAAGTATCTCCTTGCACTAGAGCAAAGGGAGCTGAGAAGATCCAGAAGTGATGAAACCCAGTATTAAGGACTGGTTCTTTACAGAGAATGGGTTTTGGCCAACTTGGAAAAATGAATTCATAGCAGATGAAATTAAAACTTTTTTTCATTCAAAACTTTTGCTTTTGTATTTTTTTCTGAATTCTCAAGTTGAATTTCACAGGGCTGAATCAGCACATCCGACTGAATAACACAATATCCTTTGGTGCTGCCAGCTGTGGGCTAACTAGAAGGTCACTTCGGGAGACTGAGCTAAATTATGAAGAGGGAAAAGATGACTGTGTTTCAGTAACTCTGAAATCCTCTTGTTCTGACAGATTTCTGCTTGATATCTTCTTTACAACATATTTTGATAGTAACATCAATACTGAAAGAAGTGTTCTCCATCTAACAAATATATAGTCCACTAGAGGTCATATTATATTTTCTAAAGTGCAATACACTTTATTTTGAAATGTTTTATTTAAAAAAAAAAAACAACACTAGAGCAGAGAATAGTTTGAATGCAAAGCCTTGGATTTGCATGTAAAAAGGCTAATTTCTTGTAGTGTTTTGTCTTGAAAAGGAATTTGAAATATTTTCATTTCATGTTAATCACCTGTTGGGATTTTTTAGGTTTTTGGGGTTTTTTATTGCCTACCAAACTCAAAAAGCAATTATTCACACTCCACTACCTAAGATCCAGTTCAAACTTTTCCTATTATCTGGAGAGCCACATCTTTGCCCATGAATCCCTGGGGCCTATAGAGTAGAAACAATAASAGTTTGCCTAATTGCTGCCTATTTAGATTAAGCAGATAATAGTCTGCCTGGTACCACTCAGTAAGAGATTCACACAAGGTAAATGCTCAAGAAAAGGTACTTTAAACTTCTAGGAATGATCAACAAGAATCAAAATCTTGGCTTTCCAGTTAGGCTTTTTCTTAACTGTGCTGCATTTCAATATCAGATGGGAAAATAAGGGGAACATTTTTGTCTCATTAATCTGCAGAATGAGTGAAATAATAAAAAAGCTCTCCAGAGTACCTATAGCACAATATACCTCTTCAAACCAATAGGACCTGTGTAAAAGTGCAGATGACACACCAACTTTATTGGAAAAATCTTTTCCCATGCATAGTGTAAAGAGACATTAAAGGTGACCTTCTAAACAGAAAAAAAAAACCATACAAAGTTCCCAGAAGAGAGAAAAATAAGCCCACCAAACCTCACTCCACTATTGCTCTAACCCTCTCACAACCCAAGGACAGAGACCAAGTCTCAAAAGCAGCAGACACAGAAAAGAAATCATTTGCAAGAACACCACTATTTTCATTCCCTGATCGCAGACCAATGACTCAAAAAAGCAAGAAGAAGAAAGGAACAACAAAAAAATATCCTTTATTACATAGGGAGCAAAAGCTGAAATATTAATGAATTTGAAAGTAGAGATCACCTAAAATAAAAAATACAGATACAGTATTAACATTCTGTTGAGCCATGATGGTCTAAGAAATGGGAAGCAAGATTTGCAAGACTTAACATCTTTTATTTAACCAGCTGATACAGAAAGAAAAACCAAATAAGCTTTTGGGCTCAGAGACTCTTCTGCAGGTCATGGCAAGGGGAAATCTGAACGGAAAATTAACCACTGTTAAAATAATGAAGCAAATCAGCACCCTGATCTGACATCACCATCCATTTGTGTGAATTCTGTCTGCTGAGTGGCAGTGAACTAAATATTGCTCCACATGGGGCAAGGGAAAAAAGCCAGTGCACCACTGGGCCTAAATTACACAGACCACTTAGCAGTTAAATTCCAGCAATCAGAAACTACTTGCTATTTTATGATGCTGTGGAATACATCTATATTTGACTTCAGTTCACCTTTTCAACATTTTCAGAGTTATACATTACTGTACTTGTTTAATATTCAGAATATTRTGGGTGCTAAGCAACGCCTAGAAGGAAAAATAGATGTATTATTGAAATTATTTATTCAAATAAACGTGATGAAAAGGCAGAAAACCCTTCACTTAGCAGAATGTTTGTACCCTAATTTTTATAATCTCTTCCTATTCAGTTCTTGCAGTAGTTTAAATATTGACTGTGCCAAAGGAATAGACTAAAAGGAAAGATATAAAAAATGTGCTGTGAAAAGGGATTCATTGCTTTCTAAATCCAAAACCTAGCATCATTTTAAGGACTACTATTAGAGTTCCAAAGACAGACTATTGCAGCAAATGAAGGAAGGAGTGCATGGGAGTTTTCAGTTCAGCAGGTAACAGTGAAGCTGAAAGTAACCAGATGCAAATGAGTGACGTAGAATCACTACGTTTTTAAAACAACCAGTGGCAAACACCAGTGGATGGGAGGCAGGCCTCTGGCATATTAAGATGCTAGAATATAATAAATTGCCTTGTTTTAAGAGGAAATGGAACAATATATCTTCAGAACACCTTTAAAATAAGGACAGGACGTTCTTAACATGATATGGTGGTTAAAACTTCTTTCTGTAATGACAGTTAATGAAGATGGATACAGTAAACAGCAATATAAATTTATTGTTTCCCAGATAACCCATATTCATTGTGGCTTCATTGTGTTGTGGGGKTTTTTTTATCATCAACCCCTCCTCTTCTCCCCCTCCCCCCTTAAATTTTTATCTGTGTTTTTGTATCCTTTTTATTTTATCCCATTAGCAAGTCCAGGGCTAACTGAAGAGTGCCAAGTCTTGAAGTATTTATTTAGGTAAGACTAACTTTGGAACAAATCTGGAACAAAGTCTGAGAGTTTTGTTACTTACAGACTCTCTGTGAGGAGATGAAGCTTATAAGTGTGGCACTTAGATGGGAGCCACTGGAGAGATACCTGACCTATCAGTTTCCTTACCACCTGCAGCCATTAGAGGTGGTGAGATCTTATGCTACCTCACTGGGCATTATAAAGAGCATAGCTTTGAATTGAAGATAATCAGAAAACTTCACAGTGAAAGTTCCTTTTAAACACAGGTATACTTGACTGATCGTCACTCAGAAAAGTGAGACTCCTCCAGCTCTCACTCTAGTTTTCAGTTGCAAGTCCACTTTTGTGGAGCTTTGCACCCCAGTTACCAATATAAGAAATTGATGACAGGATTTTCATGGTACTACTGACTGCAATGATCCCAGAAAACCACCTGCCCAAAGCACACCTATTCCTCCAAGACATTCTCCATTCATTGCCCTCCTGGGGAACAGGAATGAAAGGCAAGTTATTAAAAATCAGTGACTCCGCTGCAACTCTGTTTGAGTGGCAGGGTATCTCTGCCAGTGACTCCTGGACTGTGGCATCTAAGATGGGGAGAAGTGCACAGAATGTTACATTGGCCTCAAGAGGACATGGAAACATGACGATTGCTCATTGCTACTAATTTATTTTTCATGTTACACAAATAAAAGACACTAGAAACTGCCAAGATCCTCAGATTTTCTCCTTTTGAAAAGATAATCACAGTCCATGATATCTATATAAAGGATGAAAATTTGGAATTACAATGTATCTGCTGAATTTTCCTAAAGGTTAGAGACTTCAGAGCCTTACAAGGTAAGAAATGAACACAGAATATATTTTTTCAAGTCTTTTCAATCTGGAAAATTAAGAAGTCATTATTAGGCCGAAATTATTTTAGGAGGAATCCCTTCAAATTTCTGGAACATAAATAATAATAAAGGTATTAATTGCAGCTACGGTAAATAATACACTAGAAAATGTATCTGGTTATTTCTATTAAATTAGTGACTGTGTGGTGTATGATGACAAACTAACTATAGGAGAGAATAAGCAAAGGATTTCTAAGTGGGTTTCATGGGGTGGTTAATTCAGGTTAGCTACCAGGTGCCTCCTAACTCTGCATCATACATCAGCTCAGAATGCAGGATAGTACATTTAGATGTATTTCAGATTAATGAAAAAACAATTTTATGTGAATCATTTACATGTGACTCACTATMTGTGAATTACATGCATAGACCTCTTCCTTATCAAAAGCTATCTCTAAGGTGACCATTGTCTTTCAGTATTTCCCAAATATTAGATTTTTTCCTCAATAGTTTGCAGTGGGGCAGAAAAACTTGCTGCAATTCCAATTTTCATATCCTTTAGAGTTTGCAGATCCTGGCTAGGCTGTCCTAGAATATGTCCTAGAGAGTAGGAGTGCAGGAATGGAAAGGAATAGACTGATTCCCAGTCACATCCTGCCCTGGAAGACACCCTCTGAAAAAAGAGATTTTTGCATTCACATGTTGCTAATGAAAACTTCTTTCTCCATCACAGAACCTAAAGTTTGGGCTGATTCATGTGTTGGGAAAAATCACTTCCGTGCTAGGAAACAAGAGAAGTGAAGAAAAAAAAGAAAAAAGACAGATGATGGTTAAATCAGTGTTTGAAATGTGTGCTTTAGGACTGCAACCAAAACCTAAGCAAATGTCTCTGAAAGACATTCCCATTATAAAAAAGCAAAACCTTCTTCAGACAAATCTAAAAACTGGGGATTTGGTTGAATTAGTGTTCCTAGAATGTTCAGTATGTCTTAATTTCAAAATAGACCTTCTGACATTATTCTTTATTATTCTCTCTCTTACATGGTATGTTTTTTTTAAGTACTGGTGGTCTTTGCAGGTATCTTATTAAAACCTCACCTTCATTGAGACATAAGGTGATAAACTGTTTCATGCCAAGATTTTTTACAATCCCACATTGAATACAATACATTTCGGACTCATTTTAGGGACTGATAAAGTGACCCACACTGATGAAGTGTAATGCCTGCAAATTTTTGCTAATTTGACACTCTAAAGACTCTCTGAAACTTTCATCCCAAAACACAACAGCATTACAAAAAATATTTTCATATAAAAAGACCTAATCTGATGTTACTGTACTGTAAGTACAATATAGGGTTTGTCTCTTCCTGTTTGAGAATGGTAGAGCAAAAGGCAAAATAATTATTTTTACATAGCCAAAAGAACTTTAGTGCAATCCAGGAAAGGCTCCTGAGTAACAAATCAGGGCCACTCTATAACCTCCCCTAGAGAAACATTCATGTTCTGAGAAGTTGTCACAGTCCTGATTGTGTTTGCCAATTGATAATTCAGGATTAGAGCAAACAGTAACGATAGGAGTAATATTGGTATATATTGCTATATATTTTATCTTCCTGTGAGACTGAACTTTCTGAAGACCTCTGTAAAGACTCTGTCTCATATGCAAGTGCCAGGTGAGAGGAAGAAACTCCATCTACACTTTGTATGGAAAGGTAATCCTAAGAGTCCCGAGACGTTTACTTAAAACCATAAATCTTACTGTTCCTTTGAATTTCCTTTGGAACATGATATACTCACTATGAGAACTGCTCGCTACTTAGCTTCTATCAGGTACTTTTTTATGTAATGCCATACCAAAAGGGTTAATCCATACACATTCAAATTAAGATTCCATTATTTTTTAGCAAAGAGAACAACGGAAGTTGGACAAGAGGAAAGAGGTAGATATTGTGTGATTTACTACAGCTCCTCCAGCTAATGGTCCCTCTGTGTAGCAGGAAGCCTTGACTAGCCTTTACAAAAATAAAATCCTCTGATTTACAGCATAACACAATAGGTCATATACTACAAAGGTTCTGCTCTGAATGATACTCTTTAAAGAGAAGTACAAGACTTACGATTTTATACTGACTAGTCCCTTAATGAGTTAATAATTTGCTGGAAATGCAAATGTATTCAATCAATAGTATTTAAACTTTCTCACACTAAATTTAAACTAAGTCAGAATTCCCCCTCTTCCTTCACTTACAAATCACTTTATGCTTCATTTCCATCTTTTTCACATTATAAGACACAAAACTTTAATGTTAATTTCTAACTCCGTGGAGGGAACGCAGACATCATTCTTCGTTAGGAACTTTGCAGGGTTGTTATTTTTTGTACACAATCTAAGACCTTAGCAATGCTATATACATATTTCCAAATGGCATTACTAATACCACGACATTATTAATATGATAACTTTTCTTGAATATAGGCCTTCTAGCACAAATTCCCAAAAGATAAATTAATCCTTAAACTAAATAAAAATGTTTTAGTGGCAGCATATGAGACTGTTTGCAACATTAGAATACCTGCTTAAATTATTGTTATCCCCTTTAAAACTCCACATAATGATCTGCAAAAGACATAGAAGGCAGTCAAATTTTTTGATATTATGTTTACAAAGTATCTCAACAGTGACATAAAGAACATATCACGCTGATATAAAATGGAAAAGAAATACAGTCAAATGAACACTAAATTCACATGAAACTTTTCCCCTCAGTAAATGAACAATTTTTTCCTTCTTGTAATTTCATGTACTGTACACTAAGAACAACCTATAAAATTGCAATTTATTATGTCTGTATAGAAAGTAACAGATCAATGAAAGGTTTATAATACTAAATTAAAAATGAATACAGTTAAGTTTTTGTGACTGTTTGCTTGCCTCCTAAATGCAGTTGAGTGCACCTCATTATTGTTCCATCTTCCGCACTGAACTACCTGATAGAACTTACACTCTCTAAACATGTTCTCTACAGCTGTAAACATAAAATAAGAAAGCTTATTATTTACCAGGTATGGATCGTATTTTCCATTGCTCTGATTTCTTCTCAAGCCACACCAAGAAAGAACAAGTAACAAGTGTATATTGTAAAATGCTTGAATGAATTACATTTTGGACACATTTTATTCTGGGTTAAATGGTGATAAAAGGTACTAAGCTCAGAAAAGGTCTCATAAGCCAGCACTGTTAGCAGTCTGCAGCATGCAGCATAGCCTCAGGACTATGGACTATATGTTGTTTGATTAACATAAGATTTAATTCTTAATTCCTCTTCCCTTTAAATTCTTCTTTAACTTTTCTCAGCCAGGTAGAAGCTGCCAATCTGGTCACGCTTCTCTGTCTTCACTCAACATGTACATTAAGCATTAGTGAGCATGTGAGGAATAGGCATAAAAGTGGCCTCACACTGACACCTAATAGGTGTCAGGACAGAAATGAGACATAAACTCAAAAAGTGGGGAGTCACTTACTACGCAGAACTCTGAAAACATCCTAAAGACTTCAGCGGTCCCTTGTGCTGATGGGGGGACTACGGTGGCAGCTGTAGGGTTACAGAAAGGAATTTGGGAAATTCCCTTCTCCAAATAGTTCTGAAAGAATTCCTATGTATAGTTAATACTCCACTGTGGAAAGTGAATTTTCATATAAATTTATTGCCTAGTGCATCAAAAGTTTAATAGCTATTAATATTTATTTCAATTACTTCAACTAGTCATTCACAGATGTCTTTTTCATGCTTTATGGCCAGCATCTGGTACACATCCCAACCAAAGAGCACTTCGGTCTTCTACTTATCCCAGTGTATGCATCTATAGATCAGTTTGAGCAGTTGCTATGACAGCAGCCATAAATAAAGCTTAGTGAGCATCCTGTGTGGGCTTACTTGGTAACTTGCTAACCCACTAGTATAAACATGGACACGAAACCAAATATTTTCCACAGCTTTCCCTGATTTTACCTGAAGGCTTGCTTTTAACCTAACAGTTAATATGCCAGGTGAAAATGGTCTTAGATTTGATTTTTGGGATATGCCTACCAAAAATATCCCAGCAGGATAAACAAAGCTACTGGGCATGGCTGGAAAATCTATGCAGTGCAATATCACACAGTACAGATACATATCTACCTGGATTTTATTTTGGGGTAGAAGAGGCTGGGAAGGGTTTGCTAGAGGTATAGTTAGGTATGTTACAAAATAGTTAGACAGCTTACAGATTCTTCACAATCCCCAGTTGTAAGATATATGCCATATCAGAAAACACATAATAAATGAATCCCTACGCCCAGTACATGTGGGCATAGTTTGTCACCTCTTTCCTTCCCATCCCATATGCAACCATGTCTTATTTTAAAAGGAAGAACACACACTAACACAAACAAGGTGAATGCTAAGAAGATATAATATAAAGAATTAAAATTTGCTATTAAAATGAAAAGATCTTTTCTTTTACTTTTAAGTAATCTGTGTGATTTTTCAAAAAATGTCTAGCATAGATTGAAAACATGACGTAAATGTGAATCCAGACTCACTCTGCTAAATAACCAACCTGTATATTAAATTTACCACTATAAAAGGGAGGTGAGAAAGCCTTATTGAGTCACAGATGAAAGAAGTTTTTGAACATCAGAACAAGAGAATAATGACCCATAAAAAAGATAAAGGAAACCTGCGTTAAGAGTGTGCTTTTATCCTTACCTGGGAAAAAAATCTTCAATTTCCCCCTGAGGCCATTCAATTTTAAGATAGAAATCTTCGGTGATATAGTATCAAGCTATGATAGTGAAGTTGAGTATTCAGATTTAGTTAGGAAAGCATAGATTATTAAGACAAAAGGTTCCTGAAAATTAATTTGAAGATTTTTGTATCATGGCCGCCTCTCTTCTGCATACATTCAGTTTGCAACATATCACATGCTTTTYATATGTGTGTCATGGATAAATTCTAACTTTTACTTTGAACATTTAAAAAAATCTGGATTATTCCAATCTTTTCATGTGGCTGAGAAATTGTGTAATTTGGATTCAGATCAAGACTCAGCTTCTGAAAACACATGCAGGAAGAATGGGAATCTATGAGCGTTCATGGGGAAGGGACATATGCTGTGTAATTCAGTGGTGCCAAGGCTTCAAAAATTTTAAGTTTTCCTGAGATGGAGGTTTCTTCAGGTCTGTCAGGCTACATCTGCATTACCAAGTAGCCAAGCAAGCAACCTAACTTGCATTACCAAGTAATGCAGACCAATAGAAGCAGCTCTCCACAGCAAAACAGTTGCTACTGAGGACCTGACATCCACACTAAAGTTTGGGGGCTGAGGTTTTTGGGGTGGTTGGGTGTTTTTTGAGTTTAGACTACCTCTAGTCTCACCTTAATGACTGCACACTCTTTTGCAACTGGGATGTAGTAGGTGAAGTCCTGAAATTCATCTCCCTGTTTAGTTTCATTCAAAAGGCATCTACTTCGTTCTCTCTGAGGCTGCTCCATGATGCAAACCAAAACACTGTAAATGGGGATGATCAGGAGATCCATTTCAAAAGCACACTCCTGATTCAAACTAAGACACTAGTGCAGACACAGCCTAATTGTCTAATTCTGAGCTCCTGTCAAAGGCATCAGCAGACACATTTCAGATTATCTGAGGGGGAGGTACTACTGTTATTTAAAGGTAATAATTTTATTAAAATTGATGCCAACAACAACTGGCTAGTCACAGACTTTTGTGCAGTGATTTGCTGGAAGTTAGGTTTATAGAGACTGAAGGAAACAGATGAAGGTACCACAGAATGACTAAATGAAGATTAGTAAACATATGCTGCCTTCTGTTCAGAACTAAAACACTTCTGTTTAAAAGATTAGTTGACCATTTTTCTTACAGGGTGGAGCTTTAACAGGTTTTACAATTGTTAACTATTTCTTTCTACTGGTGTATCTAGTACAACCATCGTAATGGTTTCTCCAGAGGATCAGACCTGGTTCACTCCACTAGCTCCACTAAAAATCAATTTTAAAAATCTATTATTTTAAAAACAATTGCCTTGTTAACAGTTGCGCCAAGAAAGCATACAAACTCCTGTTAACTTTCCTTAGCAATGGGAATTAAGATTTGTAAGCCTGGACTTGGAAACCATCTCTGTCTTAGAGCTCAACAAGCACTACAGAACAGACACATTTTAAAGCTGGAAAACAGGTAATTCAACCACAAAATAAAGGGAAGAAAAAAACAAGACAAAGCCAATGACTGTCACAGTTCAGTAAGTAAAAGAATAGAGACTACCAGCACAGCTTCTAGCTCTTTGTGACAGGGATTGTCACGTCAGAACACAGCAAGCATTGTCCCTGTCTTTTAGCATGCTTTTATCAGAGTGGATGGATACTCCAATGGGTAAGATGCAACCCTTACCCTCACAGTGCCTCTTTGTGTTAATTATTGTTTCATGGTGTGAGAATACTTTCTGACTTCAGCCAGGACCAGCTTTAACAGTCCTGGAATTTTCATCTTACTTAGAAGTAAGAGCTGACGTTGCTCTTATCCCTGCAAGGGTCAACACTGTAATTTGTGGTACAGATGCTACAAATTCAGCTTCCTAAAGCTCTTTGATCTTAGGTCCCTCTCAAAAAGTGACTGAGAACATTCATGCCAATAACAAGCACAAAGTCACATTTCTTTTTTTTTTTCTTTTGTTTTTATCCTCTTTGCCTTGAGTGAGAAAAGCTCTGAAGTTAATTCAATGACAGTATGTGCATGTTTAGAAGCACACAGCTAAGAGCGAAGCGGAGCTTTTATTCACATGCTTTTATCAGTGTCCACTCAAATGATGCTAGAGTTGGCTGGCTGCAATTAACAGGATGTAAAACTGAAACCCTTACAAGTATAGCATAAATTACCCTCCTTTCTTCAAACAAGCTACCACTGGAATTGAAAACAGAAAAGATGCAGGGGAAACAGGGATGGGCTGGTCTGAGTGGATAGGGAGGGCCATAGATCTGGGGGCTTTCCTGTGTTTCTGCCAAGGGAAGGAACTTCCCTTATTCAACACTGAGATGTTTGTGTAAGTTAAACACAAGGGACAGCAGCTAGATCTTTTTTAATTTGCAAATTTCAATAAATTATTGCATTTTTTATCTCTAAAATGTGTGGAAATCTTTTATTTTTTAATTCAGGTAGAGGACTGAAACTCAGTTTACTTGGGTTCTAGTACCAGTCGTACTCCAGAGCACCCATGCCTTTCATGCCTTTAGGTAAATTTGTACCAGCAAGAATTCCCCTACTTCAACTTTTTCTGTTTTTTTTAAGTACAGGAATCAAAGTATACAAGCATACAAGTATTTTAATATAGCAAACTCACAAAGAAAATAAGATTTTCAACACTATTAGATTGATGAGAAATTACCAATTACTGTAATTGGTACTGAAATTACCAATTACGAATCATTTGTCCTGTGATTGGGAAGGGGAGGGAACAACAAATAATGCAAAAGGATGCAATGTTTTCTGCAAATAATTAAGACCATTTCTCAGGTTTTGGATGCCATTTGTCACAAGGCACTGCCAGTTTGATATGGCTTTCTAGATCATAGAATCATAGAATCATTAAGGTTGGAAAAGACCTCTAAGATCATCGAGTCCAACCGTCAACCCAACACCACCATGCCCACTAAACCACGTCCCTAAGCGCCTCATCTACACGTCTYTTAAATACTTCCAGGGATGGTGACTCCACCACTTCCCTGGGCAGCCTGTTCCAATGCTTAACCATTCTTTCAGTAAAGAAATTGTTCCTAAGGTCCAATCTAAACCTCCCCTGGCGCAACTTGAGGCCATTTCCTCTCGTCCTATCGCTAGTTACYTGGGAGAAGAGACCAACACCCACCTCGCTGCAACCTCCTTTCAGGGAGTTGCAGAGCACGATAAGGTCTCCCCTCAGCCTCCTCTTCTCCAGACTAAACAGTCCCAGTTCCCTCAGACGCTCCTTGCAAGACTTGTTCTCCAGACCCTTCACCAGCTTCGTTGCCCTTCTCTGGACATGCTTCAGCAACAGCAGGATGTGGCTTTCACATGAAACAAGCAGGATGAGAGATTCCTCTGTTGGGCTCAAGCTGCRTCTCTTCAGATTTTAGCATTATTTTAGCTGCTTCTGGAGAGGCAGCACCCAAGCTGCGTATTCAAGTACCAACAAGCTGCACACCCATACCCGTGAATGCAAGCTGCCTTGGGGCACTTGTACATTTTGAAAGGGGTTGAAGGCATCTGTGCAGCTATAGCTAATAGATCTAAGAGGACCTAGAGGGCTCAAGGTACAGGTTATCTGAAGAACAGCTCAGTCACTGTAGATGCTGACTTTATCTGGCATCCTGTGAAAAACCCAGAGATTTAGACAACTGGGAGATGATGACGGTTTTCAGCAYAGAACCCTTGAGACTGCAATTCATTTGCTTCTCTGGTAAGAAGGGTTCAAAGTTGTTTCTCTTCTAAAGCATGATGCAAAGACAAAAGCTTTCCTCAATCTTTTGGAACTGTGAAAAAAGTACTATCTTAYGTTTGTTTTTTAAAACATTAGAAACGCTTTTTTATTGTTATTATTTTTAGATTTTCTGCTACTTGCATGATTTAACCTGGGACTCATTTGCTAACATTGAAAACTGTGATACATCTGCTACTGGCAGTATTCATATCACTTGCAGGAAGTACAAGGACATAACATAGGTCCTGTTTGCTTGCATGGAGATGCTAAATCAGGAAACTACCTGCACATGGGCAGTTATTTTAAGCCCCTATCTTAACATAAATGTCCCCACTGATCAGCTGAGCAGGGATGGACTGGGTACATGAGAATTTGGCATTAGATCCTGTTTTGTGGTGGTTTAGGAGGGTTATGAGCTCAGGCAGCTGGGTTTCTGTGAAAGATGATACAAACAGGGTGGGCAGTGAGAAATGTAAGACTTAGGATCCGAGTATGGGCCTGAGAAGGGGCACTGAAATGCCTCTCTGTAAAAATGTGCAACATAGAATAGAATAAAGCTAGAACCGAGAGCCAAACAGCTGCTGTTGCTACCTATGGCTACTGCTGTGTGATATAATTGGCTTGTAGAAATATAGGAAATAAACTGTTCTTATGTTAATAGTATCTACCACAATAAAAAGTATTAGACCAAAGCACTAATTGGTAATCTTGTTGTCAGTCTTAGCACAGAGACCCAGATTAAATTGATGCAAGCTAAATCACAGTCATTTCCAGATATGAACACCAGAAATTAAGTTAGAACCATATTAGCAACCTAATGGGAGTAAGCTTGAAAACCACCTCTTCTGACTTTAAGATACATAAAGTGTTTCACTGTCCTGTGTTGACAATGCACAAAACTCAAAATTCAGTTTATGAGACAAAATGAGGTATTTTAATATAGAAATGGAATCACCACTTTTGCTGCAGCTTTCTTTGCTATAAAAGAATAATTTGATTTTGTAAGCTTAGACTAAATGGTTAACCTGTCGTTATGATGGCACTGAATTCTGGAAGGAAGGACCTACTCAATATCAGGGTATGATTGCAAATCGTGGAGATGCCAAAGCTCCAGGAGCTCCTAAAGGATCACTCATCCACCATACTTACAGTGCACATCCAAGGATACACCACATACAGTACTTGTAGCGCAAACCCAGACTGTTCGTGACTCCTTTTTTCTGAATGCTCCTTATCTGTCAGTAGCGAACAGACCAGAACTGGTTTGGGGCCAGGCAGCCATGTCCTCTGTCATGGTACTAGATGCACTTCCAACCTCTTGCCTGGCCAACAAGTCACATACTGGGTTTTAGGACAATCTATCCTCTGATGTGATCAGCAGTCCCTTGACCATGGCATGGTCCCTTGACCACAGGCATGCACCTGATCACAAGGCAGCAGAAGTTTGCCACCTTGTGCTTCCCTCCATGCAAAATTATGCACTTCCACACCCCCATCCCCAGCTAAGAGTTGGGACATCTCTGCCTTAAATTATCAAGGAGAGTTAAGCTAAAAAATGTTAGTTCACAAGAAGGATGAGCAAGGGACATGAACACAGCTTAATGGTCATTTGTGAACTTGGACATTCAACTGTCTGTGATCATCCGTGCATACATGTAATATATTAACGCAACTCTTTAAAAGGAACATATAAAAATTCCGCAAAATTAAGACAACTGGTAAGGAAAATCATATGTATTAATTAAGTGTAACCATATTAATTATATCTGATTTTCTTTTCTGTATTAATTAGCAATAGTTTATGTTCCTGTTGGAACTTTTTTATATACAAAACTGTTGCTATTTATCACCTTTAAAGATACAGCCACAAGGCACTCATAAAAATTGTGGAATTTTGCTCTATAAAGCTTTATGTATAAAAGCCTTTCCAAAAATCCTGAAAAATCATAGAGATTCTACTACARGGGGTCAGTGTTCTTAAAGATGAGACTACTATACGTGTAAACCTGTGCTGTCATTTTCTGACAGCAATGACCAGTGACAATTCCCCCATTGTACCTGAGGGGAAAAAAAAAAAACTAAGAAGAAATGGATAAAAGGCATATTTTCGAAATTATGTTCTAAACCCTTAAAAACCTTCCATCCAATGTTTTTATTAATCATAATACATCAGTACTTCAGGAGCTGTGGCACAACAGAGACCCTGTGGGATGAGGAATCCTCTGTCAGCCTCCGCCACCCAGGATGTATGCAGAACAAAAATGCACATAGAACAGATTCATCTTAGCTTGGCTCAGTACAAACACTGATGCACCACTTATACTCGCAAAGACAAAATGATGCAATTCACTATTAAAAGCTGTCTTTTCATGATTAAAAAAAAACCTCATTTTAATCTGTGCTCCACAAGTTGCACAAATCAGTGATAGAGATGAAAACATAGTTACACATATTTAAGTTACACTTGAAGGTTTCTCTAAATGAACATATGCAAATACTTGAAGCCCAGGGGCAGCTCTTTCTTGCACTCAGGACATTTACATAGCTTTCCAAGCTAATATTTAATCTAGTATTCAGTAAAACATCACTAATTACTTTCATAAATTCCTAACATCCTGTGAGATGTCTTTTCCCTCTGAGCTTCAAAACAGAATCTTCAAACACCTTCCCCATCAAAACAAATGCAACGATTTTCACTCTACAGTGCTTCTAGTTGTAAGAAAAATCATTTTTAGTTTTCATCTTATTGCTTAACACTGTTTTTTTGTAATTTTAAAGAATACTAAAATATTATAGTTTGGCAGGAAGTATTTTGGGGCAGCAAGGAATAGAAGGATTACGACACAAAGTTCAGTTAAAGAACTGGTGTGCCCTATAATAGTAACTTGATGAGAAGAGAGGAATTGCCACAGTGGATCATCCATAAGGGTCTATCATCTCGCTCGCTATCAATTGCTTCAAGGGAAGATTATAAGAAACTCTGCAGAAGGTTGTTACAGCAAAATTTACCCATGGAAGACTTTTTTACCTAACACCTATAATATTAGTGTGAGGATCCATTCATTTCATAGTCTTTCTAGATATTTTTATTATTCGTACACAGATGTATAGTTTTATAACACAAATGGAAAACCTCTAGGAAACCTACTGCCTTCATTTCCAATGGGCCTGTCGACATGGTAGCTGTAATGACATTTTTCCTCAAACTACAGCACTCATACTATAAACTCCCACTACATCAGGCACACAAAACAGCTGAATGAAAATTTCTAATCTATACTTTATAGCTGTTATTTTATATATGTTTATCATGTCCCTTCGCTGATTGTCTCTCTCACATAAACAGTTCAAGTCTTTTCAGTTTCTCCTCTTATAGAAAAGTTTTCTCTGGTATTAGTGATTGTACATGGCTCACAATTCCCACCACAGCTGGTATTCTGATCTGACCTCAAGCATTTGATTATTGTAGTAGCCCTGCAACATGTCAGGAAAAATCCAAAAAAGCACCAAGAAGCGTGGCAGCATCTGCACTGCTAACGTCTAGACTGAACAGTAATACAATGTGGTGCAATTTTAATGGATGATGCACCTCTTCTTCATGGAACCTTCTTCTTCCCCTGCTCTTGCATTTTGTATTTATTTTCCTGTTTGTTTAAATTAGACATAAAATCAAGTCCCGCACGACACAAGAATTCTACAAGAATATTGCAGAATACCTACATAAGTTTTCCTTTATCGATTTAAACCCTTAGGGTCTATTTCATGGATTTTAAAAAAACTAAACAGGGCAGACTGCCCTGGCACCAGTCAACGTAATTTAGCACAAATCCATAGAAGAGGATTGCTCCTACTGAGCTTATCTCTAATATGGTTTACAAATACTGACTCTTAGTGCATTAACTTAGGCCCTCTTTGTTCTGAAAGATATTTTTATGCCTACTCTCATACCAGATGGGCACCCAAGTATTTTATAAAAGATGACAGAAAAATTACATTACATAAAGTTGGGAAGAGGCAGACTAATATCAAAACAGAAAAAAAAGAGGACAAAAGTAATGAATTTGCCTGAACCAATCTCGTATTTCATGACCTCGTCATGCAGAAGCTGCCTATCTATTTCGCAACAAGTGATAAATATTAAAATGAAATTTTTTTGCATGTCTTATCAAAAGCTTCCAATATCAATTGTTTTCACAAATGTTTTCTCCTGCAAGCAGTGAATGCCTCTTCATCAATCTTTTATCAAAAGCAATCTTGTTCTGATTTCAGTCTTATCAGAAAAGCTTCTCTCTCTCCTTTGTTGTTGGKTTTTTTTTTTTGTCCTTTCTTGGCAGAAGGTACATGAATATCATTTTACACTTGACTGTGGCTGCATCTCCATCAATCAGGAAATAAAAAGTAAGTCTGAAGGATATGTCATGACCCTGCAGAGCTCCAAACAACAGAAACACATGTAATGATTCCACTGTGCCCGAAGACAGTGACAAAGGAGGAAAGCATGTGGGCATGCCCACATGAATGTGTTAATATTCCTTTTTCTAAGGAATGCTTCCATTGCCAAATATTTCTAAGAAGAGAAAATGAAGATTTCACAGAGGACTTGATTTTCAGATACCTTCCTGACATGTCCATCAAGTTTGAAAGAGAATATACATTATCAAAACACCAATACAGCACAGAGCTTGGGCTTTCAGCCCTACTTGTGACATGGGACATACATGGCAGTGTTTTGGTAGCAGGGCCTGTGGTGGGGAGCTKTGCAGGAAGAGGCCATGAGCTGCGGTGTGCTAGTCACAGCTGAGCCCAGCCACCTCTGGAACTGGTGACAGCAACCCATGGCGTGCCAAAACTGCAGCCAGGCAGGTTAGCCTGTGGCACCCCAGCTCCAACCTATTTATGAAAAACCTGCAGCCACCGGGGTGAGGAAGATGCTCAGGGAGACAGACGGCTGAAGGCACATGGCTGGAGATGTACTGCTGAAGGTGCTGTGGTGGAAACATGGCCAGGGGCACTCTTTGAAGCAAGGTCCCCATGCCAAAAGGGGTTACTCATAGCGAACTTCAGCCCAGAGGCAAGCCATGCCAGGGTGGGGAGACCCCTGAGGGACTACAGCCCATGGGCACTCCACACCAGGGTGGGACACCTCTGAGGGACTGAAGCCCACAGATGACCCATGCCAGGCAGGGACACTAAGAACGAAGGAGAGGCAAAGGAAAACCAGCAAGGAGTGTCAGATAGACAGAAACCATTATGTACTTGACTCCAACTGCCTGTGCTGCCCATCGCCTCACCAAAGGAATCGGGAGGGACTGAGCATAACCTGCAGTGAAAATAAGGGGACTTCAGACTAGGAAGGGGGGGCGAGGTATTTACTTAAGTGTTTGTTTATTTATGTTTTCTTTTTTTACTCAAAACTCAACTCAGTGATCAGAAGTTTGTGTTAATTGACAATAAATTAAATTTAGTAAAAATTCTGAGTCCAGACTGTTTTGTCTGCAAGACTTGCTTGACCTCCTTGAACCCATAATGCAATGAGAACTATTCAGTCTGAAGGCTCATTTCAAACGTCACCTAGGACTGTGGGGGAAGAAAATATTCTGAACAAATACCATATGTTTTCTCCTGCTAAACCTGGACAGCAACCAATGTTTCAATATATCTGGACAAGATCCTCAGTTTGTACAAATAAATGTCATTCCAAAAGTCTCACAGTACACCAAGGCCAATGCACAGTGACAGAGCTCCAGAACAGAGTGAGCTGCTGCAGTGACTAAAGTTTGAATATACAATGATTTCCATGGTAGAGAGGAAGAGGCTGCAAAATTCCCCATTTCTGACTCCTGAGAGAAAAAACCACAATAACCATAACCAAAACCACCTTAAGAGAAAGGGGAAAAAAGTTACAAATGAAATTAAATTCATGGGCAAATGACTGGAGGCTTGTGCTCCCCACACAAGTGCTATGTAGGTGTTTGCTTGAGCGTGCATGTGCGTCAGGTTGCTCCTGCCCCTCACAGACAGAATCTTGTCTTGAATATCCCAGACAGAGGAGCATTAAGGAGACAAAGTGCCACCTTTAGATGAATCCATAAATGAAATTTAAGCTGCTCCAACCAGGTTCTCAGCTCCCGGGCTGCTAAGGAGAAAAATTGCATCGTAGGAAAGTGTTAAGCTGAATCAGGGGACAAACAATCCCAGTGACAGGATCATCACAGAGCCCCGCTTTGTCGTGATATCTTCTCACACGGGCAATACATATGTGAGGACATATGAAGACAGGCAGGAGGACTCAGTCATTAGGCACATAAACTGCTGGGTTTTAGGAACATGTTTTGACTTGATCCCACTCAGCACAAAGGTGGCAGACTTGTAGCGTGTCGAGAGAACACTGGAAAAAGCTGATGATTTGTCAGTGTTGACTCTTGGGTGAAATTCCAGAGAGAGAGAGGGCTATATTGTCATGAGTGGCACACAGAAGGTGATGAAATAATGATTATTCACTCTTAAATAATAAGGAAACATATGATGAAAATGCCAGGTATAACATAAGATAAAGGCTGTAATTTTTCATAAAAAATTTTATATTTTATTTGTCTGTAGCTGCCTTGCCTCAAGCTGCAGGGAGATGGGGGGGTGTTGGTGTTTGAGGGTTAGAAGGTCACCAGCAGACAGGGAAGTAGATCATTTATCTCTAAAAAACAGCACTGTGTGAGGACTCTTTCCTGTTACGCTATTTATATTTATCCCTGGTGGTTTTTTTAAACTATTCCTGTATCTGACAGGATGTCTACAGGATAGGTTGGCAGGTTTGGTAAAGACTTTTCTTCCTAGGTGAGGTGTTGTAAAAGAAGAAAAATTTCTCTTTGTAGAGAAAGCTTAAATATGCCAAATGCAAACATTTAAAATTTTCATCATGTTCCYGATGAAAAGAGGAAAAATTTTGCTAACGGGAGGCTGCAGACAAAGTACATATGATGCTTTCTCATCCAGAAGTTAACAGTAGCTATCAGATTAAGGCTCAAGCTGAAGTTTTCCACCATTTCTTCCTAAGGCAAATCTCCCAAAATGCCTTTCCTTTTGATTTTCTCCTGTAACATGACCTCAGTAGCAGATTTTGCAATCAGTGAAGGTCTCCAAGATTTGATCAATGAAAGTAACTATGTTAATTTTTTAAGAAACTAATGTCTTTGTAGATAACATGAAGAGAAGCAGATTAGTCACTAGAACACTATTCCATTTCTCTGCTGACAGTAAATGAAAGAAAACCTATTTCTTACAATATTTCTTTTCAAAGCACATTATTTAAGAATGTAAAAGATGCATTTTTGTAATGATCCTTAAATTACTGCAAGATCCAAAATTATAATACCTTGTTCTTAAGAAGGCTTTAGTGTTTTAAACTAGTACTAGAAAGATAATCTATCATTTTATACAGAACAGGCAGAATGCTAGAGCCATCTGATACTATCTTGAGGTTTGTATATGAGAACTGTCATGGTAAATATGCATTGCAATACTGAAAGGCATGATGACATCTTTTTTTAAGGAGGGAGAAAAATTGCTAAATTACTGTAATTTTTGAATGTTAATGTATGGATACACAGAAGATAGTAATTGCTCTAGCAGGCATGTCAGTCTGAAAGAAAGATAGCTCTGGTGAAGAACACTTGAGCATTTTTTTGTCTTGTTTTGTTTCAGCTCAAGTTTTTCAAATAATCATGAGGTACTAGCTATGAATGCATATAAAGTCCTACAGAACATACACTACAAATGTGCACCATAAATATGTTTCATTAACACAATTTGCAATAGTAATTACTGAACCTGGGGAGAAACAAAGAACAAAAAGTTTCCCGTTATCTGTTTCGAAAACTCAAGAAGCTGATTTCTATTACACATTAATTCACATTTGTTCTATTTTTTTTTTTTTCATATGGATGAGGTAGTAAACATATAAAAGCATTTAATTAAAATGCTGTATAGGCTGGTGGCTTATTATGGATTTTCCTCAACACCAGTCATTATTATGCTCTGGTTTACATTTTTCATAATATAATGCTACATTGTAAGCATCTGCAATAATTTTTTTTCTGGCAGTATTCTGTCTAAGGATCAATTTTCAGGGAAAAAGCTCAGCTTAAGGAATTCAGATACTTGTAGGAATGACACTAAAGAAAAATACACTGTTTTTCCCTTATTAGAAAAACTTCTGATGATAATGAACTGGGTGGTGATGGTCCAAAAACTCAGTAACTGGCATGGGATTTTGGACTATGAATGTGAGAAAAGGGCCGAGAGCCTAATGATATGTGAAGTTCAATAAAGAAGTTGTCAGACAAGGACAATGGGATTTGAAAAAAAAGCTTGGGCCTATGGCCGCAGGGAGAGAATCCACTCCCATAGTGCTCTTAACAAAAAGACAAAAGAATGCTGCCTTAAAAAGATGTGTGTTAGGGTAAGCAAGTTACTTAACTTTCAGAGGTGTTCTTTAATTGGGTGTTCCAAATTTTCTATGTGTTTATCTTGAGACTTAAATACTGTGCAATAAATAAGTCTTGGGAGTCAAATTATTGTGCAGCAAGTTGGAAAAAAATGAAGAGCCTACCTTTACAAAAACCCGACTATTCTGTCGAAAACAGCCATCTGGCTGTGTCATTGAAGTTTATATCATAAACCATGTGGACTGTCTACAAGGAGATCTAAAAATCTAGTTTTCCTCTAATACTTACCAGGTTATAGCACATTCTTCTGTTCCTTCTTTATTCCAAGACAAATGCATCTTGACAGAAATTATGTCTTCTTTTCCTTCTGCATTACTTGGCTGTCCCTTACTGAGAACAGACAGGCTAGAGTGTTTTTAATACYTGTATGAAGGACGTCAAAAAATAGCTTATTTAGGGGAATGGCTATGATGGACACTTTCCTGTTTGTGTTTGAAACTGATTAAGACAGTGGCAATTTCAAGTTCATCTGTTTTACTCAGGATGTTGAAGAGATCTGAAAAAAAGATCATTTAAAAAACTTTGCCAGACACAAGAAAAAGCTGCTTGGTTTTTGCTGCATCATAGTTATCTGAGAGATGTTATTTGTGCTATTTTATTTGCTAGATGGCCATATTTAGAAGGATGTTCTTTTTACAGGGCTTCAGCTGTTACCAGATTGGTATGTAATCAGATGTAGATGAACATACGAATCATCATCACAAACTTCATTAGCAGCAAAGAGGGTCATATCTCCATATATCCAGAGTAAACAAAAGAGACAACATGCAGTTGGCTAAACTCAATCCATCATGGGAACCTTCAGAATGTTACAAAAATAAAATCTGATTCTGAACTATAGCTCTAACACTTTACATCATAGCAATTATTATTTTGGTCTCTGAAATCTTTTTGAGTGCTTTAATCATGAAGGAACTGTTAAACATCTTTTTTTTTTTTTCTTTTTTTTAATACAACAAACCCAACAAGTAAACCAACCTGTGCCATGAAGAAAAGAATGAATAAAGCTTGATTTCCAAAGGATTTTGGTTCCACATCCCACTGATCCTACTTCAACAACTACGATTTCCCTGTGCATTCCTGTGATAGCTTTCTCCACTTGTCTGCCACACTGCCAGGTCATCACCACATCCACAGATCTTCCTGCATTTCTCCGAGCTCCCTCACACATCCTCTGACCTCCCCCCCCCAGTTGGCAGAATACACCGTGGCTGCCTCAGAGCCGCACAGGCTGACCAGCTGGTCCTGCTGCCAGAAGGAGCAGGTGGCAGCTGAGGTCTGTCTGTCCTCTCCTCAGTGGGGACAATTACTTGCTTTTTTCTCCTCTACTGAAAAACTGATTTCCATGATTTTTCTTTACATCCCTGAGATTCTTACCTTCCTGTCAAGTTTGGCTGATATTACCCATCATTTTAGAAAGTTAATATGAGAGCACAGACAGCCAGTTGAACAGGTAGATGTGTACACAAAGCTAATGCAATAACGATAAACTGCACTTCCTCAGAAAACAAGCCTAAAAATTATAGTCCAATGACAGCAAAGCTGTAATTTATCTTCAACAGTAGCTAAAAAGGAAACAGGAGGGTCTACTGGTTTTTTGAAAGCTATTTCTAGGGATATTAGTGACTGATTGCACTTTGCATTATAACAGCTGGGTGTCTTAATTTGTTATGTCAAGTGTTTGTTAGTTCTCTAATTATGACACCATGCTCTTATGKTTTTTTTTATATGTCATACAATGTATAATTGCATTTCCTTATGCTCCCTGTGACTTTCCCAAAAGTGATATGACATCTTATGGGGTAATCTATAATCAGTTAATGAATACTAAATAAACAAAACAAACTTAGAAGATTAAAGCATGCTAGGCCTCCTGTTTTTAAAAAAGCAACAATCTAGCCCTTGTGCTGATGCATAATATATGCAGTTCAGAAAATACAGAATCAAGTCTGGCAAATTCCTGAGCTACTAGACACTGCTTTATGCTTGGGGGATTTATGCAAACACTGTGTGGGATGGCGAAAGGAACTGAAAGGAAGAGGGATACAGGAAGGAGTATGGCAGAATTTCACAATATTCTATAAGAGAATGTCAGCTTTAATGCTTCTACCCTTGGAAGCTATAAGGGACTTTTTTGAATGTCATACCTGGGCACAAGCCCTTCCTCTAGCCCAAACATTATCATGTCCATGAGAATGCATCCTTGTGTTGAGGATACACAACTTTAGCCCAGGGGTAAGCTGATGCRTTCTGTATGCCTGTCTGTATAAACGTCGTAAGGCAACCCAAGGGCAGCTGTAGTCACCACACAGATGTATAGCACCATAAATTACATTTGCTTTTACAGTAAAGTCAGCTGACTTTGCCGTTCTTCCTTATGTGCATGCCTCTTCTGAGCCTGAAGTCATCTCAGAACAAGGTCTAAATACCTCCTGGAGCTGAACAGGATGTGTCCTGTATCCAGACCATGCAGAAAAGTGAAACTAGGTAAAGCAGCAGACTAGATTTAGCCAGCATACGTCCATCCATCTACCAACACACAGTATAAATATCACTCAATGTCTCCTGATCATTTTCTAGGTAACACGATCAAATCTGGGGACATGAATGTTGGGTCTGTTGCACTGATGTTTGCAGGCACTATTTCCTCCTGTTCCATCCCTTCCCTACTCAGGCTTTTTTCTATTACTTGCCCAATGCTAGTATTATTTCAGATTGGAATCAAGACACTTCAATATAAGGGATCCTATCTGTTTTATTCGTATCTTGGTTTATACTGTTGCAGTTAGTAACATTTATTTCCTTTTTTGTTCTCCTTGACACAAATTATTGTTTCTCTATTTCAAGGATAAACTCAGCAAAACTATGTTATTTTCGTATTTAAAAACGTAATACTCTAGCTAGATAGAGTTCTTAGCTCAAGATGTGACCACTTCTTTCAGAAAAAGTAAAAAAAAGTTAATTGATCCAAATGTTGCATTAGCAGCTTTCAGCAATAACAAAGTTATGCTGAAAGTCATGGCTGATTTGATATACAGAGGGAGGGAGAAAGAGGGAAGAAGCCTGAATAACACTTAAGAAAGGGCTTTTCATTATAATCTAAGCTGGAAAAAAAAAAGTGGAAAGGTTGTTAGAGGCATTTCCATAGGCTGACTTGTCTCTTAGATATTATCATGACCCCGGTGAAGTCTTTAGTTATTTGAGTGAGCAGTTATCTAAGTTTTACACACAAGCACAGTAGATTTTTGTTTCAGCAAAGAAAGATGCACAACTGGATAAACATATATTTATGTATACTTCAGATCTTCTTTAAATAGCTTCACTGTCTTCCTGTTCACACAATTCTGTTTATTGACTTAAATGTATTATATAGACAATACAAAATCTAAGCAGGGAAAAAGTCATTCTGGATCACTTTCTTACTAGCAAAGAAAGTGATGGCATTGAAGACATTAATTCAGTTCAGTGGTCAATTTTGATGCTCATTTTTGTTAGTACTTGAATCCAAGGAACAGATTTGTTGAGAGAAAACTGAGTTCTTTTAAATAAGTAAAGTTTAACAAATTATGAATGCTAGCGTATAGAGGAAAAGAGGTTGGAATATTAAAAAAGAGTAAAGAAAATCCAACAGATCATAAATAGATGTCACAACAAATTGATACAGATGTTAAAAAAAAGGAAAACTCACAAAGATCAAAGAGTAGTTTCATAAGAAAATGTAGTAAGAGGTAAGGGATAAAAGCTGTATAAGTCTGCAGTGCAAATGGGAAATGAGGGAACAAAGTAGAAAGAGACGTGACTAAATGGAAACCTAGAAAGTCCATAGGCATTGTGCTATAAAATCAGTACTTTGGAAGGTCATGACACAGCCTTTTCATTATTTCAGGCACTCTGATGTAACAAGCTGCCAAAAAATTATAATTATGCCACAGAGACAGAGGGCAGAAGCTAAGTCCCAGCAGATGTTCAGGCTAAGCGGCATACAGTGTGGAAGCACCCAGGTTTCTGCCATGACACACCAGCATTGTGGACCTGAGCCAATCCTCTCTGTATAAACAGCATAGACCTACACAGTCCAATCTTTATGTAAACATACAAAAAATTCTGCTTCTCCTCTTTGGAAATGGCATTCCCATTCTTCCTTAATTCACAGATTTCTTTCCCCAGTATTCTTTCCTTTTCTTTTGTTCATGGATCACCTGCTTCCCATTTCTTCTTTTCACTGCTGAAGATCTGAATTTTGCCATCTTGCTTCATTCCTGCAGTTCTAATATATAGCATCACATAAAAATTGCATAACTCGCTGACCTTCTTAGAGTTTTTTCAGTGTGGATTTGGATCTGTATTTTAGGCATCCTGAAGTTTGTTGACATTCATATTTAAAGGATTTGTGTAAGCGTAGCATTAGTCAAGTCATCCCCTCTATCTGAACTTCCCTCTCTTTTTTTGAGGAAGTAAAACACTTTCTTCTTAATTAGTGTTCTTTAGTTTTCCTTACACTTCAAGACTGATTATCTTCTGCTCTGCATGTTCCAACAGAGGAACCACAAAGAGGAATGTAACCTAATGTGAATATTTGTTGATGAAGACAAACAGGATACATGTACTTCTACCTACCACATGTCACTGCAACATGAACAATGTAAGTTCATACTGGTACTGGTTGAAATAATTTTTTCATATAATTATATGTACAGATATAGGCACCTAAGAGCTCTATGAACTTTTCCAGTCTCTGATGTAAATCAAATACCTAAATGTTTAATCGACTGCTCAAGAAAAATCAAGTAAATTTATAGCACCAACAGAGGAATTTTCAATTCCTGGACCAATTAATAGGTTTCTCTCAGCTATATGCAGGACTACATTAGTGACRTACAGTATTTTTAATTTTAATATATTATTTCTCCCATTTATAATCAGACTAAATATAACTGAATACAACATGAAGATACTAGATCAAAATGTACTTCCCCTTAATAAATTCATACTACAAACTGGGCTGGCAAATATATCAGAAAGGGAATTTTTGAAATGGAGTATTGAAAATGATTGGCCAAAGTAGCCTGTTTCTCAGTCAAACCTACTCTGAGACTGATATAATCATGAAGAGGATATGAGAAATGAGGAAATAATTTCTGTTTCCACATCTGTGTTCTAGCCCAGAATCAGATAAGTTATAGAATTTGATGGAATAATTAATGTTTTTTTTTTTAAACCATTTAGAATCTAATTAATGTATTATTCATACACATTTTGCATGTTTTGTGCACGTAAGCATACTTTATAGATGCATGATGTTACCTCCACAATTTAGTCTCTAAAGGTGTATGCACTAAAAAATTACCTTGCTGCCTCTTCTGATTTCTGATCTAATATATTTGAAAATCCCTGTGTCCAAAGATAAATAAGAAGAGATTTTCAGCTGCATACACTGCAAAGTTAATTAGCAAATATTATCAAATGAATGTATCTGTCATGTAGTAGCAAACTAGTATGGATTTCAGCTGTTTTGCATGTTTTGCAAAAGCTTTACCAGTAGTATTCCTTCAATAAAAGTTTATCAGAGGATCCACAGTCAAGAGGAATAATCGCTTTGTTTAAAATATACTCCCTTGTTCAGTGGTGAAATGACAACAGGACTTGAAAAAGAAGTGGGTAAAAAATTAAACAAATAGCACTTAATATTGATGTAAAAAATAATGAGAGATGCCAAAGATATAAAATGAAATTTATTTCATGGGGAAATAAGCAGGGTTTTTAAAAGTATTTTGGAATAAAAAAGGAATTTGAAGAGTGACATACGCCCACGTACAGATACAGACAGAAAAAATATTAATAATGCAAAAGAAGTGCACAAAATATTTTTTCTCTCCATGTGTAGAGAAGAATGAAGGAGTAACTATATCATATAAGGATGAAGAAGTAATTTTCATCCTATTAGCATCTAAGGAGAATGTTGAAACATCTATAAGCAGTTTATAATATCAAAAGACTTGGGTAGTCTAGGTTCAAGGATTCTAACGAAGCAGACAGTGAAGATCTCTGACTTCCTCATGTTAATTTGTGCTTAAGTGTGAGACACTCTATTTTGTAATGCTGAAAATGAGTAAGCAAGATAACCTGCTTGCTCCAGTGTAAGACAGGTAGCTGGATGTCAATCTGGAGAAAAACAAATTCAAAAGTTTACAAAGGATGTACTCTAATTTAAATCTTTAAAAATATATGTACTGTTAATTTGGGTCAACAAGACTTTATGGACAAGTAGGTCTTGCCAAACAAAATGTTTCRTTTTTTAACATGGAAATGAGCAGCTTGGCTGAGAAAGGTAACTTCCTTTGTCAGCAACGCTAACTTAAGGAGTTACATCTCCTCCTCACACTCAGCCTGTTGCAGAGCTGTTCCAGCATCCCAGCTGCTGTTCCAGCACAGCCTGCGGAGCTGCCCTGCAAACAGGATGAGAGACTTGATCTACATCTGAAATACCACCTTCCCCCTCATTTTTAAACTCTTCCACACTTCTTTCTCCAGTTCAATGATAGTTACATAAACCTTGATGAAAGGCATGGAGCTGCACAGCAAAGGTAGGAATGAGAGACTGAAGTGAAAATGTACATTCCTATGAGCTAAAATTGCCACCAAAGTCTCCATTTCATGGAACTACCACCTAGCTGATTTACGGCAACAAAATGTTGTTGTGAGGATTCATTATCAAATGGGGCTCTTCTAAGAACTTTTCCACAGTCACTGCTACTAAGCCTGATGCTTTGCAACACTTTTTAATCAATAGTATGTCAATAAATACACAAGCATATCTGATGTGTACAGCTTTAATCTCAGTTATTTTTATGATACCGAAATATAGGAAGGATGCAGGGGAGAGGTATAAAAAAGATTCAACTGGTAGAAAAAATTACTCACAACTTAAAACAAGACAGGGAGCTCAATCAGTTGAACTCTTCAAAATAAAACTGATATATGACTTGATTGCATAAGGTAGAATTATCAAGTACAGAATACGTTGAGAAGTCATTCAAGCCATAGAGCTTAACAAGAGAAAGACAGAGAAAACTACTGGTTCTTACATTAATTGGTTCCATGTCTTAAGAGCCAGTCTGTAAAGAAGTTAGCAGACAGACTGTAAAAATAAAAGGCTCCTTTTAATCTTATTCACATTAGATTTACACTAGTATTTGCTTCAGTGACTTTTATAGAATCATCAACACTGGTGAATACCTGATAATMCAAATCTTCACAAACAGGTCTACAGAAATTCCTGCTAAGCTGTTAAGGAGAAAAGATACAAATGCCATCATAATTTGATGAACTGTTTTTCTTTTAAAGGAAAGATTGCTTCTAAATATGGAATGTAAGTGTACCTGTTATATACATGAGCAACAAAAGCTCATGTAACCTTTTTCAGTATTACATAGCTTTCTTAATAAAGCCAGAAACATTTTAATATTTTATAATTTCCCATAATGCTGGTAATTACCACAAAAATTAAATAGATGGATGCCTCTATAAAAGTGTCAGAGTTTGAAGTTTTCTTTAGTCAGTGCTGCACAGCTGTRCTTTTCTAACTTCCTGATTGACAGCAATTACCATTCTCATGATCTCTCAACATGACCAAACTGTTGTAATTTGGTTTGGTAATGCTAACAAACAAAATCTCATGAGTCGTAGCCCTGTTTTTCTGAATGATCAGCCCAACATAATTTCAGGAGGAATCCTTATCAACAGATGCCTCTATGGGTCCTCTCAGCCCATCTGCACCCTCCCTTGCACTGTTGTGATCCTCTCTGGACTCCGTGCTGAGGATATGTAAAGAAGAAACCAGCAGAAAATGAACCTGACGATAAAAGGAGTCATTTTTGCTGGATTAGGGTGTTACAACAGATCACAGAGGAGTTCCACTTGCTCAGGAGGTGAGCGGTGGGAGCATGTGGCTACAGGCAGGGAAAACAGTGGGGGAAACAGGGTGAAGGGAATTGGCTAGGTCCCAGTTGGTCACAACAAGCTAGACTAGCTCAGCCAAGCCACTTAACTGCTGTTTCTTACACATATGCTATCCAGCTTTCTCTTTCTCCCACTCATGCAACCTGCCAAGCAACTTCTCTCGAGTTTGTAAACTCTTTCTTGATCTGTCCAGCTTAGCTTCTGACCAGGTCAGCCATGGTTATGTGATCACTGCACTGGACAGGAATCTTTTACCAACCTCACTGCAGAAAAGAGCCTTATGTAGCTTCTTCCATTAAACTGAATAATGGTGCTAATACATACATATCCTTTAACTAGATATACAATTTTGTAAAGATCAGAGAACAATCTGATGGCAGCAATTACACTATTGCTTGTCTAAGCTCTTTAAATCAGCGTGTATTGTCCACTACGCACTGACAGAAGAAACAGGATAGAAATGGAATGTCTCCTATTTGAGATACATTTGAGATTTTTGTTAGCTGTATTTAGATCACAGAATTAAAAAAAGGCTAATACAGCAATAAAATCACTGGATTTTTCAATATCACATGATGTGCAATTATCTTAAATTGGAGGTATAAAGTAGGATCTGGTTACAAATTAGAACCATAAGATACCAGCAACTTACAGCTGGTATCAAAACAAAGAAACAAGAAGAATATAATTCTGGAACTTAATTTTTTTATAACTCAAGACTTTCCCTATATGAGAAACCATAGTAATATTTTTGTCCCTATCAACAATGGACTGATTAGACAGGACCCATATCTTTATTATCTACTTCCTGAATCATTCAGTATCACCCATCCCTCTACCCCAATATTTTTAACTGTCTTCTTGGAATTAAATGAGTTGTATATTTTGTGTAAGAGCAACATATAAATAGATCTTTGTAAATGAAAAACATTTCCATACTCCTGGCGTAATCCCCTGACATTTGCACTCAGCATGATTCAGCAGCAGGAGACACCACCTACCCTCAATTTGCCCCCCATATACATAATTATACTAACACATAGCGATTTAACACTGTGAGACAAAATGGTCCCAAGGGTTTTCTCTAGCTGGAGGTCTCCTTGTCCCTACAAAAGAGCAGAAGGCTCTCACTCTATAGAATGTGTTTTTATTTACAGTGTATGTTCTTACTGATGGCCTTAGAAGCTAGTTAGTCCCCATGCTAAGCTCCATCCATGCTGCCACAGCTGTATTAGTAATCCCACCTGAAACAGTTTAAAGCTAGTGCAGGTACCTTCCTGGCTAAACTGCAACAATTCTCTAACATCTGTGGACACAATTTAATTAGGAATCCACAGGCTGTTCCACTCATTCTCTAACATGGCAGGATCCTCTTTTTTATGAGTACCGGTAGTTTCAAGCAGAGACAACTTGGTCAACATGGCTCCTCCCGAACCATGCAGGGTGGAAGATAAATGAGAGGGTAAAATGTGAAAGAACACTAGGGGCATGTGAATGAGCTCACCTCATGGCTTTAAATCTCTGTTCCACACTTTCTTCTTCCTTTCCACAATGTTATGGTGGAAAATATTTTAACAAATTTTTTCTAGGTTGCAGTGCCCTTATCACAACAGGATCCTGAACAGTGCTTATTAAAAACACATACATCCACAGATATCTATATAGATCACTATTCACATACTGTAAACATTATAGAACTATTCATCCCTATGAATTCAGGAGACGTCTCACAGAAAAAAAAAGCCAAACAGCAGTCTGAGAGGGGCTGATTAGAGTCTCTCCTGTCCTTGAGTCTCAAAGACTATGATTATGAGTCACGCACTGATAAGAGACAAACATCTCTGTATGGTCTCACTGGGAGACTTGCCCAGGTATCTGAAGTCAGAATATACATACACTATATGTATGATTCACTTCTTTTCACCATCAAAATACTGTGAAACCTGGGCTGTCATCTGGCAACTGCTTGACAGATTCAGCAGGTCAGGAAAAAAAATGACAAAACCTAATCCAGCTACAACCACAGAAAACTGAAATCAACAGAGCACAATTACTCTACCTAGAATTGAGCCATGGTGTACAAACAGGTTCTCAAAGATGTCAAAAAAACCTTAATCATCGTAACTTTCAGGTCTCCTCTTTTCTGTCTGCTCTAAAAATTAGTGGCAATAGTTTGAATCAAAACATGACATCAGTTAAAGACTGAACCACAACTACATAAATAAAGATTATAACATACATTAAAATAAAGCAAAACTCTCCCTCCCTCCAATATGCCAGTTCAGTCAAGACCCGGAGTAGCAATGAAGATGTTTAGGTTCTCATTTCCACAACATACTAAAGTGAACCTTCAATTATTTATTTGGGTTTCCATGATAGTGTGTTTCCTTAGCATCAGCATGAAACATCGTTTATGACTTTAATATGCCATATTCCATACATTTTAGCCTATTTCACAGCACATCTATGCAAGGCAGGAATGCTTTAGAAATCACAATGTTTAATTTCACAATGATCATGCATCATGATTTCAACCATACTGCCATGGAAAATTCCAGCCTATGCATAAAATTGACTCACCTGACTTTTATCATACCAACCGATGTAGATGAAACGATATTCCACCCATCCCTCAGCTCCTTCCTTGTCTCTCCACTTCACACTTAACCCCCACAGAAAACCAAATGCCCCCACACCCCCCATTTGCCTGGGCAAATGTGTGGGAAGATTTACAAGTCTTTTGTAATGTTATGGCCATCGACCCATCATCTAAGAAAAGAAGTTTGAGGTTTCTTTAATTTCATTTAAAAAAAAAAAAAATCAAGCAGAAATTGGTGAATTTGTTCTGTGAGACACAAGGAAACCACCATCTGGAGCTCACTGAGATACAAAGAGATAAAGATTCCTTTCATCAAGTGTCATACTGAGGGTCACAGTGAAGTGCTAGCAATAATCTGTTGCTTCAGAGGCTGCCTCAGAATCTTATATGCTTTGCAAGAGAAAAATAAAGATTTATATATTATCTGCCTGGTGATACTGAAGATTAGAAGAACTATAAGTCCTTTATGGAAGCATTAGCCTTTTATGGAAGCATTAGCCTTGCCACTAAAATCTATTTAGATGGTTTGATAATTCCTTTCAGGAAACAAAAAAAAAAATTAACTGGGAAATATAAGTCAAATATAATTAAATAAATAATATTTTGATATGTTGTTATGTTAAAAGATATTACCCAAAGGCGAATTCTAAAGTTGTCCTTTTATTAATTGCCTAAGGACTCAAAAATATTAATGGTACTTACAATTATGTACACCTTTTACATTATGCAAATCTTAGACCTCAGCTCTAATCTCCTACTTAACAGTGAGAATTGTTCTTGCCTGAGGTCCCTACTACTCAAACTTCAAGAGATTAAAAATAGCTCTCCAAACCATACAACGTTTCTTTGATATAAAACAACCTCAGCCTTTATGAAAAGGAAAAATGGCAGCAAGGAACTTGAAAAATAATGATGTTCCTCTGTTAAAAAAATGCCCTCATTTGAGACATCAGCCATTGTCTCTATGACACTAGATTTAGAAACTGTGACTGTGGAACTCTGCTGAAGAACAAGTCTGTCAGGTGCGTAGAGACTTCTGTGTACATAGGCACATTTGTAAGGATAGCAAAGTAAGCACCCTAATTCACAGAAAACAGAGAAGTTTCTTTTAAGCAGTAGATGTGTCCACCTATTTCTGCTTTCTCCAAGACCCTTATGACACCAATGGTGTATGGGATAACACGGGGCAGATCAGTACCTCCTTCGTACTTTGGCAGGCTATCCTTAAATTGGAAGATGCTACCTTCAGCTACTGTTTAAGAGACTAAGAAAAGTCTTGTTCAGAAAGGTGATGGGGAGGTTGACCAAGGTTATTGTTTAAGAAATGTTATTTCCTCTGAAGATGCAGGAGGTAAAATGAAAGATATTCCATAAATTCAGCCCCAAGAAAACAGTATGATTTTTCAGTACCTTTGCCAAAAATGAACTCTCTGTTTGCCATAAATTCTATTTTACAACATATGTAGATCAGCACAATGTGCACTGAAAAATAAATAAATGTTGGTCATAACTAGTTTGAAACTGGATTAAAAATGCTGAGGATCTGATTAAAAATAGCCAGGAATAATTTACAGTTTTTATTAATTTTGGAATGTGCCTGTATACTGAGTTTTTTGCAAACTATGTGTGTTGTGGGGTCAGAAGACACAAACAGTCATGATATGGTGGGAGAGTTAGGTAGTATGGGAGGGTGAGTAGTTCTGGAAATCATGACCACTTGTGGGATTTCACACCACAGAAATAACATCTTCAGAGGTTAAAGTACCAATAAAGAAAAAATTCTGAACTCGTTGAGGAAGAAAGCAAGCTCAGCAGACATAGAAGTTCATTGAATCAAGCACGGCACTGGGAGCAAAGTAGTTTGAATTTCCCTACACATCCGAACTGTAAAACAGCACATGATGCTTACTGGAAATGTTCCTGCTTACATCTATTATAAGCTAGTCTGCAGTCAAGAAAAACAGCTGGCACCCACAGCTCTGCCTGGTGTTTGGCTGTGCTGAAAGTCATGGCTCATAGGTACCTCTCTGTTTAGGCTCTCCTTGGAGACTTAACTCTTATGGGTCTAAAATAGCTTTTTTGATCAGCCGAATATCTTCCAGGTTCCTTCCTCTGAACTGTCAAGAATCCTTATACTTCAGTTATACAACTATTTTCTGCATAGGTCCTGGCCATCATGCAAATAGCCACTCATTCCTGTGCTAGTGGGGCAGTTTGCCCATCTCCTCCACTGCAACAGCATGACTGGAATGGTCCAGACTAAACCACTCATTTTTGCAAAGAACTTTTCATCATCTCACCAATCCAGTTTACAGAATGGCTTCAGAAGCAATCACACAGCTACAGCTGAGCAGGGGGTTAGTGAGAGTAGGACTTCTTGGACACATTGTACAAAAATGTTTGTGCCACAACTCAAGATGCCAGTCTCTAAACCATTCAGGTATCTGCTTAGCTTAGCCCAGGCTGGGACAGGTGAGCCCCATCAGATGGGTAAGAAGAATGCTCCTGCTTGGAGGGGAACTAGGTATGCTCCAGGAGGAAAGCTTGAAGAGACTAGACTCTAAGGTGTGTCAGGGACAGGAAGATTAAGAGAAAAACAAGGACCCAGCAAAGGAAAGAGACTGCTGAGAGGAGAAGGGAGTTGAAAATCTTTAGAGGTGATGGCGGAAAACCCATTTTTTTGTCACTCAGAAAACTGAGTTGGCTGACGCTAAATTGAACCCATCCAGAAGGACACAGTGTGGAAAGAGCAAAGATGTTTATAAACTGCTTTTATTTCTATTCCTTTTTATCTAATCACCTTGAGTTTTCCTAATTTAAAAAGTTAATCTTAATTACAAGCTAATAAAAACCTGGAGTGGGAAGTAGTTGTTGAGTGGGTGAGGGCTGTTGAGTTTAAAAAACTTACCCCTTCAGACACTTCACTGCAGAAATAGGTCTAGGTAAATCCTTTTCAACCACCTTTTAGCCAACCTGGGTGTCATCACATATTTCAGCAATAAACATAGTAACATTTGCAAAGCAATACGTACGAATTCTTTGTGGACTCAGAATATTAGGAATAATTCCTATTCTTACAGATTTCAGCATGAACTGGAGTAGACCTTAAATCTTCAGTAAAGTATCTTCAGGATACTCCGGAACACATTTACTGTGATTCAGTGAAGTAAATATAATTAAAATTAAACTAACTTGTCAAAAGAAAGAACAAAGTACCTTTTGTGATATAGTATCTTTGATTTGGTTAATATGAAAAACTGCATATTCCACAGTAGGTTTCCAATTCATAATTAACTAGTGATTTTTATTGAATTTACTTTTAGAGATATTTTGTTTTAAACAAAACCTAAGAGCTCTGTAGATTTCATTTGCATTTTGTTAATTTTCTTTCCATTGCCATGAAAAGCCATTCACTACTTGGCTCTAATAATTGTTCAAAGAATGTCATATAAGTTTTGAATTATACTTGGAGCCTATTTATGATAATTGGGCATTCATTTAGCCTTACTTACCGTATCAATCATGGCAAAAAATACATGCAGGTAGGCTTCATTAAAGAATGAGAGAAAGACTTCTTGAAATGTTATATATATCCTGAGTCTGACTATTCCGCAAAAATTAAAAAAAAAAAAAAAAAAAGTATTACCATGGCTGGCATATTTTTCCACATTTACTTCCTATATGTAGATTAAGTTGTGATTTCATTTTGACATATTTATTTGTTTTTCCTATGACAGATTTGTATTCAACAGACAGATTAATTCAGTATACATGTGTTTGAATTATAAATATTTTATACATTTCTTCACTGAACCTGGATATATATGTTCTCTACAAAGAAGGAAAAGAATCAGTTGGATCACAATAAAACCCCTATTGTTTGGTCTTCAAATAACAGGGGAACAAAAAAGTTTGCACTGCCAGTTTATGCTTCTACAGTTTCTGAGAGGAGACAAATATTCACATCACCAAAATACATTTCCATTCAATTTTGCTGAAAATCTTTTAAAAAAATTGATGGATACAAAGACTAAAAATGACAAAAATAATCACAAGAGTTTCCCCGATAGATTTACTCGTAAACTCATCATCTTAAGGGAATTTAAACTGCAGATATGCTGTTAAGTTATCAGTGGACAGAAAAAGATGGTGAGAATATTTCCAGTGGAGAACCAACACATTTTATGAGAATCAAAGATGACAAGCTCTCAAGTTGCAAAGAAGCATAACTTGTACCGTGAATATTATTCATCAGGTTGAAGCCTTTTTCAAAATATGCCAGGGGATAGTACAAGGTTGACAACTGCTCTCTGGGAAGTTTTATTTTGTCAAGAATTTCACAGATGTGATTATGCTGTGTAATTTCAATATATTTTACTGGACTCCTTCAGGCATGGTTAACACTCTACTGAAAAATATATCAACAAAATTGGTGAAGTACTTCAACATATTCAGTGTCACATAGATTAGGCTGACTGAATAGTTGGAAGAGATTTAAAACTTCCTACTGAGTTATTTAGCACTATTTGGTTATTTTTTATCTGGCACTACCTGATCATTAAATGCAGTCCCTCACCATAACAGACTACCATATAATATATATTTATCCAGAAGGGTACACAAGAAAAAGCATTCTTTGCCCTTCACACTTGACAAGTGAGAACTCTTTCTCAATGCATTATTCCACAAAAAAACTTGAAACATAAGTACCAAAATTCATAAATTAAAAAAAATTGAGTGAGTGCCAAGAAATAATGGAAAATACATTTGTTCTGTGTTTGCACTGGTAGGGAATTTATCAGGCAAAGAAAGTTGAGTAATTCAATGAAAAGAACTAAACTATGCTACAAATGAAGACCAGAAAATCTCTTCAGTCTATTCTAAGCTAACATGGATGAAAACTTCTTCTTCATCTTAGTCACCTCTTTAAGTGCCTAACAAGACACACCAAACAAGCACTTCCCCTGAGTGGTTTCAGAGAGCCACTAAGGCTTCCTTGACTAGTATCCCATCTCTGTCTGTGGCCAAAAGAAAATGAAAAACACCCAGAATCTGTATCACACGTAAAAATGAAACACATTTTTCCTATTCTCTGCCATAGACCAGCAAAAACTTTGAACCATGAGATTATTTAAATGCAATACAAATATGTTACACAAGCACAGTGATCAGTATTTTCTTTAGTTATGTCTAAGGAATATCAATAAATTCATCAGCTGCAGCTGCATATCTAATGCTTATATCTCTAATTTCAGGACTGCACCTATCCTGTCATACAAACCTTTCAATTTGTTCTTCATGTTCCATTATGAAATAATTTTCGTTCTTTGCCTCCACAACTCTTCAAAAACACTTTCCACAACCTCATTCTGTTTTTAAAAATCGTCTCTATAATTACATGAGAGATAGTATTACGTGCTTCCTTTGTGGATTTTCAGTACTTGAGTGATCACACACACACAAAAAATTGATCACAGACGAACTCTTGCAACTGTATGGAAGGAAGAATTTATAATGATAATTGTATTAGCTTTTACATTTGCAATAAATAGGTATATATTTCATAAAGTGTGAAAATCAACAGAGGGCAACCTGCATTACAATAATAGATAAAATCAAGGCAGCTCTACATAAATTTCAGGCCTTTTTAAATACTACATTCTAGGCTTTGTCTCTTGGAGTATTCATTATATTCCAAAAGCTCAATATAGGTGAAACCACCGTCTCATCAAAGTCAAAAGGTGTTTTGACATTTGCTTCAACATGGCCTAGACCCATCCTAAGATCAAAAGATACAAACATGTGCAAAAAGAAAGGAAAAATGCACATAAAATCAGTGTTCTTTCTGAATTTCCTTTAAAAAGCAATTTATGGTCTCTCCTTTTAAAAACTGCTTCAGGATTAGACCAATCTCTCATTGCTGTAGAGATAGTCATATGAAACATAACGTGTCGCCAGATCTCAAACATTCAACTAAGGTTTTGGTTTTGTGTGGTTTTCAATGTATTCTTTTTCTTGTCCCAGGTATGTATTTCAGCCCTTTTACTCAAGTCCTCTGATGTTTCAGTGGTGTGTTTAGGAAACGCAGGGCAGTTTATCCAAATAGCCATTCCTGTTCTAAAAGTTAAAACCACCCATCTGGCACATAACTTGATGCCAACTGTTAAGCATTGAACTGATAAAGGCTCATGACAAAATGCTAATTCTCTTCATGTTTTGCATRAGAACAGTAGAATGAATATGGAGGCTATTAAAATGTGAAAATGATTGATGCGTGCATCATCAACAGCATCTCCTACTCTTAACTCCAGTCAATGATTCAAATAATGCCAAGCCAACATTTTCAGGAAATGTGTGAGGAATTTGGCAGCTACCTCAGCTTTCAGGCTCGTTTTACGAGTAGTTCCACAAAACCCAAGTCAAATCATCCTCTCCTTCAAAGACTGTTCTCTGAAATAATATCCGGCTGGTGTTAAAAAGAATGCACTGAAACTTGCTCCTGCTTTAGTAGTGGCAAGTTCAACTAAGTGCAAAGGGAAAAATATCTATTTGAAACTCCAGAACTGCATCTTTTGATATTAATTAAGAGACATTTAAGGGGTCTTTCTAAGAGTTTTAAATTCATCGATTAAATCTATAAATCTGTCTATTGGAGTCAGGGCCCTGATAGCACCACCAACCCTGACTGTCCCTGCCTGGCCCCCCAGGGCTCCCCACAGCCCAGGACCCCACGTCAGCCCCCCAGGGCCATCAGCCCCTGCCCCAGCAATGCCACAGCAGGGCTGGTCTCCAGCTCCCCACAGCCCTGCCCAGCCATGGGCCCTGTCAACCCTGGCCTACCCACAGGCCCATGTCCCGGCCTGTCTTCAGCCCATTCCCAGGGAGGTGCCTGATGCCTGGGGCTGGGGCTGCCCCGGTGCCCCTGACTGCCCTGCTCCTGGCTGGGGGTGGGACAGGCCCTGCCTGCCAGGCCTTGCCCAGCCACCCCACCATGGGGAGCCCCTGACACCCCCTGCTGCCAGGGAGCCCTGACACTTGAGTAGCACATTCTTTAATCAGTTATTTCCTACCTTATTGATTATGATAATTAAATAGCATATTAAAACTGTTAACTTATTATTATAAACTGCCCTTATTATCCATACATTCTATTGAGTACTTTCTTTGGTCAATCCAGCAAAAGGTATGAAAGAATGTAACAGTATGATCCGGCGAGCATTTAACAGCAACTCTAGAGAGCTGTTTTCAATTGCCATGGTTTTCATATAATGGAGATAGATACAAAATTTTCCTCTCTCGGTAATGTGCTTTGAGATTGCCAGGTTAAAACAACCCTTCACGAGTGTAAAATAGGAGTAAATCTTTAGTGACCTTTAATAATACAGCAGATCCTGTAACCATACAGAGTCCCTGTCTGAAAAAGAACAGAGATCTAAGTTCAAAAGACATGAAGAATCCTGGAAGGCCCTGAGGAGGATGGTTACAGGTGCAGAAGATTCGTTGCTGCTCTTGCTCCCTCCTTTTGTCCATTCAAAAAAAAAATATTCATCATTTGGTATAAGTTATGGTCCAATGTTTTTTCTCATTTCAGTCTCAATGTGACAAAAACATTGGTACATGATTTTCAAAAAACAATAATTCATGTCAAAAACAATTAGAATTTTCCAGCTGCAGATCAGTGAATAGTTGGTTTATTTTTATCTTACAAATAGGCTGGGCTAGTGCTTAATATAAACATTAAGAATCAGTCTCAAAATCTCATATTCTGGTATGCACTGTCCTAGTCTTTCTTTAAATAAGAATACAAAGTCAGCTGGCCAAAGGGCCATCTATCCTAGCAATCCTGTTTTCAACGGTGGCTGTAAACAGTAGATGGGAGATATATAATAGGGCAAGCATATATGATACTTCCCTTTCACTCTTCAAATCTCCATTTATTTTCAACTCAGGGATTTCCAAAGCTGGATAAGGATTCTGTGAATTTTCTACTGCTACGACAAGATTCAGCCTGGATCATGGCACTACTTTCCAGCTTCTGTGCTGGAAAAGACAGTCCTTACAACTGATAGTATATTAACTCAAAGAAAACTGCTGGCTGTTTTTAAAGGATACTCCAGCTCATGCCTTGCATAGTTAAAATTTGCAAATAATCAAAAATTAACTCTAAGGATAAAGCCTAATAATTTGACAGGGTACTGAGGAATTCCACTGCAGAGAATGGGAGAAAAAAACAGTCTACCCTCCATTTATCAAGAATTTTGTTAGATACAGTGGTCTTTGTACAGGAACCCAGCCAAAAATATACTGCTGCCAAAGCCATTGCTTCGGCCTCCTCAGTGCAGTCAAAGCTCAGCTCTATGAAGATGTATTCACATGTACTTTTTTCCAAAGGTTCACATCTCTTTGTAATGCCCCAATTTCTGCTTCTGTTTCAGTAACTACAGTTGGTGGTTCTGCTATCATACAACTATGGATGAGAAAACAGCATGATTTTCAAAAATAATAATTTTCTTCCAGATCAAAATCTATGTTTCTGTCTCTATCCAATTTTAGGATGACACAAGGTCAATATTCCAAAACAAAAGATTCCATTAAGTTTCAATACTATTTCTTAATGCAATTCAAGAGATGACATACTATTAAATATGTATTTTCAAAATTCCCAACTGGAGACCAAAAATGTTACTAAAACTGTCTGGAGCAAGGCTCTGTGATTCTGCCCATGTCAATTGCTGAAAACTCCAATTTCTACTCAGGGTTTATGAAAGTCATTGAAATTCCACAATGCCACTGAGTCCTGCCAGCACGAATTGAGTCTCAACATCAAGTTCTTCAATTTATTTGACTAGATGAATAATTGTTATTTTTCTTAATCAAATAAAGATGACAGCATAAAAAACAGGGATTTTAAGTTGTCAAATATCCACTGAGAAAACTGAAGATAAAAAAAAACCCACAAAACATTATAGCAAACTTTTCTAAGTGTTCATTTTTAATTGTACAGTATGTGAAAACTTCTCTGTGTTATGGAGTTTCTAGAGAAATAATTTATATAATGTATATTTAAAGTATGGATTTTTTGATACCTAAATTAAATACAGATAAGATATTATTATTATTATTATTATTATTATTATTATTATTATTCATAACCGAAGCTGGGAAAAGCCATTAAGATAATATTCATAGTCCAATGCAGTCTTAAACAAAGAAATTGCTACTCTGCCCCCATAATATCTCTCTCATCATCACTGGCAGCTGGAAGATCAGCAGGTTTTCATCTATTATCATTAGTTACTGGGCTTGATGATGATTACTGTGCCACTTGAGTCTGGGATCAAATAATTAGTACTTGTAACTGAAAATGTGAGCCTTATCACAGCTTCTGCCACTCTCGTGGTAATTTCAATGTACAGATAAAAACGTGTTCTGTATGACTGTATTTAGTCTGAAGTTTGTACTGAAAGTCCTGATGGACAACCACACCAAGATCCCTGAAACATTAGTGAGACATTCCTAAAAGTGGTCAGTTATTAAAATGAGACTTTTTAGTACAATTAATAATGCGCGTACATTCATAACCTGTTAAAACCACCCTATGCCGAATTGTCCAAACCTGCAGAGAGGCAAAGTTCGTCTGGGATTGTATCTTCTCTAACAGATTTAAAAATATTAGTTCTTCATAGTGTGTGCTATCATCTCCAGAACATCAGCGTTGTCCTCACCTTACAGTAACCTGCAAAAGGACATTATAGGGAATATTTGCCAAGATCCCACCAGCGCTGCTTTGGCCCTGCTGCACTGAGTGGGTGTCCTCTGTGGCCTTCTGAGAGTCTGTCTTGGAAATACCCAGAGTGAGAAAACCCACGAGGGACTGTGAGACATAGAGTTTGGCAACTGTTCCTCCTCCATATGTTGATATGCTGATTTAAAACTCTGAGGAAAAAAACATATTTCTCTAGCATTTACAATGAAGCAAACTTTTCCAGTATAGATAGAATTTGAGAAATTTATTTCATGTTATTAACATTAAAGTAGGTTTATAGTATCATATATTATTATTTTTAGAATATTTTCACCAAACTTCTAGTGCTCTATCAATAAGCAGGGATTTCTTTAAATTAAGAAGGGTAAATTTCAGCAATTTTTAAAATACTAATCATTTCAACCTTGATTCTGGGCACAGGCTTAAAGAACATTTTAATAACTACCATAAAACAATTATTGTTTGGTTTATACAGTGTAATCCATTACTTAGCAATATTTATCACATCTCCATCTACAACTTTACTTCCTACATAGAAAAATTAGTGAACTGTGGCCACTTCAATTTTATAAATTGGAACACAGCCAGAGTGCTGCAGTTCTGAGAGTTACATTGTGGAAAGTGCTAATCACTGAATGGTAAAGCTTCTGCTAAGAAAATTCTATTAAAAATACATAATCCACTGGACTATGAAATTTTCATGTGGTTATCACATTTATGGCTCTAAATTTTCAGGAAAGAGGAGGGAGAAAAAAAAAGAAAAAGCAATACTTTAATTTGGAAATGGCAACTTCTTCTTTGGTTCACATATGAGTAAGAACTTTTTCTTATGACAGAATCATATTATTAAAATATGCGTAAATAAAATAAGTAAAATTTTGCCTTGGATTAGAAAGTGTCTAAGAGACAAAACTTTTTTTTTTTCCCCCAAATCATAAGAATGAGGATCTGGATAGCAATATGAAGCTGGAGCCTGAAGTTTAAGTGCATTCCTGCAGCCCATAAAGGAGTAGAGAGAAAATGTTGAATCTTGGAATAGGCAACGGTTTGTCCAAGAGGCAATGCATCAGGGAAATTATAATAATCATTTTGGTGACCACTGTAACATGACAACCAACTTACATGTTTTTTTAAGATGGAGGTTGAGTTTATACACTATTATAGGACATAAACCCATACATTATATTTTTACAGTTGGGTAAACAAAAGAAGTTTAATCCTCCAAAAACTTAGAAGGAGATGGAAGAGGACAGAGACTGAGCATGACTCTCTTCAACTGAGCCAATAGTTGCTATTAGGGCACTCATTAAAATTATGGAAGACTGATTCTGGCACGACATCAAATGTTACAAAGATGTAAATCTCTCTCTCAAATACTGTGCTGTTTTTTTCATGAAAACATTTGAATGTTATCAGATCTGAAATGGAATCAGATGTCCAAACCTCCCTATTTTTTGCAAAATGGAATTTCTGGTTTTTGGCTGTTACTACTGATAGCATGACTTCCATTGATGATTTTGACAGAATTGACAGTCTTGAGAAACATTTCTATTGTGTAAAATAAGCATTTTCCAAGGGAAAATTACTCCACCAAATATGATTAATTTCCTTTAACATTATTCTCATACGATCTACTTTGTTTTTAACAAGAAAGCGCAAGATACCTGATTCTGTTATTAGAAGCAGCAGTAATTTCATTTCAAAACAAAGATCAATGTATGTAAATTTCTGCACAATTCATTCTAAACTAACAATACTTGTCTTGGCAAAACTGCATCATAAAGAAAGGCACATTGTAATTTAACTGCCTTAGATCAAATGAAGCTAGTGACAACACCATTCTCATTATGGTATTTTCCCATTTTCTCTTAATCTGTTTCTAAATAGTGATGAATTTATTAATCTCATCCAAATATGTCTCACTTCCAAGATATGACCATGCCTTAGTGTCAAATAAGAATGAAGACAAATTTCCATACTTAAACCAAAGCTGTTGAAGTATCATACAATAGCATATGTGCAGGTGCAGATTTGATACAGAATCCCATTTGCCACAGTTTTCTTAAACATAATCCTTAGCATTCAAGATCTGCAAAAGTTGGATCATTCGCTAGTAATTTTTTTTAATTCTTTGGCACAGCAGTATTACAAAATATTGTGAATTTAAATACATTTGTGTAGAGACATTCAGGTCATGTCAGTTTTAATCACCACTGTTTCCAGTTACTATTAAAATCTCTATTATATCTGTATTTTTGTTGTTACTGGTATTTCAAGTTAAAAGCAATTTACACTTGATTATTCTTAGACTCCTCAGGGCACATTTGGAAAATTTAGTATTCTATGTAAATGTTTTATATGTATCATATAAAAATTGAAGTAAAATATCTAATTTCATACCAAGTCATTGAATAGTTCAGAATACAGGCATTTGAAAACAGGGTCTTTACTTCCAGGTTATGATTTCATATTCAATGTGGGGCAGAAAAGATAAAGATATCACCAGATGCTAAACTGTCCATGACTTGTACTAAATGAAGTTCACAGCTTTTAGAGGCAGCGGGGACTATTATGATTCTCAGGTCTGGCTCCAGATTCAGCACAGGCCACAAAGCTTTACAGAGTAATTTCTGCATGAAACCTATGAATTGTATGAGGTAAAGAATTTCTTTTGGAAAGGCATTCTTCTTGGTTTACACTTCATCTGATGAAGAATCTACTCCACTGCAATGTCCCCTTCACCATCAAAAATGTGTCAGTGCCCATTTAGGTAACAATGTTACAAAACACATTAAAAAAGACCAAAGCCTTTCAGTGGAGATGGCAATGTAAAGGAATGTACTTGCCTTATGCAGATGGAGTAGTGCCTACAGAAAAAAAAAAGTACTATTTGTGAATAAAACATAAAGAGAAAAATACATAAGGAAAGGGGTCTGGAACCAAGTAAGTTGCACACAACCAGCTTCCTGGGCTTTATACACTTGTTTTAGACCTACCTCTTCCCATCAGATCTTATTAAAGAGAATATATTTATTTTGCTTTTTCATTCAGTGTTTATTGTTGATTTTCATTGCATTTTTTATTAAAGAAATATATTTCAAGCTGTATAGTTGAATCCCAGATTATTAATCAACAATGTAGAATGCTATCTTTTGACTCCAAAATAGAGCACAAACTGCTTGAAGTGTTGTATTTTAATGCTCTGTAAGTAGTGGCTAATACTTCAGCTATATAAAATGAGTTATTGATATTTCAGTGCATTCCTATTTCGAGTGCAGAAAGCTTCAAATTTTTTCATTTGTATATAATTAGGCTCTAAATTTTACTTTTTTGCTCTACAAAGAAGGTAGAAAGTAGAGATACAAACATAAACTTTCTCCTGTATCCTTGTCACTTAACTACCATCATTTCACAGTCTAAAGTACAAAGCTTTTCTCAACCACCCAATGAATGAGTTTCTTGTGTAACTGAATGCAGGGATATGATTGAAGAGCAGTAACTTGTGCATCATTTAAAAATATTAGTGGAAAACAAAGTATATGAGCTTTACAGAATAGTGAGCAGTATATTTAGAATATCTTTCCTCTCAGGACCAAGAAAAAAATAGAAAAAATGTTTTTACTCAGTAGATTTGATGAATGCCTACATCTGTAAGACTTACTTGTTCATCTTACCGAATAAAGTTGTATAAGTGCTTTTCTAGGTTTTCAAAGTTTTTGAAGTGCTTAATTCCAGCACAGGTAGAAGAGAGTAAAAAAGATTCCATCCTTCTTTGTGCATTTTGATTTTGATTGCTCACTTGCCAGTAAATTAACACTATACAAACCAGTGGATAGCAAAGGAATTGCATACATGGCATTGAATGTACACCTTGAAAATGGTGCTTTTCTTCTCCCCAACATTCTGAATGCTAATATATAGAAAATAAAATCTTAGCTTAAAGCTCCAGCCTCAGGCTGCGTCTTCAGAGAAAGAAATCTCCCTGTAAACTGGAAAATTTCAAATACAAGTTTGAAGGAGAACAGAGAGAAAGTAGAACACAGTTTAAAGCTTCAAAGAATTTCTTCTTCAGTTAACTTACTTTTAACATAGTTATTACTTTGAGGAGGAATTTATCTGTTGGATTTCAAATTTTCAAGCATGATTTCCTACCTTCCTACATGATTTCCATTTTTTCTCTCCCACTAGGGGATTAAAATAAATCACTGCGGGTTTTTTTCCAATGGATTTTAGACTTAACTGTATTGCAAACAAATGTTGCCAGTTATCCTCTCTACCCAGCTGGTTAGTTTTCTTCTTCTAGATTCATAATATGCAGTCTCACAGAGAAAAGACCAACATCCTTACTCGCTCCGCCCTAACTCTTACTATATGCTGCTGGTGCATCTGAATGAAAATATTTCACTGTATGAAAAACATATTTTTGACATGCCAACAGCAATTGTTTAAAAAATTATAAATTCTCAGAATAGTCATTTATCCCACAGTTTGGATTTAAAAAAAATGAAAAACGTCTCATCTGACGAGGTATCCTTTTTAAGCCCACAATTCATGTATCAAATCAGTTTTCATAAATTTGAAAAAAAATCCCCTCTTTGCTGAAAATAAACATGATAGACTTCAGCTAAAACAATTTTTCAGAAAGTCATGTGTGTCTGTAAAGAGATGCTTTTAATAAAAGTGCCTCTCAGCTACAGTGGTTATTGTGTACTTAAGCACATCTCCTACTTTGATTTGCAGCCAATATCCTGATATAAAACCAACCATCCTTCTATGTTTTTCTTCTACTAAACTGTTGTTTGTTTTGATGACTGTAAGTAGTAGTGCACATGACAGGGCTGATAAGGAATCCAAATTTATGCCAGCCTGTGTCTACATCCTGTTTACATAACCCCATTAACTGCTTTGGAAGCTGATACAGCTGCAAGAAAGATACTATACAGTTCATTATGTCTTAAAAGAGCTTGTCTGACTCAATCAGTTCGTCCTGGCAGTATTTCTGAAAAACACCTTTATGGATAAGGACCTCAAAGTCAAGTTCTCATGAACGTTCTCATTTCAGGAACCTTAATGAAGCATCACAACTACCGCAGTTTGCATGTTTCTGTTCTATCATTTCATTTTCCTGTACTTGATGACTGACCACTTACTTGAACAACCACAGTGCATTTAAAATTCATAAATGTATGTTTACATAATACTAGCAATGAAGTTCTTTTGCATGACATTGAGGGCAGAAGACAGGAGCTGAAAAACGCTTTGGAGTTACAATAGGGACAAGATTTGGATTAGAAGCAACTCAAAAGCAAGATGTGCTGTTAACTCTTGAAGCACATTTTTTGTGAATTTCCCTTGTCGTCACTTCAGAAACACTCTCTAAATTATGAGCACATGCATGGTTTTGCATTCCCACCTTCTATTACCCATTGATATCAGAAGCTGAACAAGTCTGACACTTTAATGGAAGGGATCACCTCATTGCATTTTGTCTAATATTAATTTTCTTCTGTTTAACTTCAGAGTTAGCTATTCATTTTGCTTTGGTATTATTGTTTCTGTTTTTCTTTGTCTTGTTTACCTCTTCTTTTAACTTTGAATTCCCCCAAGGGGTTGATTAGCAATGTGCAATTTAATGGGGAAAATGACTACTTTCTTGCCTTGCAAGATTTAGAAATGTCAATTATAAAAAGCTCCCATTCCAGCTTTTGCTCTGAAGCCAAGTCTTTGAAACAAAACTCATACTGCCTATCTTCAGCAATATTGTTTTGTGAGCTCTCCAGCAAGCCAGTTATTATAAAATTCACAGTAAGGCTGACATTTTTTGCTTTGTGTCCATGCAGGGACACAAATTTGCTCTTCATCTCTCAAAAACTCCACGTCTTTACAGATTTTAGACTAATTATTTCAGGCTGCCTGACTGCCACAGTTTGTGTGCTGCCTGATCTGTTACATTTGCTGCCAAATCCACTGTTCAACTATGCTTATACTCAGTAGCACTCTTCATTAGGACACACTGCAGAGGATGAGAAACTTTATTCTTTGCATTACCACAATTAGACATACCCATCCTTAGGTTCTTAACAACCACATAGTATCTGCAGATATACTGATGATCCTCATACTGGTATATGCGATATACATTGTTTCTTTTTATAGCATTAATGATACTCAGTTCATCAGATGGATAATATTTTCCTACAGTGACGACATTTTTTAGCGCATCTTAATATGTGTGTGTAGCTTTCTGCTCTCTTCTAAACATCTCTATGCTTTTTATTTGAATTTCCTGATATTTTCACATTTCCTTGAGCTTGTTTTCAGTCATGGTTTGGGAGCCAAGTTTTACAAAAAAATCAGATCTTGTAATATCTTTCAGGTACTTGAACAGGAACCAGATCTCAGGGAGGAGGAATGGATGGACTCTCCAAGGAGATGTGGAAGATGCATCTCCAGCAATAGTCTGGGAACTCCAATAGGACCCAAAGGGATACTGTAAGGATAGGGATTCTAACGTTCTATGTTCAGTCTCAAAATCTCCATATGACCTAAATGGACCTAATTTCAAAACAACTTCTATTATATGAAAATGTTAATATGAGAATGCTCTCAGAGAAGGATCTCTGGTCAGTGAATGCACTGTTGAGATAAAGAACATCATTTGGCCTAAAGAGCAACCTGTGAGGGATACCAAGGCACTAGATAGTCTCAACAAACTAAATGGACAACAGTAGAGTAATGTCCTGTATATACCACACAGCTACCACAATCAAAAAGCCCCACAGATAGACTATATCACTTCCAAATAAATCCCTGATGCTTTTGAGATTGACACTGGTCTAGAGAAGGAAAAGAGTAAATAAAATGGGCTAGGAACTAATCTCTGGTTCTCAGGCTGGCAATGCAGCAGTTTTTATTCACTTGCCAGAATTATTTTCAACCTCAAAATAGTACAGTAGCATCTAAAGTGCCTATTGGGAACAGATCCTAGCATATGCTGTTGACTCAAGCCACTCCTGAGAATTGTCTGGGAGATTGCTAGGTTGGAGCAGATCAAACCTATGCCAGAGAGTATGCTAGCAACAAAAATGCATGGATGACTGCTCAGCAGTGCTTGAGCCTTTGCCATTGCCCTGTTTCATTCACTTGTAAATACGCAAGCTAGCTGACCAATACTGATGCACTGAAGTTGTCTTACTGAAAACAGCAGTACCAAAACTGTCACTGCTTTTCTAACATACAGCATGATCTTTGTATGCCTGCTATGATGCTTATACAAGACTCAGCAGGACTCAGCTGCAGTATCGAAGTCAGAGTGAGGAGTCTTTAGAAAAGTATTTCTTGGCATAAATTTCACCTCTTTTTATAGAAGCACTAGCTGGGGTCCCAGTTTTCACATGTCAAGACAAATGCTACTTTTCATATGCGGATTTAAGTCATACAGCCTTATGCAGATCTGGCACAGAAACTATAAATGTAAAGACACAAGAACTGATGAAGCTGAGGTTGACAAGGAACATCCTAGCCAGAACATTATCCATGGAATTGCTGAAGTTGGATTTGAAGCTGATCTCAGTATATAATCCCACAAAAAAGTCAAGAAAACAGACTGGAAACAAGCTTTCCTAGTCTTCTAATTTATCTTAAAGAAGAGCTTTACTGTTAAAACATTAACTAAGGATGTGGAATTTCCTCAGATAAAAAGACATTTAGCTAATTTAGGTAAAGACATCAACTAACACTACCTCTAACATCTAATTTAACTTCATTTAAGAGTGAAGTTCTAACAAGACTTCAGAAAGTAGCAGAAGCCTCCAAGAACACATGCACAGGATCACAGCATATGCCTTGAAAGTGCAAGCACAGGATGGTATCAGAGGCCCGAAAGATTAAAGTACAAATTGCAAATGGCAAATTACAGTCCCTAGGATTTACTGCCTAGGAAAGAGACCAAAAGAGCATATAGCCAGCATAGATGAACTATACCATACACATTCAGAACACAAAGGACATAACAGGAGGTATAAGACAGTCACAACCCCAACAAGAACAAGAAGAAAGCAAGCACTGAAAGAGAAGAATTGGTTCATTGTCTCCCTGACTAAGGATGCTGTGCCTGATCAATGCTGCAACTTCAATGACAGCAAGGTGTATTCCTTCTCTCCCCCTTTGATGAAGAAAGATCATTGCTTTTCATTTGCTGATCACCAAACTTTGTTACTGTGGACTCAGTAATCATATATATAAATATTGTTACTATATAACTGGGTTAAGTAAGGAAGATTGTAAGAAGCAGTTTTTGTGTGCGTGCATGTTTGTGCTCATGTGTACTTCTATTTTCTGCTCCATCCTTCCCACACTACAAGGTGATTGACACCGCAGCACAGAGTCAGAGTAAACTCAGATGTGACATCTAGATACTGTTGTAGTAAAGAGCAAGGAAAATCACCAAGATGGTTTTCTAAGATGGGCAAGTTAAGTATTCTTTTGGAGGTATCTAACATTCTCCATTGATTAGAAACAGAACTTAGAAAATTAGCTCAGGTTAGACACCTAATTTTTAGATGGCTACAATTTGGAAAAATGTACCATGCTCCTAATATAGCCTTAATTTACTGATACAGCATATTCCCAAAACAGAAACTACTTCCACCCAAAAGCTTCACGGCTAGACATACAAAGCTCCATAAAGGAGAGAAAACTCCATAAAGGAATGCAAACTTAGAGAAACATTCCTAAATAAATGCATTAAAAACTATGCTGATGATAAACAAAACAGAATGAGGTTGACGTGATATCTACTATTTAACATAGATACTATAAAAAAAATCAGGAACATTTCTATAGCCCCATCTCATTTTACTGTGCATTGAAAAGAAAGGGACTCTACTCTGGGTCTTTTTCRTCTTTTATGCTTTCAGGAAGGATGGATAAAGACACTTAGGATGACTGTGACCTAATATCCCCAGAGGGTATTAGGTCACAGAGAGAGACTGCTAAAAGATTCTCATCTTGCTTTCAGATGTGAAGCTGAGTGTCCCATCAGTCCACATGACTCCAGGAGCTGGCAAAAAAGGCCTATTCAGTTTCTTCTCCAAGTGCTGGCTGAAAGGTACTTCGGCCTGGATTTCTCTTTCCTCAGAATTATGGCATTCATTATCTTAGAACTTTACCTTACTATTTTAGGTCAGATCTAACATGACAAGAGTACTCAGGCAAGTAGCAGTTGTTCGGACCCTAAAACAATAGTGGGAATCCAGGCAGTAGAAAAAATCAAAACTGTGGGAACTGAGACACTAATCTGAGTGGATCCAGTGTTTCACTACAGATAGGTGGAACTGCTGTTCTGCATGTTTTCTAGGCTTCATAATTCATGCTGTGCATATTATCACTAGTGGCAAAGTTGTAGTGGTGAAGCTTTCCCTGTTCAAAACAATGCCATGGTATCTAACACACAGCCACATCTGTTCATTTATAAAGGTATTTCTACTCTGCTCATCTCAGTTGCATCATTTATATAACATATCTGTTAAAATTTATGACCCTTCTATTCAATAAATAGTGGAGGTTGTATGAAATTATTTCAGTCAGAAACTGAAGGGAAATTCAATACTGTAAACTCATTCAACTGAAAACCTGAATTTCAAATCGTATGGCAAAATTTATTACAATGAGATCTGCAGCATTTCTTCTATTTATTTTTACCASTTCTACGCAAGTATCCTCTTCAATCAATGCAACAATTTGACTTTGGCCTGTTTCAGTAATAAAGTGTTTTTTACTCTTAGGAAACTTCCTTGCCAGACTCAGTACCTGTATTCTAACTTCTAACATGTCTGCCCTTTGGAAATTTCTGTAGTGTCTCTAATTTTCTTGGCTTCCCTGTGAATAAAGTATTGCTTGTGTTTCTCCAATTTTTATAACAAGATAGTGAGAATCTACAAGTGCTACTGGGAAGGCTAGCACTATCTTAACATGAGTTTGCCATGAAAAGAAAATAATGCATGTGCTGGAAAAACTGGCAAAATTTTTAGACGTACTGAATGTACAGTTTTGCATCATTTAGGGACATGTTTCCCACATATAGATCCTCATTTCTTGTCTGCTTACTTTCCTTATTCTTTCCAATATAATCACTCAGCTATAATAATGTTAAATGTTTAATACAGGAAAGTATTCAGTAACTATTCAGGCAATTATCACCACTGAAAGTTTTTAGGCAAAAGCTCACAGCTGTTAACCTACACAGAAATCACTATTATCTTGTTAAGACTTGTGAGTAACAAAATACTAAAATAAAATAAAAATTAAATAATCTGTCTTGCTGGTTTCATTCTTGAAATGTAAACTTCTGTGTTCCCAGCATGATAACTATAATCTGGTGCAGACTCAACAGGCAGTTCATAAGGATTTTGTGACACTGCTTCTGCCCATACTTCACATCTAGTCAATTTTTAAGGCATTGTCTTTTTGAGCTTACATTTTTAGTAATGTCTTTGGGCTATTTGTTCCCACAGTTTTAGAAAATATCTTTAAGAAAACTGCTATCCATCCACAGGTACTATTCTATGGTCTAGGTATGCACACTGAGTGGAACTAGATCTGAAAATGTGCCAGGATATATTTCCAGCATTTGTACTCATTCTTTATATTGCCTAATTTTCTTTACTAATTGATTTCTTATCACAGAATAGTGGTAGAATATTGCTGATTATATTATCTGGAAAAGACAGAAATATGTTCTTCCAGGAACTATGTAATTTAGGAGAGTTTGACTTCCAAGCATAATATCAAACAAAATTATTAGGAACAGTATTAATGCAGATATTGCTTCAAATAAAAGCTAAGACATTTCTTCTCCAAACACGCATAGGTTCAATAAAAAAGATATGCTATTTTCAGTCTGCCTTTGATAAAGAGTGACGATAATTTGCAAGGGGGTACTTTTCATAGAATCATAGAATCATTAAGGTTGGAAAAGACCTCAGATCATCGAGTCCAACCGTCAACCCAACACCTCCATGCCCACTAAACCATGTCCCCAAGCATCTCATCTACACGTCTTTTAAATACTTCCAGGGATGGTGACTCCACCACTTCCCTGGGCAGCCTGTTCCAATGTTTAACCACTCCTCCAGTAAAGAAATTTTTCCTTATGTCCAATCTAAACCTCCCCTGGCGCAACTTGAGGCCATTTCCTCTCATCCTATCGCTAGTTACTTGGGAGAAGAGRCCAACACCCACCTCGCTGCAACCTCCTTTCAGGGAGTTGTAGAGGGCGATAAGGTCTCCCCTCAGCCTCCTCCTCTCCAGGCTAAACAACCCCAGTTCCCTCAGCCGCTCCTTGCAAGACTTGTTCTCCAGACCCTTCACCAGCTTCACTGCCCTTCTCTGGACACGCTCCAGCACCTCAATGTCCTTCTTGTAGAGAGGGGYCCAAAACGGAACACAGTATTCGAGGTGCGGCCTCACCAGYGCCGAGTACAGGGGCACGATCACTTCCCTACTCCTGCTGGCCACACTATTTCTGATACAGGCCAGGATGCCGTTGGCCTTCTTGGCCACCTGGGCACATTGTTGGCTCATATTGAGCCGGCTGCCTACCAGCACCCCCAGGTCCTTTTCCGCCAGGCAGCTTTCCAGCCACTCTTCCCCCAGCCTGTAGCGTTGCATGGGGTTGTTGTGCCCCAAGTGCAGGACCCAGCACTTGGCCTTGTTGAACCTCATACAGTTGGCCTCAGCCCATTGATCCAGCCTGTCCAGGTCCCTGTGCAGAGCCTTCCTACCCTCGAGCAGATCAACACTAACATAGGCTGGCATTACACAGTCCTGAGTTCATTCTTTCTTAATTAAATAGACTAGCTAAAAAACAATTCTAAGCTGTTAGGAACTTAAACTCTGCAACTTAGCATCTCCTTTTCTTCTTACAAAATAAACATATTTAGCTCACACATGGAATTCTTAGAAATTCTGCTTTTAGTTGAATATTGTTCTCACTAACTTTTACTCTGAACTTCAATGGAAGCAGACAATAGGCAAGGTTGAACACTTTTGAAAATTTTCTCTCAAGTACGTACATCCCAGGATTGTCTGGTGGAGGAAAAGGGTAGAAATAAGTCTATTTTTGTATTATTTTTTGAAAAACCCTTCTTATATTAGTCAGTGGTGAATTAATCTTTCCTCAGATATGAAAAAATTCTAGGTTGGTAAAGAAGCAAGGAGCAAAAGAACTATACAGCAAAATGCTTGATCAATTGCACCAGGTCTATCAGGTGTGTAGCAATCTTAACCAATATGCAACATAAGGGTTTTGGGGGCGCAGAGAGGGTACTATTATGTACAAATAGAGTGAGAAATAGGTCAGTGTATGTTGGGTGAGAAATCTGACTTCATTAGATTAGGAGTATTGTAAACATCACAGAAATAGCATGCGAAAGGAGTACAGTTAAGTGCAAATCCTACCATAGATAAAGTTTCTAAATCATAAGAAAGCCTGTCTCTACATATAAGCCATTTAATAAGCCCTAAAATCTCTACATAAGACAGTTTCTTCTTACTTTTATGACTTATACTGCCAGAGCATACAATAACTCAAAAATTGTTTTACAACCAGAAATCTAACTGCTTAACAAGTTACTGAATGTGAAACAAATCTAAGAAAACTGAATCAAATGATGAAATTTGGAAGACTATGGCATCAACAATGAGACACATAGCTATATTTCAATAGCCTGTGAAGCCAACCACTAAATCAGTAAGAATGAAAGTAGATTTTTAAGACTATGGCATGCAAAACAAATATTCATTTGTACCAATTATATTGTTTATATTTCTGAGGATCATTCTCCTTTCCTCCCATTTTTCAACAATAACTGAGAAAAAATGGGAAGCAAAGTATTGTGACCAACGTAATGCCTTCTTCAGAGTTCATAAAATAAAAATTAAACCATTTATTGTAATTATCAGGGCTGCTAGGAATAACTGCAATAGTGAAAGCCATCAAGAGACATTCCGTATTTCACTCCTTTTCCCTTGGCTTAGAATGAGCACATTGTCATGTTACTGCTGCAAATCAGATTGTTGTGTTGTGCCTTCATCCTTGATTTCATAGAAACAGGCTACCCTTGTCTTTGATGTCATTACCCCAAAAGATTGCTGCTTACATTAAATTCTATTACTTTTTTTTCTGATTAAAGATGTTACATTTTATCAAATGACAGTAAATGTAATTCAGAAGACATTGAGCTGACATCAAAATGCTCTGACTAGAAACTACCTATTATAGAACTAAGAAGACATTAAGGATTACCAGTTGTTTGGTTACATACTCTGAAAGTAGCCTTAATCCTCTATTCAAAACTGAATCTACTACTTACAAATGAAGATGAGAAACTTGCTATTCAAAGAAAGTTATAAAACTCAATAGGATTTTCATGCTCGGTTATAGAAAGACACTTTCTTTTGTACTTTATCTGGCTAAAAGATGGATCTTCAATCACTCTAGTAAATTTGGGGGACATGCTTTCAGTAAGTACATAAGCACTATCAAATGGACAAAGAATAACTGGATATACAGGGTTACGTAAGATGAAGGAAAGAGACAAACACACAAGAAACACATCTCAGAAATACAGAAGAATTTATTACTTTAACTAGAACAAAATTAGCCTTTTATTAGTATGAAAATATTTTTGGCTAGTTTTCTGGTTAGATTGTAATTTCAGCATGAAGCCAAATGCCAGAATTTCTAGATCACACTTTCTGGGTGAAGAATCAAATAGCATAGAATACTCTTTGCTACAATCATTCTGAATTATTTTACAATTTTTCTTCTATTTAATGATTAAGGTGCATTATATTATATGTTTTCCATTTCCCCACACTTTCATTATTTGCATTTTCTATGAAGTGGTAAAACATTGAAATATTTTCTGTTTATAGCATGCATGAGTATTCATCTCACAGAGCTCCACTAAAATTTTTCGAAGTGATGAACAAGTACAATGGACTAGTAAGTAAAATGCTGTATAGAAAGGAATACAAATATAGAAAAAAAAGCAATATATTATCTGTACATATACTGAAGAACTAATCTGTTTTAAATGCCAAAGGAACCACCAGAGTAATTGTCAAAGAAGACATTTGTCAACTGGAACTTTAAATCAATGTCTTAAATATTACACATAAACAACTGTATATCAGATTAGCCCCTATCCTCCCTTAATTCAATGACAAAACTAATAACTTTCCTTAGTTCTCTGTGTTCATCTGAAAATCCAAAAGTGTATTTCAAAGTTGTTCTTACAGATCTGTTTATGCTTAATTTTCTTTTATCTTCCTTTATTTCTGTGCAGACCTATAGAAAATGCAGTGTGGCTGTCAATTTTGAAATACCTGCTGTTTTTTAATGTGTTTTGAAATTTTAAAAAAGGTGTTGTTTTCACAGTCTATTCTTATATACAAATGGAAAAGAAATTTCGAGTCAATGTTTTTATCACTGAGGTATTTTCTCAAGTTTTTAAGGAGTAATCCTAAAATAAAATCTGCTGAAAGAACAAAACCATGCTGTAAGCAACAGCAAAGCTTTCCTAAAACACTCAGTACCTAATTCTWTCACCTGACCATCGGATAACGCCACCTCATGTTCTGCAAAATGTTCAATAGTGAAGTACCTGGACACTGATGTCATTTAACATCTCATCAAATTTCCCAGAATAAGAAGAATGAAAACATTCTGGTTTTGCTTGATCCTGCAGTATAGCATATAAATCTAGTTGGTGAAACGCCACTTCATTGCTATGCCMCCATATGTTTCCCAGCAGGAGAGGCTGGAGGAATGAACTCACATTTGAAAACATTCAAGCCTTCTGTTTAACTTACGGTTTCATTCTCTGAAAAAGGGTAGTGTTTTTGGAAATGATGCTTTGAAGACTTTATGTATGTACAGTGTTTTGGCACCAGCCAAAAAAGGAATCATCAAAAATTACATCTCTTTTCTGACACTTAATAATGAAACAGAAAACAAAAAAGCAATACTTTTACTCTTTAAAAGTATCTTTAACTAACTTTGCTGTTTGCTGTCAGCATGTAATAGCTGTCGTCATGATACCTGCAACTCATCAACATCTCAGGAGAAGTGATGTGGGTGATATACAGTCCTTTTGTATGGACTTTCTATGTAAAATGCTAAAACTCAAACATGGTTCTACACAGATGTTTCCAGCCATCCCAACTCCAAGTATACTAAGGAAAAAAATACTATGAAATTTATGTGAAATTGAATAATACAAGCACTTTAGGATCCCTTCTGTTATTCATTTAGATAGGTAACTAATTGAATTTCATGCTGCCACAAATTTTCAAAAGGTCACAGATTGAAAACATTCAGACCTATGAATAACTGTAGAATTTGTCAGGTTTGAAGCTGGAGATTTTGGCAGCCTGGATGGGTGCAGCTGGAGCTCTGGCTACCCAACAAGTAGTGATAAATAGCTTAGACACTTAAGAGACCAAGGCTTTAAGGAGAAAATGGCTCTTTTTCTTTCCAATATGAACTTGGGAAAGGGCACTCTGGATGGGAGACAGCTCTCCTACTGTATTCTTCTGAAAAATCCACCTAACCACATGTTTGTCTAACCAATTCAGTTTAATTTAAATTATTATTATTCATAGTTCAGCAATGCTTGAAGCTCTCAGCTGAAATTGGGGCTACTTTTTACTAGACTCCGCTCAGAGGAAAAAAAATGACGCAAAGAGCCTGCAATAGATAAGACTGATGATAAGAAAATAGAAGGCACAGAGAAAAGTCACCAAAAGGCAAATGGCAGAGTGAATTTCCAGCTCTCCTAGATAACATTACTATTCTTATGCCCGTGCTACTTCTCCCATTTTAAAAGGATAATGTTGACATTTCAAAGATAACAATTTGGATTCATAGTTCATATGACTACATATAAATGAGGAATTTCTCCTCCCTCCATCTCAGAAATAATATTTCAAGCTGCCTGAATGATCAGAAGGACAGCAGTACATGACCATAGCTCCTACTTACATTCTTCCCACAGTTTGGAAAGTTATCTTTGGAACAGTAGGAAATTTTGAAATGAATGCTTAGAGCCTACTGCACCCTGCTATGACAGGTGATCACTAAGCAGATCTACAGCTTTGCAGTTGCATACTGTGTGGTCAGAGAGATGCATATATCTTTTTAAAATAAAGAATGAAATCAATGCCGTTAGTGAATGAGGCTGAAAATAACCCTACAGAATGTCAAATACACAGAGTGGTCCGCCAAAAAAACCACAGTGGAAATAAAGAAGCAGCATTATTGAATTAGGTATTGTATCCACAGACTCACATTCAGTAAAGGGCTCGAGTGACCAGAACAAAATGGTTAGTACAAAAACCAATTGGAAGGGAAGTCACTCCTAGTAATAATATTTTTAGCATGTTGTTAACAGAAAGAGGAAGATAAAAGCATTCTCTTTCACTTTTGAATAGTTTTGTTAAGTCTATCATTGCAACAGTATTAACTCCCCCAGGTTTTTGACAATTTTCTTTAGAGTGACTACCATAACCTTTTCCAAAACTAGATATTTTGAGGCATTATGAGAAAGTTTCCTGAAAAAATTACCAGCAGCTGTACTTATATATCAAAAGCAAAAGGAAAAGAATTATATAAAACTGTAGCTTTCCCTGTAAGACTACAGGAAGACTCACAGGATCACAATAAAATACTGTTTTACAACACGCCAGTTATAACTAACTTTTTCACAATCCCAGGTTAGTACATGATACTAACATTCATTTGGAGAAAGGAGGATGTAATTCATTTTCTCCCTATAATTATCTGACATTTTGTAAATCAACAAACTTCAAATGTCAACATCCATTTAGATCAGTGAGAAAGCTGTGATGCCATAAAAATTAAAAGGGATCTCAGGAGGCACTGGAGTAAAACACACTGCAGGAAAAAAATCAAACCATGAAAATCTACAACATTTCTTTTAACTGTCCAACTTTATTTTTTTAACCTTTGCTTATGAAAAATAATCAAAGCTAACTGTCAAAGTATAAAATAAGCCTGGTAGGACAGATACCGTGATTCTAATCATTAATAGTACTTTCATCCTTCCTCTTTCCACTCACAAGCCATTCCACTGATTTTTTAAAAAACTTTGTCTCATGAATGGAAGTTGGTCTTCATGAGAAAGTAGATAAATGCTGACTTTTAGAATGAAATAGTTCGACAGCTTTGAGCTTTAGTGAAAATTAGAAGGGGAAAAGAAAGTCCAACATTTTAAAAGAGCCTTTCATCACAACTGAAATATTTTCATCAGAAACTTTGGCATCTCATCCAGTACCTTTGAAGTTGGCTGTAAAACAAGACAATCCGTCGTACTAGCTGGGTAGGAATGCCCTTCAAAGAGTGGTGAAACTATTGCTTGTAAACATCAGTCAATTTGAAATGCCTGCATTTTTACTATATATGTTGGCTTTGTACTTAACTACATCTAAGATGAAAAAAGTATGCTTAACTTGTTTAGAGACATTAAAAAACACTCTTTCTTTAATTCCAGAGCTAACCTTTTTAGCCAGCTGTGATGAAGTGATGACATACATTGATTAATCATGGAGCAATCAGTCAAAAGTGTCCTATTAAATTTTTGACCAAATGTATATAGATTAAGGCTATTATACCAAAATCTACTGTTTTCTTCTGTTGTTCATGTCTATATGAGTAGTTAAGGTTAAATATCAAAGTCACATTTTCAAGGCAAACAGAACGTAAGCACATAAAAAGGAGTTAAAATGAGAACTAATATAAAATTAGGGTTCAAGTACCATTTTTATACAGAAAGGATGTTACCAAATGAATTTATGAAACCACATCCAGAGCTTATATTACAGTATTCTATGAAAACACTAAAGGCTCAGAAAAAAATTCAATATAAAACATGAAGTGTTCCAGAGAAGATTATTAAAAATTACATTGTTCTTAAAAATTAGCTTTTGTAGATAATTTATTATTTCTTAAAATACATACCTGTCATTTTATGTCTTAAACAGGAATATGTAATTCTATGGGACTGCATTCAATGAGAATATCAGTACTAGTCAATGCTACCCTTATTTTTTACATGCAATCTTTTAAATCTGTTCAAAAATATTTTTATATTATTTCAATTATTGTTTCTCCATTTTTAAACTACATTAAAAACTTGTTCCCTCTTTAATTCAGTACCTACAAAATTATTTATACAGTTTATTAATGAGAGACTCAAACACTGTTGAAGTTACCACAACTCAAGACAAATGGGGTCTTTCAGTAATTAGGATTCAGTTGGAAAGATATTTAAACATTAATGGTAGCTCAAAGCATTTCCTCTTCTTTTCTATTTTGTTTTTCTGGAGCACTGACTAAGCAAAAAAGCAGGAAAAAAATAGCTCACTCAGATCAAGAAAACATGCAGGAAGGAAATTTTCATTTACAACCAAATTAACTTTTTTACAATATTTCAGCAGAATCAATAGTAGAGCCAATGAGGAGTCTGATCTTGCACATCCTTATCCACCTGAAAGTCCATTTAGCATGAATATTTACAGTGCCAGGTGCTTTGAAAGAGAGAAAATAAATTTTTGTATATATCCTCTGAAAACAATATTGAATTGAATGTGCATTTAGTGATTGTAGGATGCAATAGAAGTTGGTAGACAAAGACCACCTTGTTCACCTTCAAAATATATGCATAGAGTTGTGGAGTTGCCTACAGCAGTTTTTCCTGTTAGTGTGGCAGGTGATTTGCTGTCCACAGCTCTTTAAAGATATTCCAGACTTGTTTTTTGACCAGGGAATTGATGTCAAAATCAATTTGATAAGCAAAGTTTCTCTTTCTTTCACCATTAATAGCTAATGAATAGATAGGTAGGGACCACATGCAGAATACATAGGGCAATGTGCCAAAAAGTTAGAGAGACATCATCCTTGAGGATCAACAGTGCCGATGATTGCCTCTAAATTAAAATAGGAAATGAGACACAAAGAAATACACTTAAAATCAAAGAATTCTTTCCTTCTAAATGTCCAATGTACATAAATTAAACACAAAGCAAGAAAAATGCCAGCTGTTCAAATAAATTACAGGTCAACACAAAGGAATCAAATAAGTCCAGCCATAGCATACTGCGGCTGTCCACAGGCACCGAGTCTCAACAGGTTTTTTTTTGTCAGCTGGTAAAATCATTAGTCCTTGTTGCTCCTGTTTTGAGCATTTTGTGGCTCTGGAGACATGGTTACCACTATGCAGCATGGTGGTGGATCTGACATCACCATTTCCAGCAGTCCTCTCTTTTACCACTCTAATACCTCACTAATGGCTACGTGAAGACGTTTTGAAAACTCTTTATTTAAATGAAGTAAACTCAGTTGAATGAGAGTAAGATCCCTGAGCTAATTTGTTGCAGTCTTGAAGGTGACTAGAGGGTTTTTTTCTGAGATTGTTTCCTTTGTTGAGAGTCTTCAACTACAAAAACCAGTTTGGATCAATAATATAATCTAACACCTTAATAGCAGCTAGTGAACATATGTTTCACTTAGGCATATGTTTGTAGGTCTGTCTGTCTGAACATCTGGTTCTTTTTGAAACAGATAAATAACACGGTATTGGTGGTCAGCCACTGATTCATCAGATAACCCTGGCAAAAATCTTTTTAATCCTCAATATTATTACAATGGAAACAGAAACTAATTTTCAGTCAGGGAGAGGATGTTAAATAGTCCTGTTTTCCTTTATTCTAGGAGTTTATGGCAGTAATGCTGAAATTCTATGAGATTCCTTAATTGTTCATTTTTTATTTCTTTCTTCAAACTCTTACAGCTTTAATGAGCTTTCTCTTCTATTGCAGAACCCCTTATTAGCAGGGGGGGAAATAGGTGTAAGGAAATTTTCTTCATAATTCCCAGCTAAGGAATGAGCTCTGAAGGGAGGGAGGAATGCCTGGGTAGCTCAGGGGATCAGAAAAGGAACAGAGAGCAGTTCAGCTACAGCAGTGGTCCAAGGCAGAGTATGCTGACAGTGACCAACAGCTGTAATTACCATCCTGTCTGTTTGGTAGTTTGTATGAAATGTATTTGGGAGGAGCTGGGAAAAGCAGGGTCTTCAGTCTAGTTCTCATGGGAAGCGTTCATGGTGCTTCAGCTGAGTCTATCGGCAAGCCCAGCAGTGTGGTCAAGCCGGTTTCCTGCCTCTAGGAGCAGTCCTTCCACACAAAGAGCAAACATGCAGAGGCAACATAAAAGGCACAAGGATAACCTCGGACATCTGACTCTTCTAATGTAAAGAACAGTCTGTTTTGAAGGCTGACCAGAGTAGACTTCTTTCCTTTTTTAAACTAACTCCTTAGAATAAAATTTCTAAAACGTTACAAATGCATGTTGTAAAATAAAAAAGCACTACAAAGCTTTGCAAGACTGCTTGCAGCAAAATAAGTCAAATCTGTCCCTTAACACTATCACTTAAGGATAACAAACTGCTTTCAAGCAGCTAATAATCTCTGTGGCAATTTATGTAAAAAGTACCAATAGGAAACCAAAATATGAGCTTGCTTTTCACTTATGAACATAATTCCTGTTCTTTATCCTTATTCATTTCAGAAAGTAATGTAACAAAGCCAAATCCACACCTTTATTGGCTTACAGCCTTAAGTGCTACGGGAGAACATAAATCCCAGCAAAGCCTGGTAACTCCATTGGCCTCTTAGAAAACATAAAGAGCAGCCATCCACTTGTCAGACAAACAGCTGGATCTGAAATATTCAAAGCAATTAACTTTCCTCTCAGATTTTAGGCTAATGTCTGACCAAGAAACAACAAGCTTAGGAGGTTTGTTCCAGTGCTTCTGTAATTAACACAAGGCTCATAAGTTACCAGCTATGTGTTATTAGGTCAGCTTTGGCAAACTGGGGACCAGATGGCAAAGGAATTGCAAACTTCCAAGAAAGCTCTCAAATATCCAATCACATAATAAAAAAATACTCACTCTTAGTACCTTATCTTGGAAGCTCACATTGGTTAGACGGTGACCTTTACAGGATTACCTTAACATGGAGGGAAATCAGCCCCTCTCTGAAGTGTTCTCAAATTTGTAATAGAAAATGGCTGCATGACTGACGTTTATGTTAGAAAAGAGGAAGGAAAAGAAAAAGGCTTAAATGTCTCCCAACATAAGCTGAAACTCTGATTTAAAGCCATTTGACTTTCAAAGGAACAATGATAGCCGACTGCCAAATTACAGTATGCGACACAACACTCTCACTCCATCAACTAGGGCAGGGCAGAATGCAGCTTCCAGCTCCTTAATCTTTTTTTTTTTCATGAATTTGCTCATTTTACCAATATGAACAGGCAGCCCCTTTCAAGTATTTTCTTTGTTTCCACTCACCCGCCCCCCCCATCCTGATCTGTCTGGCAACAAAAAGAAGTTTAGAGAAAATGACAAAGATTTAAAAGATACATTTAAAAGCAATAACTGTTGTTATCCTCTACTTATCAAGCACAGGTGGGGAGTGTAGAGTAGATCCGTCAGCCAGTTTTTCTGTCTTTTTACAGAACTAAAACATTTCTTATGCTGAAAACATGTAGCTATCAGCCAGTTATGTATTATTGTACTTACTGAATCCTCAACAGGTGTGGAAAATTTTCAGCTGTTCTGGAGAATTAAGAAAAAAAACCCTTCTATTTAAGGATATTAAAGATGTACTATCTTCTTCCCAATGTCAGCTTCTGTTCCTGTTATTCCAAAGCCCAATTTCTCCTCTTACTGCTGATATATTGCTTTTTGCCGTTCCATCACCATAGCCTGGAATACCACATTCACTTTAGATTGCCACACAGTCCATATACAGAGCAGCTATCTGTGATGCTCTAAAATCAAAATAACTTATAGAAAAAAAAAAGGCATGAATAATGTGTCACCAGATAATTTTTTTTTTCCTAAAGTCTTTTAATTAAAACAAGTAGCCAGCCCAGTTGTTTCCAATTCCCCCTAGATACTGAGTACAGAACTAAAAATAAACATTAAAACATGCATCAATTACATTCTGAAGAACAAAATTAGACTTGGGTTTGGACTATATGTTATTTGAAAGCAGTCTCAGAGTTTCTATCACTAATGCAGTGCTATCATTAATCACAGGTCTTATTATGTTAGAGAAGATGAGCCTTATTATTTTTCAAACCTTTAGATACACAGAATATGTAAGCTGTATTTACATTAGCATTTTGGCTCAGAGTACTAAAGCAGTTTTGAAAAGAATCACCCCACTTCTCCCTTTTTCAGTACAAGGGTCAGGTTTCCAGAGCAGTTTTGGTGCACGTTAACTAGATTCCTTGTGAAGAAAACTGAACCAGATGTGCATGAAATGCACTTCAATCCCTAAGGGGGAGCAGTCCCTTGGACGGATTTGGATTATATATGTGGTATAGACCACCTCAGTCCATGGACCAGACTAAATCTAGCCCAAAGTAAAATCCTTGAACCACATACACTAAAGATATTGGTGCCTCAATATAAAATGCTTGACCTACTGATCCCTCCCTATCCCACTACAATTATTTGTTAATGTAGACAACAGCTATGGAAGACTACAGAAAACACGTGAGCATATTACTGAACCTGGACTGAAATCAAACCTCACACAAACAATTCTGAACTAAGGATGTTCTGAACATTGTTAGTCAAGCCATGGTAGCACTCAGAAAATATTGTAACATTTCCATTCCCCTTCCTGGAATTGTTTCACTCGTATATTTAGCATAAAAATCCCTATGCGGTATTTTGCATTTTCAGCTACCTTAAATTTAGGTAGCATTTCAGAATATACAACAGATGCCTATAAAATGTCCTTGTATTACTTCTACTAGCATCAAGGGTGACATTTATTTACTGCATTTCATCACTGTTCAAAATAACTAGATGTATCAGGCCTATTTATTTTTGACCGATGAGATATAAACAAAGCTCCTGGGATGTTGTGGCACGTCAGGGCCAATTTGCAGCAAGGATCAGAAAATTTTGCAACTCGTCTATGACAGTGAGAGCTTGAAGACGTGGAGACAGCACAGGCACACATGGGGAAGCTGAGCAAAAACATCGTACCCTCTTCAATCTTTATTGCTTGTACAGTGAAAATTTTATATCCCCTTCTGCTAACAAAGCTCTTCCTTTGAGACTGCAATCATAGCACCTCACAGCTGAAAAATCACCAGTCAGTAAGAAGGACCCTGGAAGGCCAGACTGAGTGGCTAACATCAGGCTCTGTGCACAGGGCTGGCCCCTCCGYGGTGCAGCATACCGGTGGACCAGTCTGCTGGTATGGGGCTGTGCGCAGCAGGGCCAGCCCCCCTCGCTGGGGAGCTGCCCTTCACCTGTGCATGAGGGGCTGCAGCCATGCCTGTGCCTGGCCAGGCGTCTTCTGGACCTCGACTCGAGGTCCCGGCTCCACCTCGACCTGCCCCACCGCCAGGACTTGCCCAGTGTGGCTGGCCCTGGCTCCTGCCGCCGGGCTGGCCGACTCGCCTCGCGTGGTGCTTGGCATGGCACAGCACGGGGGCAGCCGCCTCACTGCACCCTGACAGTGATTCACTGACATATTAGCTATCATGTGTTAACTACCTAATAAAAACACACAGTGCAAAAGATACTAAGATACTTAGAGACTGAATTAATTAAACCTCACATAATAAAGGCTAAACTCTTCCTATCAATCAGATGTATAAATCTCATCCTGTGAAGTCTCAGGCTAAAGTCTCCTGAGATTAAAAATCCTGAAATTTGTAAATTGGCTAAGATTTACAGTGTTTTCAAAGAACTGATAAGGTGGAAGGCAGTTCGAGCAGAGCGTAGAAGTCAGATATAGGTATGGGTGGCAGACACGGAGTGCCTGCGGCTATGACTCTGGATTCCCAGCCCAGGGAGCATGATTTGCCTTCAGAGAGGTGCAAGGCACTGAGGCCTCCCCCCTGCCATATCTCTGGTCTCACAGCTGGATGCAGTTTGAGAGGCACTGGGATGAAAAATAGTATGTATTGGTTTAGCCTTCACCTGTGTAGGTAGGGAAAGGTGAGCAGTACTATAGTCTTTATGAATTATCCATAACAAGATAGCTAACTAGAAATAAGAAACTATTCTCTTTGCTACATCAGGGACACAAAGGGGATAAAAATACAAAGAAGCTGTTTCTGCTGAAAAAAGCAGCAAGGCAGGATTGTTTCTAAAGGAGCGTTTAAAACAGGGTCTCTCTCTCCACTACCTGGAAGACGTGGCTCTCGGGTAGAAACCAGAAGGATTCAGCAGTTCCATTCCTCACCTCGTTTATTACTGGACTTCTTCTCCTCTTATATTATTTTTTCTCTTTGCAAAACTGTTTTCAGTTCATCTGATGTAATTGTCAGGAGAATTCTTTCATTCCTTATCTTTTACTGTTCCTATCTTTAACCTGTAAACTGTTGATACTTGGATGTACTGTGCTTTAGTTCCTTGCTTCTCATTTTCATTAACATTTTCCTCCTAGCACTTAATGTTTTTCAACTAGTAGTTCTTTGAGTAACACAAAGGGCAAAAGCCATCTCTTATTTTGCTTTGCTACTGTCACTATACACGCCAGCTTATTACCTTCTTGTACAATTACATGTATTGTTTCAATGCCCGCTATGCTCTTTAGAGCATTCATAAAGTCTCTGCTATCCACATCTATATCCTTCTTAAAGACTTCTGCCAAAGAGGCAATCCTACCGACTTTGTTTTTTTAAAAATGCTTATTTTTGGTTCTATTTCTCCAGCTGTTTCATAGTACTCAGTCCTTACCCACTTAAGTGCCTTTGGGAATTTCAAATTTACATCCAGAAAAGGGTAACACATGTAGGCATACCTCAAACCTATTTTAATTGCATCTACCTCAGGTAACAATCACAATGGAAATGTAGAGGCATATGATTTTGTACAGCTTATTTTCTCAGGCAAGCTTCTTCAGTCCACAMTGAAGCCTCTGTCCATATAGAATTGACATTGCGACTATCACCCATGCTAGCCAGACACAGGGTATGGCTCCAGATGCTACTAGCATAGTAACCCAAATAATGTGCAAACATACCCTTCATTCCTTTATAGTGGAGTTTCAGAAAACCTACCAAAATAAAGTTGTTAGCTAATGTACTGCATTTCCAAATAGTTTGCCAGTAGAAGAAGCTGACATCTCTAATTTGAAATGCCAGGTCAATTAAATGTTTCATAAAGGGATCAATAAATCCATAAAGTTTGGAGATATTTTTGGGTGTATTTCCAGTTCAGTAGCGGTAGTCTTATTTTGACTGAATTATCAGCTAGGTGGTTAAAAACTGCAGGGCTAAAAATGACAATGAATGAAAGATGAGCAAAATAAATACACGACACTAAAAGCCAACCATGCTAGATGAAATGATGATTTCAGATATTAATTCAACTGATACACAGAATGCATATTCAGTGATTATGATTTAATGTCTTATCAACTGAAATCCATCTTTACAATTATATGTGATAGGCAAACACTATGAAGGCAAAATTTTATGCAAAAGCAGAGAAATAAACAAATCATGAATCAGAAATGTACTGGAAAGATGGTGCCAGCAGAGGATGGTGCCAACAGAGTTATTCATGTACTAATCAATAGAAAGCAAAAAATAACATACAACATGAGAAAACACTATGAAAAGTGAAAAAAAAATGTTAACACACACAAAAAAGATAGAAAGACTAGCCAAAATCTATAAACCCAGCCCAGTACACTGATTAAACTCTAATTTTGTCAGTATTTGCTCACAAGAATATCCTGATGCATTGCCCTTTAGAAAGTATACACTATAAGGAGCTAAAATAAAGAAGTAACTCTCAGAACATGTACAGAATGATTTAATCACAAAGTGCATTTCAGAGAAAGAATATATTTTTTGCCTTTTCTATTTACATTTTAAAGAGTTTAAGTTTATACATTTTATTCAATAGATGACAAACTAGAAAAATCCATTACAATCTAATGTGAAATTTCATGAAAGCATCTCAGTTCAGTCTAACAACACTTCAAAGAGAGATTTAGTTAAATCCAATAAGTAGGATTACATGCAGATGTCAATCAATAGGTGCTCCATATCTATCTGTATTTAAAAAAAAAATGAAATGTCATGCTTAATAATTACTTTTTAAATGTCCTTCTTATCTAACATAGCTTGAATAAAATTGTGCAGAAACATGTTACGGTATGCCTGTGCTTTGCAGCTTCAGAGTAACATAAGATATAACCTTCAGTTTCACGGTGCATTCATGTTTGTTAATGAAACCCATTTTTTGCCTTGAAATTCTGGGTATCTTGTATAAAGACAAATTACAAAGATGCAAAAAAAAAAGTGCCCAGGCAGATCTAGGGGTAAAAAAAAAAGAAAACGCTATAGAACAGCTATCATAATTTTTTTTTTTTTAATTTCCATGCCTGAAAAAAATAAAGAAATCCAGACACAATTAATTGCTAATAACACTTCCCTTTCAGATATCTCTACTAGAATAGACATTACTTCTAGCTGAATATGAAAAGATCCAAATGAAAGGCTAAAAAACACTTCAAAGTTTACAGTTAAAAGTATTTTTAAGAGGTGGTGTATGATACTGTTATCTACTATTTGAAGTCAATGCAGTATAATCAAATTAATTCTATTGTTCTTCTAAAAACACTGGCATACTCACAAAGAAAAAAATTTCATGCAATCCAACAAGCTTAGGTTTTTCAGGAGCCTACAGTGAATTACAGCACTATACTGGTAAATAAGCAAGCAAGCAAATGGAAACTACTCACTTCTGCCTCCTGTTTATACAATGCTGCCACTGCCGTCTTTGTGCAAATCAATTAAACTGAGCGATCAGTAAATCCTTCCAGTGCAAGTATTTCTCTTAACCAGTCAAAGGGTCACACTAGTTGGCTTCTGGCCAACGTTTTGTGTTGCTGACACAGCCAACTTTCTATGGCTATCTGTTTGTCAGTGATAAATACCAGAGGCAGCTTGCTCCTGGGATTTGCCTGTAAAGGTACCACTGTGTATCAGGAACTCGCCCTCAGGGTGTAATGGGCAAGCCAGCAAAGTGGCAAATTTGCAGCTTTGCCCTTCTGTTTTTCTCCAGGACATAATTCAGCTAAATACATTCTCTTACAAAATTCAGCAGGGAACTATTGTGGGCTGTATATGCTCTTTCATGGCTATCAATGTGCAGCATGAATTGAAAGTTAAAAAAACATCCTAAACTACAATAACAATGGAAAAACAGTATCATGCATGTTACTYGTAAAATCATGATGCTATGGGATATTTAGCTGTACTGATGAAAGGAAGGAAAGTGAGTACACAAGGCTTTAATTTTGCTTTGCAGCGGTCAGGTATAGTCATCTCTCCCATATCTCCCTGCTTAATATCTGAGAGAAGCAGCACTAGAGAACAAGAAACCAAACGGGAAAGGACTTGACAGTGCAAAGACCCAACTGTGCCTCTAAGATGATCACAGTACACAAGCTCCCTTGAGTACCACAGCCACAGGCGAATTGCTTTAAGCCCACGGAATATCTCCCTCTGACAGACTGGCTAAACAAATAGATGCTTTTGTAACAGTGCAAACAGCAAGTAAAAAAGGACTGTAGACTCAGCCAAACAAGCACCATTTCTTGGAGCCCCTTCTTATCTTACTTATCTGCCCTTCCCAGGAAGCTCATTGCCTGATCAGCCCCTGCTCTCTCATTCCCATACTGAGAGACAGTTAGACAAGCACTCAAAGTTTGCTCAAACTAACAAAATACAGAAAGCTAATTTAAGTCGTCTATCAAACACTGATAGAAGGACTTTCCACTGCCCGCATGACAGCAGAACTTGAGTATAAGTAAGGAAGCATACCAGCCCTGCTCCATCTACCCATGTACCTTTTAGGGAATGGGTCTGTAGTACTGATTTACTCTAGGGAAACTACCAAAAAATTCCACCAATGCTGGTATCAGTTCAGCAGAGCCTCATAACCTATACTGGAGCCAGAACTGTGTTTTGATACGCCTTAATTTCAACTGAGGTTACTGAAGAGAGGCTCAGGAACCTTTAGGATTCTTTTGCTTGGAAGAAATGTAACTGCTACCTATGGCTGCCACAAGTATTTGAACTTCCTAGTCTTCACCTGTGGTTCTAATTACTGTATTTGTAACTGAATTGAATGGTTTTTTTCTATTCAAAATTTTACATCCCTATATGCCAAAATTTCAAGGGCATAAAATTTTGCAAGGCCACATGGGAAAAAGGAGAATTAAATTCTGTAAGACAGTGTCCTAGATACTAATTTTGGGGGAGAAGTACCAGAATTATTTTGTATAATGTAGTAGTGTCACCCAGCACCAGAGGTATTTAATTAACATCTATTTTATTCTATTACATCTTACTTGAAGCTGAAAATTATGCATGAAGAATTTTTCTTGAATCCTCTTAGTTTAAGCTAATCAAGTGTCTAATGCTTGATAGCTGGAAAAATTAAATTGCAAATGTGTTCTTAAAAAGAAAAACTAAAAGTCATTTATAATGAAAATCACTGGAAGAAAATAAAAAAACCCCACAGATATAATATACATATTTTTAATCTCAGTTTTATATTTCAGGGTCCACATTCACYGTGGCTCCTGATGCTACCGTAAACAAATTACTGGTTTTTTTAAAGGTGGAATAAAATGCAAGATTTATTGTCTTTTATTAATATATATAAGCCAATAGTGAAYAATAACATCCAGCATCACTAAATGCTTTGGTTGGTTAAAGAATACACATAAAACAGTGTAAGTTACAAAACTAGAACATAGTATCAAGTATCCATTGTCTGCCAAACAGCAAAACAGGGTCTACACAGGGCTTCCCAGGCATTTTTCAGCTATGCATTTTATCAGAGGATGTCAATTTGTTAAAACTGAAACTGTAGAACCATACTAGTTTCAATGATTAGTTTGTAGGGAAAGGTTTCTTCAGTCAAGAATGAAATTTCTGGCGTAAGYGAGATCCATCCACAGGCCACCCTGGAAGCCCAGGCTCTCACATCACCACCTGAATCAGAGCCTACACCTGGGCACAGCAACCAGCTGCCTAGCGCTGCGCTGGGGCACCTTGCAATTGATACCTGAAGTTTTAATGTACCAGTTAAATATGTTATGATCATTTCTACAGCTCAGGAGTTAGGTCAGTCAACTATAAACAGGAAGACTGAGATTCAGGCCCTGCCTTGAATTCCCTCCCACCTAATACTACCTGCAAAATCTACCTTAACTTGAATTATCAAAAGAAAAAGGAAACAAGAAAATACTCTTGCACATTTTAAACAAAACTAACTTTGGAGAAGCCCGCAGTGGAAACAGTGCATACAAGTTTGATGAAAGAGTGTTTAATAGTACGTCTGTGTGCAGATGGAAAATGCTTTGTGTAATTTGTACTGTAAAAAGAGGTTTTTCTCATGTTTGCTCTTGCATGTTCGGAATTTCTGTCAAAAGTTTGTTGTCCAGACCTCTAGTGGATGGAAGAGACAACTTTGCCAGGATTGATAAGTCTTTGCAGAGTTCTAGCAAATACACTGAAGTGTCTTATGCTGGTGAAAAAACTCCTGATGATATAGCATTGAAACAACTCTCTGAATGGAATATCAATAAAAGAACAATTTTCTCTTCTGCCACAAGACCCATGTCTGCATCAGGACTTTACCAGCACTGCTGAATCACTTGTACTTTTATCCACTTCTTAACCTACAGAGCTATCCCTGCAACTTTCTAAAAGCAGAGCAAGCCTCAGTGCATGTATATTGGCCAATTATTCTGTGCGCTAGTTATGGCTTAAAAGAACACAAAATGGGAACAGAATTAAAAAAGATAATTCAGAAGAAAATACTGGGCCAAGTGAAGGCARTATGCACATGTGTAAGGGAAAATGACAACAGAGATAGTTATTCCAAAATATTTTTGAACCACTGCCAATCAGCCTCCTTAAATATCCAGATCATTCAATACTCCAAGATGTTTCCCTGGTGTACAGGAAGTACACATCTTTCTGTTTTCTTCTAAGAATGAAATAAATATTTCCATTTTCTATGTGAATGTAAATGTATCAACAGTCAGTATTGATACAGAATGTATACTTTCCCTAAGAGACACAATTTCTCATACCTCCAACTTAATTTATTATTTTAAACTTCAGAAAAAAGTAACCACAAGAACAGCAAATTACCATGCAGCAGTAGCACTACTGACTTGTTTCTTATTATGCAGATGGAAATCGGTGTCCTTTGTTACTTTCTCTCACCTATAAACCAGCAATTAACCCTTCTTCACACAATGAAGCTTATAAAAAAAAAGTATCATTAAATTCATAGTATGCAAGAAGTGAATGACTTTTTCAGATTAGGTGCCAAGTTTTAGAGGGGACATGAAACTTAAATGAACTTCGGGAACAACTAACTAACTTACACATCCAAACCCCAGTGTCACTATGTATTATTTACATACCTCTTTTTCACTTCAGTTGGGTACAGTGTGTTTCTTCATTTTGTGCCTAAAACTACCTTTAAACTCCCTATATACTGATAGACAGACTCTGGTTTCTCTGGGTGTTGCATTTATTGCTTTATGCGTTAAAAATATTCCTACCACGTGGAAGATAAGTGGAGATACAACCTAATTAAGCCTGCCAGTTAGATGATCCCATTTTCACTTGATTATAACTCAGTACTTACTCCAGCCCTCCAACACAACAGAAATCCATACCTCTGGATGCAGGACTAGAGTCTGATTAGTCAATAAGAAATCTGTATCGATACACTCTCACCCCCTTCGGCATTAGCAGCAAACTAATACACTCTCAGTGTAGCTCGGGGGCCAGCTGTCTAGTTTAAGAATTCAAGTCTCCAACATCCCTAAAGACACTGTGAGACGAGGGTTTTGCAGTAGTACAGTCTATCACAGCTTCCTTCTTTTGTCTCTTAAAAGAAATAAAGAATTGTCTGCAATAGCCTTACTTTATAAGCACACTGAAGGTTGCAAAGTCAATCACTTGCAAGTTGGGAAATGCCAGACTTACCCAGTTCCCTGTGTAAATTTAATTCTCCCCTCACTACATTCATATCTATGCATTGTGATATAAATTTTAATTACCCCATTGGATACTATTTTTTCCACAGGACATCACTCAGCCCACCAGATGAATGCAGAAGGGGGCTGAATTAACGTTGTACTAACAGTCATAAAAATGCCATTTTCAATTTGCAAGTGCTTGACTTTGCAACCAAAGTTACATTCTTCTGACACAAATCTGAATAAAATTTGAATTATATAAACATACATAGATTTGAAGGAATAATGGAGCAAGAGGGAGATGAATTATTTATATATGACTGGCATCAATGCAATTAATAAGAACAGCAGGAGGTGTTAATATCTACATCGTTGAATATACTTTGCAAACACAAAGTCATCATCATAATTTAGATATTTCAAAACATTTCACAAACCCACAGCATTATTACTTGTGACCTTAACCCTTCCAACATAAACTGCAGAAACTGCAGTATAACAAAGATAATGAAGACCAAAAAGGAAAATTGGTAAGCACTAAAATGTGCTGCTTGTTCTTCAAGTTTAGCATATTCTGAAAGGGAAAAATATCTGTGCTTTTGTAAAAGGTGAGTGGATGTCTTTCTAAGATGCAATGGGGTTATACTGGCATTGGTTCTACAAAAATATCTGTATATAAAAGATATAACTGAAAAAGAACCGGAAACTGACCCAAGAGATGCACTAATGTCAAAAGCGCCAGCCCTATGGCATAGTCAGTCATCTGGAAAATTGAGGCTATATTTAGTTTACATTTTCATGTTTTTATTAGCAAAAATCAGCTATGGCTAAACCAACCACTATCAGGCTAAAATTGTTATTTCAGATTAAATGAGTTTTTAAAATGATATTTGCTTGTTTATGCACAGAAGTGAGTCTAATGTTTTCCCCAATTTACAAATCTCCTCCAAATTCAAAGCCATATAACTGATGTCACATCAAAGGTGTAGTTCCTTTTGTCTCATCACTTCTTGCTATGATGCATCATGTTGTGATTAACTGCACTACCATACAAAAACATTATGGAAATGTAAATAAAAAGGCTCTCATTTGGAAAACAAATCCTCACTGTTGTTCTGTTGTTTTATATACAGTGCTGAATTCTCCTTCAAACATTTCCGTTCAGACAAAGAACAGATCTCAGTAACCAAGATCTTTTTTTTTTTCTTTTTTTTTCTCTTACCATGGATACTTTTAATCTCAGAGGTTCTACTACATACAAAAAATTTGATTAAGAATAAATAGTAATCAAGTAGATAGCTAAAGACATAATCATGTGAAATAAGAGCTCGGTTCTTTGTTTCTCTTATAACACTGAACTGCTTATTTCTTTTCTTTCTAGCTAGCTGCTGAAGGAAGTTTTCTAACGGTCTCTGCAAAGCCAACAGGAATTTCTAAAGAAGCAGCTGGTTTTTTATTAGAAATAGAACTAAATTATACAGAAAGTCTTATGTCACAATCATTCTACTTCCTTTTTTAAATAAACTGTCCCATCTTCCAAGCCTCATTAAAAAAAAAAAAAATCAATCCAAAGCACTGGAGACTGGATTCAGTCTTCCTTAATTGCTTCCATGCACTGCTGCTCCCTGGATTCACAAATTTGCCCTGTCAGCACCAAATCTAGAATATTTCTCTTCAGCCAACCCCGCTGCTTCTTGTTCCTTTTCCCAGAGTCCAGCCCCTCTGCCAGCCATCAGCCACAGTTACAAAGCTGGTTCTTCCATGGTTTCCGAAAACACAAGTAGCAAATTCACCCTCCCCTTTGAAAAAGGACAACTCTTTTCAGAAGCAAATTTAATGCAGGACATTAAGTAAACTGATGCTGTCATTAGTGCAAATGTCAAGTTCATTATAGCAGATGTTTCAGCTGAAGATTGCTACACATTAAAATCTCAAAACAAATGTGCAGAGCATTCACCATTTGATTTAGTGTGTCTGCTTCCATGCTCTCAAGAGTGAGCCAGAAGCGGCTCCAGGCGTCATTGCCCCGTCCTTATGTAGCAGGGGCAGTCTTCTGTTTGGGACATTCCCGAAACGCGTCCTGCCCCCAGCCTGCTGAGGACTGCTTTTATCAGCGCTTGGACATGTAAGATGYTGGTGAAGTACAGAATGCAAAAGCTACTGCTAATGCAGTCAGAGACTGAAAAGAGTTCAGCAATAGTAAGGAACCTCTACCATATTGCACACATCGTTACAGGAACCTCTTCATTTGGAGGAATCAGTTTCTAATAAATTATGGCATGATTCTAATAAATTATGTTGCTTTCTATGTGCATTTCAGTCCTGGAATAGACCTGCTTTTGGCGTCTTCGCACAGAGAACAGCAGGTGAAGCCCATTATCAGGAACAGTGATCTCTGAGGCTCTTGCAATTTTCTACCCAAACCTAGAGCACAAAATACTTTCCTGCCTTTCAGGCCCAAAGTGGCTGTAATACTAAATGCCAACAATAATTAAAAAAATAGATAGAACAAACTGTGTCTTAAAAAAAAAATTAAAAAAAATTAGGGGTGAGTTTTGAAAAGCAACTTCTAAATGTTCTTCCTAAGATTATCATTCAGTTTTCCCATAGCAGTCTTAGTTTGATTTATAGGAATTTACAAACTGCAGCTGAAACTCTTCTAAACGCAGTAACAACAGTCTGAAACAGATTAACCAAAAAAACTCTAGATGACATAAGGAATCCACACTACAGGATCTCCCTCAATCTTACACAGGCCACAGTATATGGGAGTCAGACAAATACTGCTTTAGAGAGCAAAATACTTCATCATAGCCTTATTCCCAKGTAGCTGTAAGGTTCTTTCTTTTGTGCTCAAAATGCCTGCCCTCTGCACTTCCTGGAATATGCCAGCCAGAAACCACTTCAGACAATGATCAAATACAGAATATGTTTTGTCTCAAGATGAAAGAGTTCCATGGATGAACCAGTGATTTATGAGCCTACACATGACAATGCCACAAACATTTATACACAAAATGTGACTCAGTATCAACCATCTGTTCACAGAAAAAGGCTGAAGAAAGAAGCACCAGAGGCATAAGGAAAGATAAGAGAAAGGCTTGGAGACCAGAATTAAAGCTTGGAGACCAGAGTTAAAGCAACAGTTCAAAAGCAATCTGCACTTTAAAAAAAATCTTAGCAATTTCATTTAACGTATAATTTCAGCTGACTGAACAGAAAAGATCTGTAAAGTCTTGCAAACGTTCTTGCAGAAGTCTGAACATATACTTGGCTCTAGTGAGACCAGCCTCACATGTAATCTTAAAAGTTAGGTCCATACTTTTGCAAATCCAGTTACAGCATCCAACAGTTTACAAGTGAACACAGTAACACACACTTTCTTGCTATTTGACACTTACAGCTTCACTGTTGTCAAATGTATACTTAATTGTTTCTGTTCTGCTAAGTCTATTACATTGTCTACTTCACAGTATCACTAAAATTTACTCCAATCAATGAAATTTTCATGCAATAATCCAATAAAAATGTGTATTTTACATTTAGCAGTATAAGGATGTTTCAAAACTAATCCATCCAAAGCAGAGTCAAGGATTTAATGCATACAATTCAGTTCAGAGAGAGCAAGAAAGCACAGCTGAATTTTCTTTTTACAAGGTGTATGCATTTATGCCACCGTAAAAGAAGAAATAAACTAATTTTATTTTCACAACTGAAAACAAGTTCTCAGTTGAGCAGCTTTCATTGAGCCAGCACATCTAACAAAATACATTATCAATGAAAATAAGATTACTGCATAATCGAGCCTTTTTTCTTCCCTGAACTACTCTAACATCTCTCACTTTATAGTTGTGTGAATACATACTTCTCATGAGAGAAAAAATTCCCACTTCTTTTTTCTGCTACAGAGAGGACCTGCAAAGAATAAATACTTGTGGGGTTTTTTTTATTATTTCTGATGGAGATGGGTTCGTTTGGAAACTGCTCAAATTCCACTGATACTTATTTTTTCCAACAGCAGAGAGTCCTTTTGACCTGTTCTTTCTTTCCCTGGAAATCACAACTGATTTACTTTAGATGCTGAAACTCCTTAAGCTGTAAATAAAACAAAACTTAGAATAAGAAATACTTTGACACTGCTCATTTGAATGTAAAATTGCTCCTTGAAAATAACAGACTGCATAATTTCAAGCTCTCCTCTCCTAAAGAAATCCACCACAGACAAAAAAAAAGACAAAATTACTTAACAGTGAAATTCAAACACGAAAAGATTTGGGTTACCTTTAAGGTGAAGTGTTTTAGGGTCACACCTTTTTCTGGACTGAGAAAAAGAATAAAGGAAGGTTGGTTTTTTACTTGTATTTTGTGTGTTTGTATATGTACTTTTTCTTTTTTTTTTTTTTTTTTTTGTTTTTTTTTTTTTTTTTTTTTTTTTTTTTTTTTTGAGTGCATTCTTATTTACTCTATACATCTTTTCCTTTAACAATACTCGCTGGGTCTGCCCTCTGTGTGTAGTTTTCATTGAAATAAAAGGATAGTGTATGCTGCAACCTTTCTCTGCTTTAGACTTTCGTGAGTGTGAAGACCCCTACAGAGAGCTGCTCTTCAGCTCTCAGGGAAAGTGATATTCTGCAAAAAATAGTCAGTCTTCTGCTTAAACTCCACGGAAAGTGGTCTGGTAGCCACAAACACAACAATCTTTGTAGCTTTATAACTATTTTTTAGACACTTAGACAGGGAGCTATCACCCATGGTGAAAGTGCTCATTTTCTAGCTCTCTTGATTACAGATGTGAACAGAAAAAGTCTTCCAGAAGGGATTCTTCTGTCAATGAAAGAAAAGAGAGCTTTCCTGGTACCTTAAATGTGAGGGGACGTCTCAGTTCTGGAAGCATACAGCTTAGCAAAAAAAGCTGGCAGTTAATTTCCAGACTTAACTGAAATTCAAACAACACTCTGGGCTCTAAAGGGGATTGTAACAGAGACCCAGTCCTGAAAAACAAAATGGGTGGGGAAAAAAAAAGTACATGAAAGATCACCTGGGAGGAATGGCTTTCTTCTACCATCCTGCTGAAAGTCATGACCATAGATTCAAAGGGCTGCTACATTAATGATATAAGGACTAGATTAATGTCCCACAGCAGGACTGGGTCTTTTATTACCAGGGGCAAGGGAAGAAATGCACAGAAGAGGAGCCACCAAAAAAATTTTTATGGGATCTTAGGGCAGAAAAAGAATAAATTTTCCATGTATAGGAGCTATCTAGATACAGCTGCTAACATACTTTGTGAGAAGTGGTGGAGAAGCTGCCACCATGATAAGCAATGCGGAACAGCAAAGTTGTATGAAAGGGGGAGACTGATGGAGACACACACTACACTGAAAATCTGGATTTACCTAGTGGAAACGTCCCTGCTATTAAACATGCCTTTCCTGACTGTGGACGGGTAAGAGCAGTCTAGTCCCTAAAGCCCTCCAGCTCCTGCACTGTAAAAGGAAAGTAGAGGCTCAGTGAAGAAGGTGGCCTTTTAACATAAAGAGGCAAGGATCTAGATATCAAAAATGTCTTGGTCAGCTGGCAGTAGCATAATCACTCAAATTGCATCTTTCTTTACACTGTGTAGAGCACTAGCAGAGTAGGCACCTGAGAAACAGGTTTATCAAAATCTCTAGGGAATTCAAAATGTATTTAACAGGAAAACTGAAGCAGAAAACTGACTCTTCCTGTTGGTGTCAAGGCAAAGTGGCAGACATGAGTCCTGGAAAGTGACTCTTACAGTGACATCCCAGCGTGCCATTAATGATCCAGTAGTTCAAAATAACTCAGGCTGAACACTAAGGCTAAATCTATACTAATTAAAAAATCCCTTGTTCAAATCACCACTTTGACAAAGTGGTCCAAGACAGGTCCAGTGAATTTCACATCTTTAGCATACACTAAATAGATACGGTGTATCTGCCGTGTGTTTCAGAAGTGAGCCTTTTACAAGTTCAGAGCATAAACCAATCTTCCTTCCCAGGCAAGGGTCTTTCTGATGCACAGGGTCACCATCTGTAAACTTCCAAACTTCCAAAAAATGTCACTCATTTTTTTAATGGGGGTCTAATCACCTTTCCTTCTCTCAGCAGTAGCTGTTGTGTAGCACCTTTGTAGGAGCTACTCATATGAGGACCTGCCAATGAAGCAGGCTCTCATGAGAAAGATTCTTGGAAAGAGACAGGGAAGGGGACAGCTGATGAATGAAAGCTGGGCAGAATAACCRTATTGAGGCCTATTTAATTGGATGATTGCTGTTTTAGATAGCAATTCAAGAGTTGATCCCCAAAAGGTTGTTGGTTTAAAGAGTTTGTTAATGAAGACAAGGGGTTTAAACTGTGTGTTGAAATTGTTCATAAAGCCTGCACGGACAGTGCAGGCAAATGCTAGTGGTAAGTGAGAGTTTCAAAGTCAATTTATGTCTGAAATGTCCCAGACAACAGATGATAGGGCCAGCTAATTTGCAGGGGAAGGAATAGCAGTAAAGGCAGAAAAAGGATTCCTCATTAATAAAGGAGGATTACAGTCCCAGGAGGCTTGCCATCACTCTGCAATCTCTAGCCATATGAAAGGCTTTCATATGGAAGGTCTGGAGTGACCTTTCATTATAGACTGCTTTTACTGATTTACATTCTAAACAAACTTTCTTCCATGAAGATGGTGAATACGGAATCCCATTTCTAAGAATTCATTAACATGGCTTCCTAAGAGGCTAGAGCATCAAGTGGGGAGTGAGGAAAAGGGCTTCTCTCTTATTCTTCTCACCAGTGTTAAGGTTAATAATTGTGCAGCATTCCAGGGATTTACTCCTTCAGGGAACAAGACAGGAACAAGAATCAAATTCATGTCTCTCTTGTAAAAACAAAAAGCAGTAATCACAGGCCCATCAGTGCAATAACATAGAATAGATAGATCATGGACTTGATAGATAACGGAATTGATAATAGATAATTGTGATACATAATGGAATTTGTGCTGTGTGCTAGAGCAGCTTGGAAGCACATTAAAAATGGTATGATTACCTTAATGAAAGAACAAGAAAAAGTCAACTACTGGGAACTTAAACACTCAGTAAAGCAAAACAAAATACCATCTCCATAATTCATAAAATCATACAATAATATCCCAAAATATTGCAATAGTACTTACAGAAGAAATTTTAATGTAATAAAACAAGTACTGTAGAGTTGAGAAGAAACTTCATTTAACCTAGATAATACTGTGTCCTGGTTTCGGCTGGGATAGAGTTAATTTTTTTTTTTTCCTAGTAGTTGGTATAGTGCTATGTTTTGGATTTAGTAT
>JAYKAV010002944.1:1145228-1224754 GCA_035582835.1 Phoebastria nigripes | reverse complement strand
GTGGTGCTTAGTTGCTGGCTGGGGTTAAACCACGACATACTGTCAAATAGGTGGCTCAGCAAGTGGCTTGAATATCATCCTATCTCCAAGCATAACGCTTCATGGAAAAAAACCCATGGATTTTTTTAGAACAGATTTTTTTAGTTTTGCAGGCAATGAATTTTTCTTTTCAAGTTTAAATTCATGTGAGACAATTGGGAAAGAAGAAACAAAACATTGCATTACTAATGCCTGTACTAACAATCCAGGGAGGACTCTTGCAACTCACAAACTTGATCATGTGCAACTTGGCTTTCTTTGGCTCAAGGAAAGAAGAGATGGATTCTAGGTGGAATACTCTGAACTACAGAATAAAGGTGGAGAACAAAACAGGACAGTTTAAGTTAGAATAGTCTGGAAAGTAGACTGTGGCAATTTTCCAGTGGCTGTTTCTTCATACCCTGTTTCTGAAGCTGAAGTTTTATTGATTGGTAGCCTTCCCACAGCTCATACCTGTAGTACCTTGGGCACAGGACACAGTTCTTTTTCCTCTCAACTAACATAGGATACTCAGCTGGTAGCTGCTGACATCATTAAGCTGTTTGCTGAGAAGGTCCTAATTGATCTGGAAAAAGCAGGATGCTGCTCTATGTTCTCAACATGTGAAGATGCCAAATGACATACAATGCATATTGGAGTCATACTGTAAACAAGGAGCGCTAGTCCTTGAAATCAGTAAGATACCTTAAGTGTGTGCTGGCCTGCAAGATAATGAGTGTCTGCTAAACTGTAGAATTTGATATGTAATGCCAGAATCTTACATGAAAGGGGAAAGTCATTATGAAAATAAGCAGACACACTGTCAAAAGACTTTTTGCTTAAAATATATTCAGAAATTGTAAATGCTTTGTATAATAGTATTTCTGCATGCATTAGAATTTGTTTTACTGGGGAACACTAAGGAATACATTTTTATTCCCTGACATTTGCTAATAACTAAGAAGTAATTGATACTAATCAGTGTTAATGCCTGCTATTAGAAATCACAGACTAAGTAACAGCATTATGCCATACAGACAATAGCCAACATATTGTTACAGAAAGACATTTAGCACTTAGAAAAAATACATTTTTTATGTATACTTTCTAATGATTGTCTAATGAGGGATAGCTTGTGCTGAATCAAAAAGTATGTAACTTCATAATTACTTAACATAAACACATTTATTGTGACAAACTGGAAAAATATTTGCCAGAAATCCACATACTGTAGGGACAAGGAGAACGGTGAGCGCATATGAACAGCAAGTGTTTTAGGACTGGCCAGGTTGAAGTGGAAAGAGGGATAGGAGAGAATGAAACCATCTGCCAAGGCAAGCCTGGGGAATGAGGGCCCAGAGAAAAGAAGCAACACGAGCTCCAGAGAGCAGAGCTTAGTGGGGGAATTTCTAAGAGCTAATTCTACCGAAGTGGACCAAAGTGCCTCCAGTATAGCCCCAGTAAAATCATCTTAATCTATTTTTAGCTCTTGCATTTAGTTATCTACTTAAAAGAACAAGAGCACTTGTTAGCTTACTAAAAACTTAACTCACATTTTGCCTTGCTGGGCCTGGGGATTGAAGTCTGAAGAATATTTCTGTTCAGTGAAGCAGAGTGCATGCACATGTGGGCCCATGTCTGTTTCGAAAGAAAACGCGGTGTTTGGAGTGAGAAAAATTACTATGTTCCTTTTTTGATTGCTGTGTTTCTTCTATTGATTGAAAAGGGAACAAGCACCGAAGAGAAGTTATTTAGGAGGTTAGATTTTAATGCCGTTGAAAGAGAACAATGCTCTCTGTAAATGAATACCAAAATAAAATCCTTCTTCCGTTATTTTTAATTAGCAGAGGTCATATTTTAAGAGTGATCACTATATGCCACATAAGTGTCTGATATAAGCAGACATCTAGTGTGACCTTCTTAAGAAATGCTGCAGCATGGGATTTCTTTTTTTTTTGCCTGGTTTTAACAAAGAAAAAGAGCCTGAATGGGATCACAGAAAGAAGCATGAATTTCAGTTATCTTCCATCTTCCCTATCACTTTCAATTCAAGGCTTAGTTTGGTCTTTCCGCCATATCCTGAGCTTTGGTATTTTGCTCTAAGGATTCAAATTTTTATAATACTATCTGAGCATTTATCTACACAGAAAAATTCTACCAAATAAGGCAAGTCAAATTCCCACATGGATCTTTTTATTCAAGCTCCTAAGGTTTTATAGTTTAGTTTCAACCATCTCAAAAGTGAGGCAAGTAAAACCAAAACAACACTTTCTTATATTGGAAGAAGACTATCCACTTAGCACGTGGCAGTAATGGGTATGCTACCTGTGACATTCTATTGATTTAAAATCACATCCAAGTATAAATTAATATCTAAGTATATGTTTCTATCCTTGATATGCTTAACTGCCCAAGTGTGACAGCAGGATTTAAAAAATATGACATTTTTTCTTTCTGCAGAGAAATACCCAATGGAGACAATACCAGATGTGTTCAGTGACTGGCTGATATTTTATTAAAAAACCCAAACATTCTGAGAAGGAATGAGCAGGACTTTTCAGCTGTTTCTGAAAAGACACTTTAGTATTTTGACATGAAGGTTCCTGTTTACTAACCTAAGAGAAATAGCAAAGTTGTCACAAGGAATGAAATACCTTTATCTGAAAAAAAAGATATCCAGATAAAACCTATAGTATGTATATTGCCTCAGAACATAACATTACAGTAGCTCTCGCAGTTACCCAGATGATTTTATACGTTCTTCAAAGGCTTCCTAAAGTCTGTATGTTCTTCATATTTACTCCTGTCAATGAATTGAGCTAAAAAAGTCACACAAATCTTCCAACATAGCATCTCCAGAATTTGTGGAAGTAAAGTAGTGTAAATCATGCAAATATTCTGCCACGGTGGTGTTGAGATAATATTTGTCTGAAATTAACAATTTCAATGAATTAGTAACTAACTGAAAAGTAATACATCATGTACTGAAAATGAAGACGGGAAGTAGTATGAGCAATTACAGAGTTTCTTCGTGTGGAGGGCGGTTGGATTATGGAACAAGTGACTCAGGCCAGCAATTTAGCTGACGTTTATTAGTTTAGGAAGGAGTTAGCAACAAACATGCAGCAATAAATTATATTTTTGTTTGTTTGTAATAGAGACATACAGATCTCATTTATATTTCATAAATTTCGCTATTTTCTGAACTAGTCTTTTCCTGGCATTTACCAAGTCTGTGTTCTCATGCATTAGAAATTTGCAGCAAACCATGCTAAAATATTATTAGCTTGTAGTACCCTGAAATTGGCTAAAAGAATATTTTTACATCCAGAAACTGTCAACTGATTTGGAGTCTTATTTGGAAAAAAATGACCTTTCAAGCTAAATATGCACACATTTTTGCCTGATTAATTCTATTTAAAGCTATTTAAAATTCATTAAATTAAAATTTATTTTGAATTTTATGCTTGTAGTTAGGATGCAAAATATACTATCAGCTATTACACACTTCACATTGCAAAGGCAATGCACTTTATCATCAAAAATGGGATAAATCAGGGCATGGTTTGAGTTTTTTTCCTCTCTGCACCTCTAGCAGCAATTATCTCCATAAGGTACATCTGTTAGAGGTTCCTAGGCTTTCCAGACAAGGGAAGGAGATGCCACTGTGCCATGATGAGTTTCTGCTGCTCTTCTGGTATGACAGAAGTGTGAGCTACCTGATGGCTCAGGTGTTAAGGACTTAGAATTCCAGATATTCCCAAATCATTCTGTGTCTGGATACATTTATTTTGAACAACTGCTCTGTTCTGTTAAAAACATATTTCAAAGAAATATTTGAGCAAATATAGCTGTTCCCAGATAACTCCATGTTACTTAAGTCAGAAGAACACAGAGATTTCATTAATTTGGTGCTAAGCTATGAAACAAACCTTAGAATAAGTCAGGGTATTATATTCTAAACCTTGATTCCATGTCTTCTCGTCTTGAAAATTAGCAATTGAAAATCAGCATAAAAGGGAAGGATGGGGAAATGATTGCTTCCAATTTCAAGCAATGCAACTCCTACCTAAAAGCTTTGTTTGTCCTGCTCATCTAAATTTGAACACCATTAGTTTCTGAAACATGAAAAGAATCCAAAATGAAACAACTAAGCTTGATTTTATTAGAACCAGTAATACATAAGCCTTAAAACAAAACTGGAACACTTTATTAATAATAATATGAAATGTCCTACTTTTTCCTTCTGTTTATACTTCTATTAAGACCACAGGAAAACAGTTACCCTAAAGAATGATGACTGAAAACAGTTCTTAATTCATATTTTTTGGTTTTGCAAAGGGTCCTCATGTGTCAGACTTGCCAATAAACTTAGAGTATTAACTTTTTTTTACATTTTTGCTTAAACTTTTTAATTATTACTGTTTACTCCCTCCTTCAAAGTCTGCAAGCAGAGTTAATTCATAAACAGGGCAGCAATTTCTCCCCAGGTCATTTTGCTTTTCTATAGTTAATGTGATTCCAAGTGTTCAATACAAGTCATGCACTTGCCTCCCCCATCTCTTTTTCAGTTGTACAGGAACTCCCTAGCAAAAATATAAGCGCATGTTCAACCATTTTGGAAAGTATTTTGACAACATTGACACAGATTCCCAAATTATTCAAAATTTGAAAAATATGTAAGAGATGCAGTTAAGATAATTACTTACTGTGAATAAAAACACCAGTAAAAATTAGTAACTTGCAATGACAGTTCCCTCCCAAGTCTTCCAAATACCTACAGCAGGGCAAATGAAACAGTGGCTTTGGGGCTAGCTTTCTCCTGGGAGCTAGAAAGACTAGAAAGTCATATATATATTGTACATTCAACAGGTGCAGGCTACATAGGATGTAAAAATTTCTCATGGTAATGAAACTTGCTAAATTGCCTTAAAACCCACAATGCAAGAAGCCTTATGACTACATACACTGTCACTTTATATCTAATTTGTATATTCTGCTAATCTAGTGGAGTGTTCTGGCTCCCAAACTCACAGAGCATGAACTAGATCTCTGTGCTCCCTTTCCTGACTATCCTGAGCTACCATGTTCTGCATCAGTAGGACAGTCCTGAGAGACAGCAGGAAATCAGCAGTGGTCCACTGTGTAATGCTGAGTGGCTAGAGATGCAAATGAAAGTTTTAGTACAGTGATTGACTGCTCTACACCAAACTGAATCAGGGGGCCCTATGAGTTTGAGCTTCTTTTTCATGAAGTTCAATTAACACTGTGATCTATTTCTTTCAACCTCCAAAATATCCTAATCATACAGATTAATCAAAATTAAGTTGTCAGAGGACTTTGGTAGTTAGCTCTGTAGTAAGTAACAAAGTCAAGGGCATAGAAAGGTTCAACCTTTGGCAGTATTATCTGTCGAGCTTTACTGCCTAAAGTGGGCATCTTAACATACGCGGTCATCATTAATGTATGCTTTCACTTTGCAGTTGTTGTTCTACTGTTTCAAAACTAATAGTTGAAAATAAATAAACTGAGAGTAAGCTTTAGTTATTATCCACTGACACAATGCATGATAAAATGCACATCTTCCCACTGAACTAAAAAGGAAGACTGCTGTAGGCAGAAGGGAAAAACATAGCACCTTGGTTCTTCCGCAGAACATTCAAGTTTAAAACACAAACATTTTTAAATGCATCATTTGACCTATCTTACAGAAAAGTCTAATAAATTGCAGAAGAGGTAAAGTATAGAACAAACAAAAACATCAAAGCCCACAATTCTAAATGGAAGTTTGATAAAAAAGAATGTGAGTTTGATTCATACTTATTCAGCCCCAGGGTAGGAAGTCTCCAAAAGGCTGGTCCGAGAGACCTCAGATCATCAACCTGAACTCTGCACTGGGTGAAATCTTGACTACTGTAAACACATTTGAGAGCAACAAAAAAAAAATGTCTGAATGAGAAGTGAATAAGCAGGGTGTCCAGAAGGAGTACTTTTTCTTACACAGTCAATGTATCTTGACTACACAAGAAAGAACCCCTAACATAGTCTACATAACAGTAGACTAAAATACAGAAGCAGCAATATTGGCAAATTACACTGTAAGTGATTATTTGGACTCATAACAGCAGCTTGTAGTGCCTCCTGCAGCTCAAAACCTGTAAATGGATTAACACACCTTGATATAACCAAATCACATGGATGTAACTTACTATTAAAATGAAAAAAGGATAAAAATTAGTATAAATAAATTTCTATCAGAAATATAAGTGCATGTCATAAGCTCTTCCTGACTTACACAGGAAATTTACCAGCCTGACATAGCCAAATAAGTAATTTCTTCAAGTTCCATTTTACTCAAGAAAATAGAAGTAGTCTTCTTCAAAACCACATAAAGTTACAGAACTATGAGGATTACTGAGTTATAGGGATATTAAAATACATACTGCAGCCTCCTCCCTGTAGTGTAATGAAGTCAGGACACGACACACAATTCTTCAGCAACAAGACCTCACATGCCATTCCTGGTATGCACCTTTTGAAATGTCAGCACACCAGTGCCATTTTAAAAAGGACTGAATGAAGCTTCCACAAAGAGATTTCAAAGTGGGCAATGACAAAACAAGCCTCAAAAGCAAACCTCATCTTTCTCTCATTTTAGGAAAGGTTATTTCTCTCTCAAATCCTCTCTTTTCTAAACTCTAATGCAACTTCTCTCATGTAAGCAGCACTAAAACCCCCGGTGTTGACTGATAGTCTCCAGTACAGTGCAACTTCAAAACTGCAGATACTGGTCTTACTGTGAGCTAGTGTATATCCTGCAGGGCTATTACTGTTCTCTGCTGCTAGAAAAGTTCAATTTTTAGCTTTAACTATAAATACACAATACATCACATTAAATTACCTTACAATGGAAGTAGCATGTCTCCTAATGCAGTGAAACAACAGAACATATGAAAGTTTCCATAAATGTGAACAAAGTGTACTCTCTCTCCAGTTCTAGATTTCATTTATTTATCGATAGCAATTTTTTCAATATTTTCTATAGCCCACAGGGGCCTTGCAAAGTCAATCCTTCTTTTTAATAGAAAAATAACATTTCTGAGAGATTTGAATTATGTCAGGAGATAAGTAATTCACAGTCTACTTTATGACTGACACATATACACCCAGAGACACAAGGAGATTAAATCCTGTGGCTACTTGAGGTATGAACCCATTCTGTGTCAATCTTCCTCCATTTGTTTCTGGAGACTGACACTGTGCTGTGCTCACCAGTCAGAAATGTATCAATCCTTAAGAGAAACAGGAGAGAGAACTTTCATTTGCATTCACTTAAACAGATGAGATCAGCAATGAATTCCATCGGAAATGAACACTTCTGGGGATGCTGCTTTTATTACTTTATCACTTTATCTACAGTGAYAAAGGATGGCATTTACAGAATGGTCCTCTGAAAAGCAAGTGCACAAATCATTGCAGGCATATAGTCTAGGTACGAATACAGTTATGTGTTACTGCATCCAGTTTCTCCACTCTTCTGAAATCAGAATTAGAACTCATAGCTCTAATTTATAATAAGGCTAAGTGCTTACCTGGCTGAATAGTGCTTATATGGCCAACATTTCTGGTTGAAAATATATCCCACCAAATCAACAGTTACCGGTTCAACCCCCCCAAATCTCATTTCCTATAATGTATTTAGAATTGCATGCAATTCTGCAGTGCATAATTCTTCAGTTGCCTTGCTGGATTATACAACAATTCCCAGTATCTGCCTTCATTATAAATGGTAATATTGAGTATGCTGAACAAGTTTAAGTTTAATATTTTGTTTCAATTTATTGTTGTAAGTAATGCATTCACAGCCTAGCTCAAGTCAGGTAAATGAGCTGGAGTATTTCCTAAATCAGTTTCCCAGATAATAGACTTGCATGGATTACTGCTCTTCAGTTTGGATTTTTTTTCTCTTCTTTAAAAATGTACTAAATAAAGTTCTAGTCTTTTTAATTTTAAAAAAAGATCACCATGTTGCAAGGGAGAAGTCTTTAATCTTATCTGATGATATGTTTAAGAAATCACKTGGGTCTGGTGACCCACTAAGTGGGTCTACCACTACAGTAGATTTCTGCATGCAATCACACCTCTTTTGAAGGCGGTAACATGTTCATCCCTGTTATTTTAGGTGTCAGGCCTTGAACATAGTTCTTTATATTCTCCCCAAGTAGCCTTACATTGCAAATTATATTAACACATTGACAATTTCCAATTCCAATAGTTACTGGAAATTTTTAAAATGTTGGCCTACCAGTGGTTGCTGTCAATTCATATGCTTTTGCAATCCAATTCCTTGGGTTTCCTTGCTTTTGCAGTCATCTCTAATATATCTTRATCTTCACCTTACCTCTTGCTTTCCTGCCTGGTAGGACAACCTCAGATGCTTCATGAACCCTGCCGTATAATAGATTTTTCTTCAGTTGCTCATCTAATCTCCCTCACATTTAGTAAATGCCATATAATTAAGCATAACCCTCTCTGTCAAACCTTTCAGGTCTACCTGAACCCTTTTTATCTGAAATTCCCACAATCCTTCTAGCCTTCTGATACTCAGTCTTGAAATGTTTACATCAGGATGGCATATATTTCTACACGTATCCTTTCTTTCCCTTGTTATTCTGCTGCTTTGTTGCACCACTTCCTCTCTTCCTGTGTTTGTCATAGTAGAATGGATTGAAAATCTTCCTATGACAGCACAAAAATTTATAAAATTGTTTTGAGAAAACTGTCAGAAGTTTCCACTACTACTTGATGCCCAGAAACAAAAATTACATAAAATATTATATAAAATTTCCAGTATTCTAAAGCTGAGCATCTTAGTACATTCAGAAGAAAGGCACTACAGTTTTCACTATTAATAAAGGGAACACTTTCAGAAAGAATAAGGTTTCCAATGATATATATCCAATTGGTCATTTTAATTTATTTATTGTCATTTACTGTCATTGAGACATTTTTGCTATAAAATTCTGACAGTAGAAACATGAAGATGTTTTAAAGTTGGATTGATTCTTCCTTTCCTGAAGCTCAGACACTTTAAATTACGTGCACTTAAGCTATAGTAATAAACACACTGCTATAAGATAAATGGTAAACAAAGACCCCAAATCACCATCTAGGGTAACAAAAATAGTGCAGGAATAAAGGTTATATGATGTTGGTTAAAGAGGAAAGTAGTTAGTATATTCTGTACTTAAAACATACTTGCATACATTTATCTGTTTTGTACTCACTATATGCTGCATACTGTGAAAGATACAAATTATTAGATTGATATGTTAAAGATGCTAAGGTAGTACAGTAAAAATATTTTATAGGATAATTCAGGATGAGCTGCATAAGAAACAAATCATGAAGTCAGAGCTCTGGTATATCACACATACCAAATATATGACAATAAAACTTTTATGTGTTTCCATCATGCTGTTTTATGTCAAATAGTTAATAGGGAAAAACTGTATTAGAAATGTTTTTGAAGTTTAAAGATGTTTCATTATTGGTATCTTTTTTTATATTAATTCTACCATAAAACTAGCAACTGTGGTGTCATGTACATGTCTCTTCATGAGAAGTGTAACCTTATTAACAAAAAATTGCCAACATTTACATACCTTTTTAAAATTACCTAAAATGAGGTGATAACCTTTTATACATTATCACACATAAATAAAAAAACTGATATGAAGATATGCATGAAGTCCAGTATCTCACAAGAGGGCATGGCTGTTTTCCTGCCAGGAACACAGCTGTCTGAGATCACAGAATCATAGAATACCAGGTTGGAAGGGATCTCAAGGACCATCTGGTCCAACCTTTCTTGGCAAAAGCACGATCTAGACAAGATGGTCCAGCACCCTGTCCAGCCGAATCTTAAAAGTGTCCAATGTTGGGGAATCCACCACTCCCCTGGGGAGATTATTCCAATGGCTGAGTGTTCTCATTGTGAAAAATTTTCCTCTTGTGTCCAATCAGAGTCTCCCCAGGAGTAACTTGTCCCCATCACCCCTTGTCTTTTCTATGTGACTCCTTGTAAAAAGGCAGTCTCCGTTTTCTTTGTATCCACCCTTAAATAGTGGAACATGGTGGTAAGGTCTCCCCCAAGCCTTCTTTTCTCAAGGCTGAACAAACCCAGTTCTCTCAGGCTTTCCTCATATGGCAGGCTTCCCAGTCCTTTGATCATCTTTGTGGCCCTTCTCTGGACCCTCTTCAGCCTGTCCGCATCTTTTTTGTACAGCAGGGACCAAAACTGAACACAGTATTCCAGGTGTGGCCTGGCAAGTGCTGAGTAGAGTGGGATAATGAATTCCTTATCTCTGCTGGTGATGCCCTCATTGATGCAACCCAGCATCCTGTTGGCTTTCTTTGCCGCAGCAGCACACTGCTCACTCATATTGAGCTTGTTGTCCACCAGGACCCCCAGGTCCCGTTCCACCGAGCTGCTCCCCAGCCGTGTAGATCCCAGCCTGTGCTGCACTCCTGGATTATGTTTTCTCAGGTGCAAGACCTTACATTTGTCTTTGTCGAACTTCATAAGGTTCTTGTTAGCCCACTCTTCCAGCCTATCCAGGTCTGGGTGGTTCTCCCTTCCGAAGTGTCCACTTCCCCACTTAGTTTGGTATAATCGGCACACTTCATCAGGGTACACTTGATCCCATCATCCAGATCACTGATGAAGATATTAAACAGTGTTGGGCCCAATATCGATCCCCAGGGGACCCCACTTGTTGGCCCCCACTGACAGGTTGCCAGTTTGAAAGGAGCTATTTACCACCACCCTCTGGGTGCGGCCTGTCAGCCAGTTCCCCACGCACTGCACAGACCACATGTCTAGACCGTAACGCATCAGTTTCTCTAGGAGGAGGCTGTGGGAAACCATATCGAAAGCCTCGGAGAAATCCAGATAGACAATGTCCACCACTCGCCCCACATCAACCGAGCAGGTTACTTTGCCGTAGATTGTGATCAGGTTTGTCAAGCACGATTTGCCCTTGGTGAATCTGTGCTGGCTTTTCCCAATCATCTGCTTCATTTGAGTTGTGATAACTGCCAGGAGGATTGGTTCCATAACTTTCCCAGGGACTGAAGTAAGACTGATGGGCCTATAATTTCCTGGATCCTCCTTTAAGCCCTTCTTGTAGATGGGGGTGACATTAGCCTTCTTCCAGTCTTCTGGGACATCCCCTGATCTCCATGACTTCTCAAAGATTATGGAGAGTGGCCTCGCAACGACGTCAGCCAGCTCTCTTAACACTCTCGGGTGGATATTGTCAGGGCCCATCGATTTGTAGGGGTCAAGCTCCTGTAATAGTTCACATACCAACTCTTCCTTCACTGACAGTGGGTCTGTGTTTGCATCAACCTGGATTTTTGTTCCCCAGGACTGGGGCCCAACAGTGCTGGCAAACACAGAGGTGAAGAAAGTGTTGAGAACCTCTGCCTTTTCAGCATTGGTGACTTATTCACCTCTCCTGTTTAACAGCGGGCCAATATTTTCCTTCTGTTTCTGCTTGTTGTTTAAATACCTGAAGAACCCTTTCTTGTAGTTTTTGACATCTCTGGCCAATTGAGGGGAGACCTTATCGCGTTCCACAACTACCTGAAAGGAGGTTGCAGCGAGGTGGGTGTCTTCTACCAAGTAACTAGTGATAGGACGAGAGGAAACGGCCTCAAGTTGCGCCAGGGGAGGTTTAGATTGGACATTAGGAAAAATTTCTTTACTGAAAGAGCAGTTAAACATTGGAACAGGCTGCCCAGGGAAGTGGTGGAGTCACCATCCCTGGAAGCATTTAAAAGACGTGTAGATGAGGCGCTTGGGGACATGGTTTAGTGGGCATGGTGGTGTTGGGTTGACGGTTGGACTCGATGATCTTAGAGGTCTTTTCCAACCTTAATGATTCTATGATTCTATGAACTTCAAATCAAGCTCAGCTTTTGCTTTTCTAACTGCATCTCTGCACGCCCTGGCAATGCCCTTGTAGTTCTCAACGGGTATTTGTCCGCTTTTCCATCGCTGGTACGCTTCTCTTTTGGTTTTGAGCAGACTCAGAAGCTCGCAGTTAAGCCAAGGGGGTCTCTTGCTCCACCTACTTCCCTTACCTTTAAAGGGGATGAACTGTTTTTGTGCTTCCAGGAAAGCATTCTTGAAAAACTCCCAGCACTCACTGGCTCCTTTATCCTCCATGGAAGCTTCCCATGGAATCCCTCTCAATTAAGCTCTGAGCGAGCTGAAGTTTGCTCTTCTAAAATCTAAAACCTTTGTCTTAGTACTAACCTTCAGCGTGCTCAGCAGGATCCCAAACTCCACAATATTGTGATCACTGCAGTCAAGGCTATCACTAACCGAGATATTACAAAGCAGGTTTTCTTGGTTTGTGAGTAGCAAGTCCAGCAGTGCCTCATTCCTGGTTGGCACATCTAACATTTGTATGAGGAAGCAGTCCTCTACGCATTCCAGGAACTTGATGGATGACATGTGAGCTGCTGTATTGTTCTTCCAACAAATGTCTGGGTAGTTGAAGTCACCCATAAGAACCAGGTTCTGTTGACCTGAAGCTTGATTAAGTGACCCAAATATTGCTTCGTTGGCATTATCATCTTGGTTTGGAGGTTGGTAGCAGATGCCTACTGTAAGATCGCCCTTGGAGACGACCCCTCTGATCTTGACCCAGAGGCATTCAATAGGGCTTCCACAATCGCCGTAGTTGACGTCTATACATTCAAGGTTCTCCTTAACATAGAGCGTGACTCCTCCTCCTCTTCTTCCCTGCCTGTCTTTATAAAACAGCCTATACCCATCCATCGTGATCCTCCAGTCATGCGCGTTGTCCCACCATGTTTCAGTTATTCCTACGATGTCATAACTTTCTGACTGGGCGCGGAGCTCTAGTTCCTCCGGTTTGTTCCCCAGGCTGTGTGCATTGGTATGCATACACTTGAGGTGGTTGGTCTTCTGGTTCTCATCTTGGGAGGCAGCTAAGGAACATTTGTCACTGCTCTGGTTGGCCTGGCTTATTCCCCAGTTGGTTGCAATGGTGTGAGCGTTGCCACTTTGGACCCCAGTCCTTCAATTTAAAGCCTGCCTCACCAATTTGGCAAGCTTGCTGCCAAAGATTCCCTTGCCTCTTCTAGACAGGTGGATCCCATGCCTCCCTAACAGGCTATAGTCATCGAAGAATGTCCCGTTGTCGTAAAAGCCAAAACCCTCATGATGGCACCAGCCATGAAGCCAGAAGTTGATTTGCCTTATATGTCTATTTCTGGCTGCACCCTTTCCTCTAACTGGTAAAATGGAAGAAAGGATAACTTGGGCACCAATACTTTTCACTTGCACCCCCAGGGCTTTGTAGTCTTCCTTGATTCTGCCCAGGTTCCGGCTTGTGGTGTCATTTGTGCCCACATAAAAGACCAGCAACGGATAGTAGTCTGTGCTCTTGACAAGTTGTGGCACCCTCTCGGCAATGTCTTGGACCTTAGCTCCCGCAAGGCAGCATACCTCTCATGACTCCCTGTCAGATGACAATCCTCCCCAGATTTCCCAAAAGGCCCCCTCCACTACCTGCAGATTATGCTGTAGCTCTACAGCCTCCTGCAGATCTGTCAGCTTCTTGGTTAGATACAAGAAGATCAGAAAACAAGAAGGTCAACAGTTAGTACAGAAGCACATCATCCAATGAGAGAGAGAAACCGTAAGTAGATGAAAATGTCAGCTCATTGGCAGGCAGAGCAGATCTGCAAGGCAACTTAGTTTTCTCATTCTCTCCCCTGCTTTATTTTGTAGGCTGGGAAAGGGAAAGATTAGAAAGAACAATTAGTTTCCTAAGCTGGCTTAACACCGCAATGGGCAACAGATATTGGATGGAGACAGGATTTCGAAGAACTGGAAGTGATTGGGAGAGGCAGAAACGGAAGCGGGAAAAGTGACTTGAACTGTGGGAAACTAATAAGAAAAGCAGTACAAGTGAGGAAAACACTGATCAATTTATTCAGGCACAGCACTGGAAACTGGACTCAGCAGGAATGGGAGTCACATCTGTACTTCTATGGATGGAAGGTACAACATTTCACACTAGCTGAGGACTGTCCTTCCCCAGGACAGTAAGGATTTTGTCTGTGTGTGTGTGAAAGAGAGAAAGGGAGAGAGAAGAAGAGGGAGAGAATGAGTGAGAGAGAATGAGAGGGAGAGATAATGAGAGGGAGAATGCTGGCTCATGGAAAGTCAATGGCATCACTTTCACTAAATCAGTGGAGCCAATGTTTTACCTAAAAGAATGAAATAACAACCTGCTCTGTATATGAAGAAAGTGAAAATTATTTCATTTGTGGAACAGGTACTTTTGCTGCTTTATTTAGTCTAAATGAGGAGAGAAAATTATATTGCTCTGTTGTTCTGCTTATTACTGATTTTTTTTTTAAACACTTCACATTAATTTCTTCAACAGGCTTTTAGAGTTCATAAGAAAGCTTCTAGGAATTGTAAATTCATCGAGGGTTGCTCCAATGAAATGATATATAAGGAATTATATACCTACTTTTGCTTCAATAACTCCTAAAATAATTGTCTTCTTTCTCTTTAAGCCTGCGTTGGTGTTATTTGTTTAGGATGACCAATGTTATTTCCTTTCATGGAGCCTTTTCTGTCATAATGCAACAACTCTGTTCTTTTGATTTCTTCTCCCCCCCCTACCCCCCATCAAAGCTGCTCCTAACACGAATAATTCTACATCTCCTAGAGTATGGAGGTTCACCTGTGATGAAAACTGTAATCAGATATGAAGCATTTAAGTTTCCCTCCAACATTTTCAATTAAAATGAGTGAGAAAGCTTGAAAAACAAAAATAAAGAAAGAAGGAAACTCAGAATGGTTTACTAAATAGCTGTGTGACCTTGATAATTACATGAATGTATTACAGATGACATTTCAGACAAATCAGAGCTGTAAAAATTTAAATAAGTAAAATTAAGACTAAAGCAAAGAAATTATAAAGGCAAGGGACTACATTCCACCTTTCTATTGAGGAGGCATATTTGGTATGCTACCTGCTATTTTAAAATATATTTCCAACACTGAAGTTTCCGTCTCCTCCTTTACGATTTTATTTTCCAGACACAAAATTCTCAATGTTAAAAAATAATCCACAGATACTCTGTCCCAATTTCCCATTTTAGGCCAGTATTTTCACTATGTAAAGTGTTAAATAAATCCTATTTTTGCTTGTTTTTTAACACAATACAAATATTTGTCAATGATTGTTCTATCTTAGTTATGAACTAGAAAATACATAGTCTCTATGGATGCTTCCTTATAAGTGTAGTCTACCAGAATAGTTAATACCATGTTTTTCTTTTGGGGAAAAGGGAGGAAGAAGGAAGGAAATATCCCTCTTACCCTTGGGCTTCTGCTAATTCAACTATAGTTTTTGGTAATGGTGTGCAATATGCTAAACACTTTTTCACCAGAGCAATTTAGACAGGTGATGAATGAAAGACGTGGGCTGACCTTTCTTTTACTGTCATGATTTACAAACTCATAAAAGTTATTACTCACTGCCACCACTCCAACAACTACAACTTTTTGAAGTTTTTTCTTACACATTTTCCTTCCTGCAACCTAAAGCAGGATCCAACTCAAAAAATGGACAGCACTGTAAACATATGAATTAGATTATACTCATGACGAGGGAGAAGGATTCAACAAATGCCTGTCTAATGCAAGTATTCAGGTAGAAAACAAAAGCACATCTAATATTAGTGCAATTTTCAAGATAAATTCATTCTGAAACATTATATATGTCTTGAGAAGAACTACAGTGGTTTGCAGGAGGAGTTTCTTATCAACGTACTGTATTTCGTGCAAATAGTATTACGGTTTCTCTATCAGTCCCATGCAAAGCAACTGCTCTTTCAGAAATGGATTTCGTAAAATTTACTTAATGGCCTCAATGTAGTGAATTTTAACTGCCTAAGAGAAATGAAGTTAAAAAGAAAAAAATCATCTGCTGCCTGAACATGTTCTCACATATTTATATGATTCTATATAAGAAAGTAATAACAACCATAGAGGGAATGGAAATTAATTCAATAGACTCCCAACTTACTGAAACTGTCAGCAAAGTGGAAAACAAAAGAAATTCACATTTAGAAATTTGGAAATTATTCTAAAAGGGCAACACAGGTGATTCAGAAATATTATGAGTCAGTAAGAATAAGAATACTGGCACCAGCAACCCTATTCCAGGGAACCATGAACCAGATTTAGCAGACAACACAGAATTCATCTAGGTACCAAAACCCAGATACTTCTAGAAATGAAATAAAAACTTGTAGAGAGTGCACACTGCAGAAAGTTTGCAAAGAAAATCCTGTCACACTTCCTCCTTAACCATCAGCAGACCAACTAAAACACGAAAGAAATGTCAGAAGAATCCAGAAGGTACCAGCAAAGTTCAAGGCCATCCTAGATGCTGCAGCCCCCTCGAACATGGCCCATTCACTTTCTGGAGTTACCAAACTACTTGAAGATAGTTTATCCTTATTTAACTACAGTTAAATCTTTTTCATAGTCTCCTACTTCCAAGAAAAACTTAGTATAAAAAGAATAGAAGAGCAATGCATTTAAAAGCAGAAGGGAAATGTGTTACTGGGCTTGAAGGTCTAATTTATTAATGCATTTAGATCTTGATCTGCCAGAACAATTAACGAGCAATGTATCCTCTTACACAGATATGGAAAATCTGTAGACCTGAGCTGGCCCTGACTTAATTTCATATTAAATATGGCTATATAGTACTTTCCACATTCATTATGGGCATATAATACCACAAGGTCCATCACAAGTCTTGGAAAAACTTACTTAACACATAGAGTCTCTGTTGTCACATACAGCGAGTCTGCAGCCATCAAAAGAAGCAAGAGTGAGCGGTACTGTTACCCACTCATTTAGCCAAGTCCACATTAGCTGGCCACACAGATGGCATCTCTAGATTTCCTTTATTACTATAATACACTTAAGTATTCTTCAGCTAGCATCTTCTGTTTTGAAAAAATACAATACACATCTCTTCCAGCTTTATAAGTAAGAAAAGATCCACAGGTCGATCAAATATTGACCCAAAATACTGATTTAAACACACACACACAAATCATTTTCTCTCTTTGAATTTCACATAGGATGATTGATTCAGTCAGGATGGCTGTGAGCAAATCTCTCCAAACAGCATTTATGTATGCAAATGTTGGCTYGACTGTATTCTGTAACCTGCAAAACTGCTGAATATCAAAGATGTTCCTGTGAGTTATTTGGTATCCCATATACAAAACTGTAGGTTGTAACAAAAGGCACTACTTGTTGTGTATGTCAAAAGACCCATTCTAATCTTAGTGTTCATGAGTTCATAACTAAAGTTGAGCACGTGGGGTTTTTTTGCTGGTTAGGGACACATTTTGCACTGTGTCACCTGCTTTCTGCTTTGTACCTTCAGTAAACTGAAACAGGGAAACACAGGAACTGCTGGAAGCTCTGTTGTACTGAGCTGTGCTTAGAGAGTAAGAAAGTTGCCATACATTTAGGTACACAAGGTCCTTCTTTGATAAAATGCAATGTTCCATTGTTCAAATACCTGTTTCTGCTAAAAAAGTTGTTTGCTGAGAACAATGGAATTAACGATACCCTATTTTCATAAATATTTAAAATGTGAGAGATATAAACCGAGACCTGTTGTCACAAGTTGCTCTCTCTGTCCTTGAGCTTTTCACACAATAGCACTGGAAAGTGCTTTCAGCAGAACCAGGTGCCCTCTGGACTGACCTCAGAAACCCTTCCACAATGAAGCATACTCTTTCCAAACCACTGTCAAACTGCAGCACGTTAACATTACTTATAGCATCATTTCTCCCCTACCACTTATCTTTTCCCTCCTCTGTAAAGATGATCATCTATGTTGCTACTCCAGTTATGCCATCCCTTTTTACTCATTTTCAGTTATGCTCATCAGCTCACACACCAGTGTTTAACAATACTTCTAGTCATGTTTGTTTGTTTCTTGAATGTATGTGTAAATAATTTTAGGAAAGCACCTATATGGATGGATGCAGTCAAAGCCAAATTCATGTGAAGCCTAAGCTCCAAGCCTTGAGCCTATGCTCCAGTCAAATGCAAGTTAACTGATTTAGAAGCTGTCTCAGTGGAGCACTGTGCTAAAGCTAACAAGTCCTGCTACTAATCACATGCTTAGTCTTTTTCTGTTTCAAAGAACTGTATTTTCTACATTTACCTCATAGAGGAAACACTGTCAAAAAGAAATGGTACTAGACTGGGAAACAGAAGACTTAATTCTATCCCTGTTTTGCTACTGACTGTGAACAAGCCAGGCTACTGATTCCCATCATATCATTTGTCTGCCTTATTCATTTACACTGTAAGCTCTGCAAGGCAGGGAATATCTCTTACAAACTGTTTGCAAAGTGCTTCTTCACACAAGGGGATTTTGAGTTCTCCAAGAAAGGGCAAGCCTGTACTAATATAATAGTGCTATTACCAGTAGTAAATTTCAAATTGTTTGCATTGAGCAAAACTGTGTATCAATAAATATTACATATTTTGCTTCCAGAAGGCTTGTTAACTAATTTTGCCATTCTTGGAGGCAAGGACAGTATTGTTGTAAGCAGTCATCTCCCGTTACAACACTTCAATGTTCCTGATATGCAGCTACCTCCTGTTTATTCCTTTGGTGACTCTGTTACGGTCCTGTTCTTCTTTCCCCTTATGATTGCCATGAGAAGATCTTACCACTGTTCTCATATACTCATGACAGCCTTCTGAAAGAATTCCTATTTAGGGTATATATTAATTAATTACTTCTATTCATTCCAAAGTGAACTGTAATCAGCAGGGAGCTCTTCATCATTCTTCAGAATATTTAGCACCCTTAAAGTGACACCATTTGCTGTGCTTTTAGGATGCAGCTTATTGCTCTAATTCCTTCTTATGAGATCCAAATTTTGCAGGTCTCATTCTTCAGCCAGTCATTACCAATCTTTCCTTACCATGGCTCTAATTTCACTACTTGCCCCTTAGTCACTAGCTCAGATGCTGATCCCCACTGTGCACAGTTGAATCAGTGTCTAACCTTCCTCTCTTTTTTCAAGGACAAAACGCTTATCTGAGGTACCAAATTAAATGTCTCCACACATATTTCACTTCAATCCTTCCTACAATTTTTTTACTGTTGTTGTTGATATCAAATTACTTATTTAAGATCTCAACTTGGCGCTTACTTTCTTATAATAATTTCTCTTTAATGTTTGTCCATTCCAGGTTCATTTCTTTTTTACAGGTTTCAGCTACCATGAAAGATTTTTCCTTCTCTCCAAACAGGAAAACAAACGCAGCTTTCATATTCTCAGTTATGTTTCGTATCAGCTGCCTGAGATCCTAAAGTAGCTGTCAAGCCAAATCTAGTTGTTCTGTGAGCTGTGAAGCCAATAAAGTTTGCTATCCTGGAGTATTTCGTATATCCCTGCCCCATATTCCTGCAATTACCACAGCTTTTCCCATGTCCTCTATAATCTCATTATCTGTAATACTATCAGTTCTCCTTCCTGACCTCTAGATTCTCCCACAGTATCTTGGGCAAATAAGTTCAAAATTAATTTACGAAAAATGGAAGGACAAAATGGTCTTACTAGAAATTCTACATTACAGTCAAATAAAATAACTTAAAAGCGTCAGCTGAGTACAAATCTATGTTGTATTTTTCTTATTCTGCATGCAAATCCATAGGTCTAGAAAACAAGAGCTAGTTAATTTGCTCGTATGTGATGTTAACTCTGAAATTACTGATGCAACATAAATGCCAGCAGTAGTATTTCACTAGAACTCAAATTTTACTAGCATTCAGCTTCTTATGCAAAAAGCCCCAAACAGCCTACCATAGGAACTCAAACACCTCAAACCCTCAACTCTTCTTCTTGTGCTGACGGATTTCCGCAACAAATAAATAGACATACACAAATATATGACATAAAAAACTGCAAACACAGAAGCAGAGTAAAATACACTTAATTAAATATCAAGAATAAAAATGTAGTTGATACACCACTGATGATAATTAATCATCGCAATATTTAAGACACTTAAATACAGAAGTATGGATTATACCATCTGAAACAGCTTTTGAACTTCCTATCTGCTTTAGAAGCCCAGAGTCAAAGCAATGAGTCTAGGTCGAGTTTACTAAATAATAAAAAGTCTTGAATACACATGGTAATTCTGACATTCAATGAAATGAATTAAGGCATCAGCAGGCCTGTATATCTGGGAAAAAAAATTAAAAAAAAAAAAAAATTTCATTTACCCTGGTAACAGATTGTATGGTGTAGCCGACAACAAACTTGGTTGCAAGTGTAAAACTGGGCTGAAAATCTGTGTTTCATGCTGACATAAAATGGCAGTAACACCAATACCTACAGCTCCCCAGGAAATGTTAAGTGGTTCAGAAGCTTCTGACAGAACAACACAAGACACCTAAATCTAGCAGCTGGCAACTGACAACTTCTACAATTCACATTATATATATTTTTTTATTCTTACATTTTCATATATATGTTTTCACATACAAGTAAGTTAAGCACATTGCCGTTTATGCCATGAATATATGCATCAACACTATCCACAGGTGATGCATTGGAGGCTGACAACAATTCACATTTCTATACCTTCCTTTGTGTGCTGAAACTCCCTAAAACCCTTTGCAAAGCAATAAATATCATACCCAAGGACAAATAGTGATAGGTCATCAATACAGTAGTGACTTTCTGTACCCAGGCTTAGCAGCCATTCTAAGTACAGCAATACTTCTGAAATACGAGTGCCAATTAATCTGAAATAGTTCTGCCTGTGAGGGATCTTTTATATAATCACCTGCACTACTACAGATTGCATCTGCAGTTCTTTGATACCACTGCAGAAGGACAGCAATTTCATTAAATCAGTATTTGCACTCTGTCAAAAGGCCAGTAGGTTTCCCCAAGTTCCCCAAATGTCTTAAATGTGTGATCTTATGCTAAGCCCTGGCTATCCGAGTGAACTGCCAAATCCACATACAGGATAAACAAAAATATTTATAAAGCAACTGCGGCAGCACTGGTAATGGTAGCAAAGACAACAAGCAAGAGAAAGTTGAACCTATCTTTCCGAGCTTACTACTGCTCACCACAGATGAACAGCCCTCTGCATTTATTGAAGAGAACAGTTAGCTAACCATCAGGAGCTGAAATTCAGATACCTATTTATAGCCGCTCTTCCATGCTCCCTGCTACTCTCTCAGCTTCACACATTTATGAGTTCAGTGGTTTGGAGTACACTTCTGTGGGCTTTCTGATCTGGAACCATTTCTCCAGCAGCGCATTCACCTGCGTGCGCGTGCAGCAGCACATGGAGCAGCAGCAGCCCTGTAGCTATCCTCCAGGGGTCACAATTGGGTTACAAATTCTCTAAAATGTGATGACTGTGCAACCTGATTGAGAGCAATTTATTCACATCCTTCTTCATTAAGATTCAAATGGAATAAGTAAGATAGAAATTGAACAGATACAGAAATTGTGCATGGCTTGCTTCTGTAGTCAGTAAACATTTATTCGCTAGGCACAGCTCACTCTCATGCTCTCTCTCTTGTATTCTCTCTCTTCCCCTATCCTTCCTGCTTGCTGTTTTAATGCATAATTAAGAAGGTCAGAATTAATGAAGCAGTGTGGAGTAAAGTTCAAGGAATCCCCAGGCACTATTTATTCTATTAGATCTCAGACATGAATGTCAGATTGGCAGCATTAGAGGCAGAGGCAGCGTACCTGGCAGCAGTCCAGAAGCAAAGCTACCAAGGGAGACTTACCTGCAGTGTCAAGTCATTGCTGAGCTCCCTCCCTGCAAAAATCACCCGCAACTGGTCAGCTGGAACTCCCTGTCGCTGGGCAACTGCCTCCTTCAGCTGGAGGATGCTGGCGTCCGAACCAACCTCCACCGGGAAGCCATGGCTGGAGTTGAACCTGACAAACACTGAACAAGAGCAAAACACCTTTTAAAGCAAGCATTTCTCACAAGGTGTTCGTACTAGAGTGACTATGAGAGGCTTACTCTTCAATTTCAGGGAGCATGTACTATTTTCAGAGAAAAGCTATTAATACTGCAGTGTACCATTTTGAAACCCATCACAGAACAGTTAGTGACCAATAAACAAAAACCATGTGTTTCCCCTTGGCAGTGTTAGAAATTACAGAGAACAGTCAGAATCAAAAGAGACCCAGCTAGGCAGCTGTCTAAGTAGTCGCTAAGTGGCACAACCGATTTTCAGTTCAGTCCTAACCTTAGCGGGCACAGGGCACACACACTTTCTGTGCCCCTTGTACTCTTCCCCACTGCATATAACAAATAAATGCAGGAAACTGAGGTATGCTTTAGAGCCAAAATGCATTAAATAATACAAGGGAAAACAATTCCTTGTTACACAGTAAAGCACAGTCATATAAACTGGTTTCCCACAGATATAATTCTACAGAAGATAATGATAGAGAGAAAATCACAGGCTAGCAGAAATGTTTGGGAGTGTTGTATTAGAGTGTGGCCTTTTCAGAGTTCACTAAAATATCTGCAGTACATAACTCCTGCTGGCATCCACCTTCAGTGCAGAAAATCACCACTGCACCAGTCATATCATTTTTAGAGCTGCAGCGACTGGTTTATACATCCAGAGAAGTCTGGCAAATAAACTCATAAGCTTCCTGCCATTCAGCTGGCAGAGCTGTTTTTCATCAGGAGTCTGAATGTGCTCATTGAGCCCATGGTCAGGGGAATGACTACAAGAACTATGAAACAGGGAAAAACCTCAYTACATCCATATCAGTCACGGAGATTGTATGAACGGTAGATGCGTCCCCAGTAGACCGCTTCAACCAATAGCTCCACAGGCAGGAAGCAAAGGAATTAGCAAAACCCAATATAAAACAAAAAATCATTTATATCAGATAGTGGGTACCTGTCACCTAAACTGCTTGGGTATTGATTGTAACAACCAGTCTTCTTAAAGATTTATTTCCCATTCCCACTGCARTGTTTTAGCTGAAGATGTTATTCCTTTGCATTTTGGATGACTGACAGAAGCATAAGCTCAAACGTATTTATATCGTTTAAAGAAATAACTATTTTTAAAACTGAAAATTGGATCTTTATGATTTTTCAAACACATAAAGTCTACCTGACCACTTCAAAATTGTCAGATTTCTTTAAGAGCATTTGAATATGGCTGAGAAAGCGGCCATTGTTTTGCTGAGCAATGAATGTTGTAAATATCTGCAATTTCACATTTCAATTCAGATTTGGCTAATCTTTAAGGGACAAGGCCATATACCAATAAAATTTTACCCAACATTTTAAGTTTTGCACTTGAAAGTACCCTCTTAATGTACTAAAATGCAGGGAAGGATTGCATAATGCTTGTCAGGCAAGGTGCAGTACATATGCCCTGCAGTGTGTTACACCATCTCCTGTAGTACATCTTGTTACTGGGTTTGATTTCTATTTAAAGGTGTTCTGGAAATAACTAAACTGTGCAAGCTGTACATTCAGCCTGTTCAGAAAAATCAGCGAACTTTGAATTTTATTTTGATTGTGGTTTGGAGAGTAAAGGAGGACTTACATGACAAAAAGCAGTTCCAGCTAATGGGAACTGAACATTTCCCATCTTTCCAGAACACTCATAATGCTCAACTGTAAATAACTTTATCTGGGCCAGTAGCAAAATATATAGTTAAATCAATGGGGAAGATACTTTTTTATTCTGTTAAGCTCTGACTATCTGACTATGTGCATATGGTTTTTTTATAAATTTATATAGGTATGCTTGCATACACACATAAAATGCACACATTTGCATCTCCAAAGACTTCTTCCTAACTAATAAATAATCCTCTTTATCTTTAGTCTTACAAAAGCCAGTGCTATTGGTTTCGGAAATGAAAAAAAGTTAGCGAGTGCATTGACTCTGCAAATCAAATGTGCTGGTAAGAGGAAAGTGATTGATAAAAGCAGCATAAACAAGTGGAGTGTCATTTAAATTAATTATAAAGCGGTACTCATTTTTAAAGACAGTATAAATCAAACACACTTACTGCAAGCATAATTCATGTTCATCATCAACAATCCCCACCCCTTCCCTCAAACAAGTTTATTTTTATTCACTTCCAACAGGTATAGTCTCCTCCTCCCAATGTGCACGAGGCAGCAGAAGTTTCAGTCTCACAATTGTAACCACAAGCAAACATGGGAAACGGGTGTGTGAGTGCAACATTTTGCACTCCACAGCAAAGATTACAACTACTCTCTTACAAGCCTGAAGAGCTAACTCAGAAAAATGCTAGAATGCCAAACTTTGCTTGCTGGAAAGTTCTAATCCACAAATATTTTGCCCTTAAACATATTTATTCTATTATAAAGTCTGCAATCCACCAACTCTTTTTAATGTAAAAGAACAGAAGAGACCTTTGCTTACTTGCAGAGAGTATAAAAAGATTAAATACAAAACTTCAGTCTGTGGAATAAAACCAGAATTTCATATAATATTTCAAGCTGTCTTTTTTAGGAAAAAGAAGCTTATTTTCTTTTTGACATTGCAACTCAATAATTTAATCATCACTATCAAGTTGATGATACTTTTAACAGCACACGTTATTCACGAGATCACAGGTGAAGTTATGCAGACATTTGAGACCTCTTCCAAAGAATACATACTTTGAAAAGAGTTGGAATCTAAAGTTTGTCTACTAGAAGTTAAGTAAATATTGGCTTAACAGAAGATTAGAGAATTTACCTGAGGCCTAAACTGCTGATGAAAATCCAAAAGAAATAAATCAAGTTACTAAAGTTAAGAAGTAGCCAAACTGAGCTGAAGAAAGGAGGTCCCATTTGGACCAGCTCTCCTACTCCCACATCTGTAAGAGGTGACAAACAGTAAAACTTGTCGGATAAAAGGAAACTTTGTGAGACTTGACTGTCATGTCAAATATAATCTCTGTAAATATCACAAGGATCTGATTCCCAGAGGATCAAGAGGCACCTAGGTGCTTTTCTCTCTTAGTATCTGTCTGAATCTCTACATCTATCTAAGGCATACATCTTCATGCAATAATTTCAATTTTACATTTAACGAGTTGGATAGTATTAATCTCTTGTTTGGAAGGATCAGCAAGTGCTACATAAGAGAACAGTTATAGAGAAAGTAACTTTTACATATTTCCAGAGGAACTTCCCATGTTTCCTATGAAAATACCCATTTTTTCAAGCATGTACCTACACAGTAAAGAAATTTTTTGGTCTGGCATAATGACTCAAGTGGTGGAAACTGGCTTCTTCAAAGACCACAGGCTTACTCATTTGGCATGCCACTTCTGCGAGCATGGCAGAGGGAAAGTTCTCAGTTCTGGGTGTAAGGGCGGGAATTGCATTTGTACAGAGCAACGCATTTCTCCCTAGAAATTGATACTACAAAATCACAATACACAGAGTTGCAGGTTATGTGAAACACATTCAGGTGCAAAGAAGACATAAGAGACTATATACAGAAATGATGGTCTAGCATGCAGCAGTAGGTTAAAGCTGGCTAAGCAGAATGTAACAAGTCTTCACAGACAGAGGCTRGCAATTTAGGGAAACAGAAGTGAGAGGTAAAAACGCACTCCTCCACCTCTCCCTGCTGCCTCAATTGGACCAGAGAGTGGAGGCATACACAGAAGTAAATACCGAGTGGAATTAAAATCTTGGTTCCCAGTTGTGGGAAGTTTGACTATTTTGACATTGGTTTTCACTTCAAATACATCAAAAATTCAATGTATTGACTTTTTATGTTCTTTTTGTTGAACAAGAAGTACCATGTAAGTGTTAAAATATTTTCATTCTGCAGCACTTCATGGAAATAAATACTTCTTTATTCTTCCAGTCCTGTTGACTGGACCCCTCTGTTTGAATTCTCTCTCTCAGAAAGAAGCACCAACACAAATCCCAGAAAGAAGTGGGTGCTGCGGTCATGAGGAAACACTGGTGTATCATGATAGAGGCAGCCCAGCATTTATTTTGATCAAAAGTTCCCAAGGAACTCAACTTCTTAGCTTTTAGTTGATTTGTATTCAAGTGACTGTAATAAAATTAAGAAGCTATCACCTTGAAGTGACTTGTATTAATAAATTCATGTACAATGAGCCATTTCATTCATATGAATACAATACGGAAATGCACCAGTTCCCAAATAAAGTATTGCTGTTCTGAAGATTTCATGTTTCACAAACAGCATGACACATCATTGCATCCACTATCAAAATGGAGTCAGCAGCACAATTCAATCACTTAGGTTACAATATGATGAATAACTTTTCCCCATGAAGTAATACAAGAATTGTTAGCGAAGGGAATATAAGTAAGTGAAGAAGACTGTGACTAAAATCTTGGGTAGTTTAAGATAGCACTGCTCCTGGCCATCTGTCCATCCCTTACGCTGGAGGTGGCTACACATATAACTGGGATACTGAAAGAAATGTGTACCTGCATCTCAGCTGTGCCTGTTCACAATTCAGCATGTTAGTACAAACTCAATTGGAAATTTAAGCAAACGCAAATACAAACTGGTTAAACTCAGACACAAGTACATGGGGCAGGTGTGTAGGGGAGCTGCAGAATTTCAAGTGAAGGCTGGAAGAAAGCTGATGGGCAGGCACCCCTGCCAGGATCTCAACAGGCCATTTCTCAGGGCCCTGGGATTCAGCAGCCTTTCTTCTTCGGCAAGTCATACCAAAAGTGCCAAAGCTTTAACCCTCATTGTCATCAATCCTACAGGTTTTCCAGTTCTGAATCGAGAAGATAAATATTGCACATTGGACAAGCTTAGGCCCTGCTTGTGAACAAACTGTGAAGGCACAGTCCCGATATATAGAACCAAAACGACTGAACTGTGCCAAGAATGAAAAAAAAGGTTGCAGATGTTTTTACATTGCTACCTGCGAAACACAAATTTTTTTAGTTTTGACATAAAATAGCCAATTCTTTTTCTTCCTAAAGTAGTGAATCACACAATTCTGCTTCGCTGCACGCCAAACACAAGCTATAACCTACAATATATGAGCTGTGGCAACAGAATGCACACATTTAAACTTTAAGATCTTATTGCTGAGCAATTATATTGTGTCCATGGTAACTACAACGGCTTCAAGTACTCTTCATTCCCCATTCTCCCTAGGGACAAAAAGAATAAAACCAAGGTTTAACCCAAGGACAGTGTGAAATACGTGAAACTTTTTTGATTTTTAAAAGCCCTTTCCCTACTGAGGTCAGATGACAAGACCTTTGAAATGTATTTCCTTAAGACTGGGAAAAAAAGTCTTGTGACAGTATCTGTCTGTGGTGATCAGTTCCTCTTTGGCTCAGCACATGACTTGAGAACACAGTCCTTCTTAGCTCAAAAACCTACATCTAGACTATTTCACACTAGAAAGTATTATCCCTTCCTTTTCAATATTAAATCTTTTTCATAAACTGTGATTAATAATTTATCCAGTACAACTAACCAGTTTAATGGAGATTAAAAACAGGAAAATACACAGAAAGGATAAATAAAGGAAGAGAAAGTAGAAATCGAGACAATGTAAAATCCTCACCACCTGCTAGAGTACTGTGGAAATGTTCTGTAAGTCCCTCCGTTTCGGCACAACTGCGCATCACCTCTCAAGGCATAGGCTGAAGGCAGCTGTTCTAAGTATCTTTTTTATTTCAATAAATAAAATAAAAACTTACTTTTCAGATGCTTGGGGCTCTTGCATCCTCAATCATATGGCAAGATACTGTTATATTATTTTAATCTTTATATTTAATGAACATTAGATACATTTGTAGGCACTTTATAAACCCCGAGTGTCAGTTGCTGCCTGGAATTTCTACAACCTAAATTGTAGAAATGCAACTGTAGGATATATGTAGTGTGAGAAACTAGCAGCAGAACACAACATAATGTGATGGCAGTAAATCTTGTTCCACAACTTTTTATTGTTATTTCCTGGTTTTCAGTGTGTCAAAGGGAATTGCAAAAAGGGAAAGAAGTAAAGCAAAAGATTAAAGAGGAACAAAAAATGGAAAGAAAAAGATGAGCTGGGGAGACAGTGCAAGTTGAGGTTAGGACTGTAAAGGAACAGCTCAGAGCTGTGGCAGGCTTTTATTAAACAGCCAGTCAGCACATGTTACTGAAAGTCCAATTAAATGGTTAAACAACTTTGTGCAAAGTTCTTTGAAGTGTCTTTCCACAGTAACTCCAGCAGCCTGGAACTGGTTGCAGTCGCCGTCTTCACAGATTTCTGTATCTAGGTTCTGCATTAGAATAGGAGACCTTCCCAACACTTTTTGCTCCCAGGACAGCACGACGGTTCAGTCAGCTCCATTTTAATTTCTACCTTGCTTCCTCTATATCAAGTCCCGCTTTGGAGGCTGCTGTCATCGTCACAGAGCTCTGGCCAACTGGCTTGCATGATTTTTTTCTTGACTTATATACGTGATAAAATAAAATCTCATCAGCATTAGAATAACCAGTCCCGTAGGAATTCATGTAGCCCTGTCCTGGTTCCGGCTGGGACAGAGTTAACTTTCTTCCCAGTAGCTGGGGAGGGTGTGCTGTGGTTTGGATTTGGTATAATAGGAGCGTTGATGGCCGGTTGATGTTTTGGGTGTTGCTGGGTGGTGCTTGCACCGGGCACTTTTCGGCCTCCCATGCCCTGACAGGTGCACGGGAAGCTGGCGGGGGGAGCATAGCCAGGGCGGTTGACCCAGCTGGCCAATGGGGTATTCCATACCATGCGACGTCATGCTCAGTATAAAAACTAAGGGGGGGGGCGGGGCCTGGGTCCCRGGCTCTCGTTCGGTTCGGCGGGTGGTGAGCAATTGCATTGTGCATCGCCTGCTTTGTGTATTGTTGTTGTTGCTGTTGTTATCACTATTACTATTACTGTTCTACTTTGTTTTATTTCAATTATTAAACTGTTTTTATCTCAACCCGCGAGTTTTCCTACTCATGCCCTCCTGATTCTCTCCCCCATCCCACCGGAGTGGGGGGGTGAGCAAGCGGCTGCGTGGTGTTTAGGTGCTGCCAGCATTAAACCACGACAAGCCCTTTCATCAGTTAGCAAAAATATCCTCAGCTCTCTCCAAGAAAACTCTCGAACAGATGTCTTTTCATCAAAAAGTTACCAAATTCCGACAAATTGGAGCCAAGTTGAGATAGCAAGATCCCAAGTCTTGATGCCCTTGCACTGAACATCCTGCCAACAATTCCCCTCTTCTATAAAGAGGGAAACCCAACTACAGAACCTCTGCTGTCTACACAAGGAGTGAGATAGCATCTCAGAGATAATGATTTCACACATTTCAGTCTGTATGGCTGAAAATCAACACCTTAAACAGTACCCTGAGATGAGCAGGTTGCTGTTGCAGATATCGATGCATTGGTATGATGTTTTCCTGGCAAAATGGCCTGCTGTATATTTTGCACCAGGTCCAGACTGACAGGTATATGCAACAAAGTTAACCATGACTTAATGAGATACCACTCACTGCTGAGCCATAATAACTGGCAGCATTAGGCCTCCTTGATCACTGCATTTGTGAAATAAAATTAATGCACATTAATGTAAGCCAACTTCACAGCCACAGCAGAAAAAGAGCCTACACAAGCAATAAGTGGCAACTCATTAAGCTAGAGTAATTTGGTTGCTTCTGATCATTTGTAAATTACCTTCACCTAAGAAATTATTTTATGATGTAGTCACACATAGAGAGCAATGTAGTAATCTAACATAAACAATGTCTATAAAACCCCATCCTTGGTGAGGTTATTTCTCTCCTTAGGAAGGAATAAACTCTCTCATGGAAACATCTTTAGTTCTAGCTAACACTAAATGAATATCATAAAAAATGTTCCTTATTAACTCAAATTTTAAGGTTGAGATTTCTGATTGTTTTATCTCCTTTTTAAATGAAAATCATTATTGACTTTTATTCAAACAACTGTTTATGGAAAGCAATACAGTAGTATTCATAAACGCTACATTTGTACCTGACGACAGTTTTCTACAAAGTCATGAGCAGTATGGAAAGGCTAAGTAGGGACTGGGCACTCACTTCCATCGCAAGGTTTAGGAGGCACCATATTAAGCTTGTAGGAGCTAGGTTCAAATCAAACAAAAATGAGATGTTTGCTTACGCTACTCACAACAGACCCTCTGGAAAACTCTGCCAGAGAAGTGGTAGATGCAGGATGTATAACTTTGGCTCAAGGAGAGAAAAGAAACTGGCAGTTACTGCATAGGCAGCTCAGTAATCTCTCTACTGAAAAGGAGGGGATAATATATACTAGTATGAAATAAATAGTTTGTATGTAGGTTTTGAGCTTAGAAGGGCTATGTCTTCCAGTCATGTGCTGAGCCAAAGAGGAACTTATCACTGCAAGAACAGTAAAAAGTAATAGATACTGTCACAAGATATTTTTCCCATTCTTAGGAAAATACATTTTAAAGCTCCTGTCATTTGAGTTAAAAATAGCTGTGAGAACATCAGGGAGAAATATCATCTATGTTTGCCCTATTGCCTTTCTTCAGAAGGGTGTCTCTGCTTACGGTCACTGTTGGAGACAATAATACAAGGGGTTAAACAGACTSTTGTTCTGAACGACTATGGCAGCTCTTTTGTAGATGTCCTGCGTTTGTATTTCCATACATGTACTCCACAGGATGTAACACTGAGTAAAATCCAGCAAGTAGGCAGGTTAACAGTTTCTTCCTGACTCTTCCTCGCTACCAAGCAATCCAAACCAAGAATAGAGGCAAATAAAAAAGACAAGAGCTCAGCAGTACTCTTTTTTTCCTCCAGAACTATGCATGCACATGCAGTTGCTTTCTTGTATTGCAGTGAGGCAAATTTTAAACTCAGCAATTCTCACAGTAATCTAATTTTGTTCTAGGAAGTATGCCTCTCAATGCAAGAGCAAGCTAAATTTGTCCAGTGAATTATTTCCTGTGAATAATTCACTCAAGTTTTACTATACCCAAATTCTCTTTAAAGTTGAAGGAATGCATAGCTAGCTAACCCAGCACTACAATTATGTTGGCATTTCCTTAAAAAGTCTCTTAAAAATGCTATTTTCTTAGATATTTTTGTCCTGATTTACTGGCTGCTTATGTCAGCACAAAGCTGCCATGAACTTCCTTGATACAGAATCAAGCTAAATTCATGTTTCATTTTAAATAGATGCATACTGTTCTTTAATGTGCTTGGATATGGATAAGAGTCTTTAAACTCTACATATTTCCACCTATATGCTATGCTTTCTGTATTAATAAGAAGTATTACATTAAAAAAAAAAAGTATACTCTTGCAGCTTTTAAATTACGCCTGTCCTGTGGAAGAATGGGCCAGTATTTTTGCAAAGACTGCATGAGTTCAATGAAATTTGTAAGAAGGTCAGAAAATCTCAAGTAGGACTATTGCAATAGCTTTAAGGCTGTAAAGGGGACTGCAAGGTGAGGACTGCAATAGTGAGATTCCACTATTTTAACAGTTACGCTCATTTGCAGTTCCCCAGGAAATTTAACACATTTTTCTTATGGTATCTACATTCTGCTAAATACTAGAAGCATTGGTGGACAGCTGAAGATCCATTCAAACAAATGTATGATAAATATGGCAGCTGTCACACTTGACTAAGAAAGAAGCTTTCTAACCTCATGAAGTTAGTTAGTTGTTCAGTATAGGACTAACGAGTATAAAAATGTATACAATGCATATTATAGTATGGATAAAAATGGTATGTATACCATTGGAATGGCTATGTAGAAACAGATTAGTTCCACATACGAAACACCCAGAAGTCCCAGAGAAAACATACCTACCTACCCACCTGCCGACATGGAAATCATTGTTTTCACTTTGTTTAATTTCTACAAGAGCTACTACAAATAAAAACAAGCCAAAACTCAAGGGAATAAACATTGTTATAGCCCAGGACAGTGTTAGCCCAGTAGATGGTTGTATGCAGTATAGCCATGTGCATTGCTTGAAGGGAAGGTATGAAGCTAGCTGCTCCGGAGAACAGAAGCATAATAGGTCTTATTTCCTTGGTGTTTACAGGTCTAATGTTAGTTTTTGAATCTCTAGGTTTCTTTGCTTTTACCCATCCCATTTGTGAGGATCCAAGTATCATTACAATCATGTCCTGATTTGTTTCAAAACACACGATGCGCAAATGAAATTCTATTTCATCACTGAGCACTCAATTTTAAGGCTACATGCCGCAGCCTCTTTTCCTTGAGCATCTTTCCAGTTTACCTGTTTTACTGATAAATAGTTCTCTACTAGCAGAAAAATGAGCTTCGATGTTCTGGGATAGTCATATCGCTGCCCTTCACCTTTATATGCTAACCTCACCCTGCTTCCTGATGCTTTGCTTTTCTTTCGAACTGTGGCATGACCTCTCCTCCCCAAGACCCGTCTTCGCAGCGGTAAAATTACTGCAATAGCAGAGCACACTTAGGAGGATGATTGCTCTGCAGAATGGCCTGAAGAGAGACTATCAGGGCACTGGGGGCACTACCAGCCCTGACTGTCCCTGCCTGGCTTCTCCAGGGGCTCCCCACCCTGCCCACAGCCCAGCGCCCCATGTCAGGCCCCTACATCTGTCAGCCCCTGCCTCAGTGATGCCACAGCAGGGCCCATGCCCAGGCCAGCCTGTTGCTGTTCCTGCCTGGGCTTCTCACATGGACGTGACCTGACTTGCCACCTTGTGCTGACCTGGCAGCGGATCCCTGCTCTGTCCCTCGCCACACACCCAGGCTTGCCCACCCCGCTGCGGGGCTGTGGGGCTGCGCTCCTGCCCACCAGGCCCCAGCTCCGGCCCCAGCCCCGGCTGCCACTCTGCCCTGGTGGCCCCACTCTGCTCTCGCCGCTCTTGGAAAAGGCAGTGCGGTGGTATGAGGAAATATAACATCTCTTCAGCCATGGCAAATGTGAGGGTCTCAAAACAGACTCTAAAGTTGCACACGCATGTGTGCATGTGAGGCAGAGTGCTGCTGGTGGGAGCCAGGCTCCTGTTCCTTAATCAAGATGCAATTTGGCCCAGGTGGGTGTGAGCAGGCAGGGCTGTGTGAGGGGCTCTCTGCCCTGCCAGTGCCAGCATGGCCAGCCTCCTCCCGCCGCCTCACCGACAGAAATCGGTAATGCAGCAGCAAATCTGGTTAAACCCAGACTCTCGGCCTTGCTGGGCGCTTCACCTCTGTGTGGGACTCGGCCTCCGGCTCCACAGCCCTCGGCTTCCCACTGATGCAGGGGCTGGCGGGGCTGCGACGCCTCCTGACAGGGAACCCTGGCCTGCGAGAAGCAGGACTGCCTGCATTTCACACCCCCAGCTCCAGGCAGCCCGCTTCAGCTCCAAGGTTTTCAGAAAGGCATACTGTTAACAATCTTGAAACGATTTTAAAACATCCCTGCCTTTTAACATTTGAAAAACGTGTTTTGTTCCAAAACGGACAGCACTTCTGTAGCAACTTGGAATTTACCCTGACAGGTCCACGTTAAATTCTTTTGGCAAAATTACATCTGTTAAAGATGTAATGTAAAGATTAGTTAAAGAGCCTAAGTAACTACACTAGCTTTAGTAGAACTATCATCTTAGCTGTTTGCTCCTCTGACAGTAAAATTTAACCCCTTAAATCAAAAGAGAACTATAAAATGATGGGTTACCAAAGAAATTTCCAATTGTGTAATAGAAATGTGTACCCAACTTTTCTTCTGAATTAGTTAAAAAAAGAAGTTCCTGTAGCTAAGCTTGAAGATTGATCATATTTCAAAGATCATTTTCTCCCTCTTGAGTTTTTCAAAGCTTTTCCCCCCTTTGTTGGGTTTTTTTTTTAACATTTACTTTTGCTATTTATCTCACACCCAAATAACAAACACTCCCACATTAAATACCTCTAAGTCCCTGACACAAGGAAATACCCAGCAGCCACTTTTGCCAGGCAAAAACATATGGCCCAAATTGACTGTCAAAAATAGTCTATCATTCCTCCTATAAAACTGCTAGTTAGCTGGAAAAAAGAAACACAATTTCAAATATCCCAGTGTCACACCAGAATGCTACGATTTCAGTATATTCTTTGAACACACAGAAATTAATTGGACCTATTTAAAATATATGCAATACAGTAATTTACAATCGCCTTTTAATTACATTAAATGTATAAAAGTGGGTGTGTACATAGATATATATATAAAAAAATAGAGAGAGATATATGTATGTATATATAAAATCTCCAATTCAGAATGTTGTTATTTCAGTACAGAGTGAAATCCTCATTCACTGAGCAAACGTAGACATGAACTTGCTGAGTAGGATGAGAGTAGGGACTCCACAACATATGCTTACTGGGCAGATGACTCAAATACTATTACAAATATGAAAAATTAAAAACTCCAAATCATAATGAAAAGCCAAAATACAGTAGGAGGCCTCAGATTGATAAATGGTGATGTATATATTACATCAGCTGATTACGATGGGATAAAAGTTGTGAAACATTTCAGATACTGTATAAGCAACTTTGCATCTCTTTTGTTGTTTTTTTCAAATCAACACTAAGCAGAGCCAAAGGATATAGTGTGTATATATATTACAGATATGCACACCAAATAGTGAAGACCGTGTGGAGCTAYGCTGTGCCACAAATTTACTGTGTATGTTTCTTGCCACTTTACCAATTCTCTGCCAATCTGTTTTGCTGGATTTACCTTTACTATCCCATAGTAAAGGTATCAGCAACTTTGAGGAAGATGACATAATGATTTCTGTCTCTTTCTGTCAGAACTAGGTCAATAGCTGATATGAAGTTAGATATTTCAAGGCCTGCAGGCCTATAATTTCAAGGTATATTTCACTAGAAATCTAAGAAACTATAGGATTTTTTATTAAAGACTAAGATGGCTATATAAACTAATTTCACCATTAAAAAGGAGGCCTCATAATCTGAAGTTTTAGCTTATCACCATGATAGATCAAAACATCTCAGATATCAGAATCCAGTTCAGGTCATAATTCCCCTGGAAGAGCACATTTCCATTGGCAAATGTAATGTACTGAAGCTAAAGGTTTTGTGGGCTTGTATCATTTCGTGAATGTCGGATAAAGAAAATGATTTAAAAGATTTGCTTTGACAAAAGCAAGATCCACATAAATTAAAATGTGAAATAACAGCTGAATTGATGATGACAGGATGAATCAGTTCCTTCTTGCTGAATTGAAAGCTTATTTAAAACAATTTTTAAGTTAAAATATCCCTTTCATTTTTCTTAGATCAAAATTTAGACTTTTTCCCCAAAAACCAGAAGCTCAGAATTTTCATTCTAACTAACAAGGCATGAAGTTAAAATCTCTGAACACGCAGAACAATAAATCTGTTTCATTACATGTAATTATACATGGGCCATTTTCTGCCTTACATTGGAAAAGCTGAAGCTCAGTGAGAGGCAGCAAGTACAGGCTGCATCTAAGCTTTGGGAATGGGTAACACTGCTACCAAGATGTACCTGCATAGCACAGTTCCACAAATTCTCTTGCAAAAATCCTGTTTTGCACACCTTACATCCATGGGTGGAAGACAGAAATGCACCATCGTTTCCGTGAGGCACGTGAGGCGCAATACGGTTTGAAACAGCAGAATCTATCTTAACTTTGGTTTTAAATGCTGATTGTGCTGACCAAGTCTTTCAGCTCTCTGAAGAAAATGTCATAGGCCAGTATTAAGTTATTATTTTGGGTCGTGTGCTGTGTTTCCATTGTTCCTGCTGTCAGGAGGAATGATGCCAAAAGAGCAACATAGTCTTCTATGGGATTTGATCATTTTCAAAACCTATTTTGAGGCCTGAAAGAACAGGCAGTCTTTTTTGCTGAAAAAAAATGAAGTTCTTCATTCTAACTATGAATATTCCCAGACGAAGATCCATCTCAATTTCACGAACACGTCAGTACTTCTCAAGATTTCCTTCCTTTCTGTCTTTCTGACAAAACAGGCACACAGCTGCAGCCAATCACTCCCTGTGCCAGTGCATTTGTCAATTAGTTCGAAGGAAATCTCCCAGCACACAAGGCTGAGCTTATGATCAGACAGGAAATTATGGTCTATTATGCAATTTTATTCTCGTCTGTGATTGACTGCACATCAAAGGGCCACTCAATGGCAGCCACTGATACTTCTTAAGGTAAAAATAGTTTCGTAAAAGCAGATGGTGGAAGCAAGACACCAATAGATCAGAAATACTGAGTCTGAGTATAGTATACTTTATATGACGCTTTTAGAAATAAAAAGGAAGGATTTTAACACATAGCATTCCTTTGCAGTATATTGATGTTACAAACTCTATGGTGTTTTCACATACAGTGGATATTTGCCAAGCTCTCCTGATCAAAATTTTCCCTCCCACCCTATTTAGAGTGATCTGGACATCAGCAGCTTTATACCTGTAAATAGGTAAATTTTTTCGTAGCACATGCTCCATACATAGGCTCTATCAGTATATGAAGTTATGCATATGAATAATTCTGTATGCAAATAACCTCACTGAGCTCAATAAGACTTTTTACTTTTTTACAATGTTTAGGGATGATTGTGACATATATAGTTATAATGTCAATACGTCCATCTTAGTAACACATTTTTTAACAAGATATGAACCCAATTACTTACAAATATAGAGAAAATGAACTGTGTCAACTTAGGAAAGTGATAAATGTGAAACAAGAATAAAATCAGAACAAGATTTATCTAAATAAAGCCATAAAATATTTTAAGCCAATCATCCAACATACCTTTGTAATGGCATGTGTGAGCTCTGAATAGTGGCTGAAATTAAAAATGAAATACTGTGGCAAGCTAAAGGGCCGAAAAAATTACAGAAATAGGTCATTTGGTTAGATATCTAGAAATGTATTTAGAGGAAGTTAGCAGTAAAATTAAATTAGTTCAAGAAGAATAAGAATTCTGAACAAAAATTGGTGTTTTAAACTGGGTACGTCAAGCATTAGGTACAAACATATGACAATGTTCTTGGAATCCTCATTTGAGAAAAGAGAAGTAAAATATGGACATACCACTTCTTAAAAATTATTGTGCTACACAAAAAAAGTGTTTTTCTTTGGTTTCTCTTTCCTCCAAAGAAGTAATCACAAATGATACAGCTGGATCACAACTGAATAGTTAGTAATTCTCAAATAAAGTAAGGATAATAATTCTCATTACAGAGAAAGGAAGTTACATCAGTAACAAAAATATGTACAAAAGACTTTGAGCCATTATTTATCTGTGATACCACATATGGTGGTAATTGCAAAACTGCAAATATTTATCATCAGACAGATGAAATCCTTATTTTCTTTCYTGAAAAAAATCCAGAAGACCTAGCACACGTCTCATGATTTCCAGAGAATTAACATAGGTCACTTTAATAGGGGGGTTTCTTTAAATTTGCCGAAATACACCATTATTTAGTTTAATAATGCATCCCATGCAAGATTTTTTTGCATGATTAATGCAATTGAAACAGCCACAGCAATTAAACAGTTATACTATGTTAGTGAAACTGTTTCACTGCCATGATAAACAACTTCTATAAGGATACTGCTTACAACAAGCCGAGAAACCAAGAAGTATATGAAATCATATTAAAAAGGGAGTGTTACCTTCCCCAGAATCCAGCTTTTCTGAAGCCAGCATTTTTATGTGCTTTTCACTCCTAAGACTCACCGGCCTAGTAAGAGGCAGGAAGAATTTCTAAAATCCTAAAAGTTTCTGGCTTTCACATGAAGTTGTAGGAGCCTGGAGTGCAAGCTAATTCTAGGCAATCGGTGGACCCAGGCTACCCTGGATCTTCAATAGTGGCGCTCTGGCCTGTCCATGAAATACTGTTAAGCCCTTTCATTGCAAAAATAGCCAGAGCTGATGTAGAAGTGGATGCCTTGTAAAACAGAAGGGAGCACCAAACACCATGATTTAACAAAGTGATAATCCTTAGCTTGAAACGCCAGGAAGACCCAGGAGACCTCAGAAAGCCTGAGGCCTGTATCCAGACAACACTCACCAGATAATTACTCTGAGTGACTCATAAAAGATTACTTGAAAAATATAGTAAATAAATTTCAGTGCACGACAGAGCAATGCAAAAGGGAATAATGAAACTAAGAGAGGAAAGATTGGAAATGGAAAAGAAATGGATCAGAGGAGGAGGAAAAGGCTTCTCCAGGATTAGAGAGGACCTACAGTCAGTGCCATGATTTGGGGAATAAAACTGAGTGGTCTCCATTTCTCTTGTGTAATATAGGTAACTCATGAAGCAGCATGAAAAATGTCCTTCCTCCAGGCTGTGCCTTTTAGGAATCAGAAAAAAACAGAAGCTTGCGAAGATCCTCTAACTCACACTAAGGGTAAGGATACAGGACGGATATCTTTAGAAAAGAATACATTTCAAGATTTTTCCTTTTAACTTTTTTCTTAACTATTCAATGAATAGTGTATTTTTTTTTTTTTTAAGAACGAAGAGTAGAAGGAAAATAAAGAATAGTACAGGTAAGAGAATGCAATCACAAAGGAAGAAAACATGAAAAACTGAGTCCATCTTTCAGTGTGTACTTGCCAAGAGTACATATATTTTACAAAGTTAAATATTGATATTAATTTGTCCTTGAGAAGTTCCACAGGCAATAGTCAGTCCTAAATTCACAATATGCAGATATCCATTTCATAAAGAAATTTCACAAAGTCATTCAATAAAAGTTGTATAAAAAAAATAAAAAGCATAAAGATGTGATTCTTCAAAATAAGCCTGTATCATTGGCCACAGCACTCAACAAAAAATTAAAGTCTCTTAAAACTTGCAGGAATCCTAAATTAAGACATGAAAAGGACACTGATACAAATATTAGTTTGAAATACCTACTGTTTTTCTGAAGTAGTAAAATTGTATAATTTAAAATTATTTAGCACTTTTCTTCAATATGTTCTGCCTTTTAATAGCTCAGTGCAACTCTGGGTCTTTTTGCCACCTAAATCAACCATGAAGCTAGAATTCTGCAGTTCAACTGATTCAATACCTTTTCAAGGAAAAAAAAAAGTAATCCTTGCATAGCATATAGTACTCCAGTGGAAGAGAACACTCCTCTATTGCTCCCTTTTAGATGCCATTAAGAGAAGGTAGGCCCAATATAATATGTGCAACTTGGATTCTTGTAATATTGCTGGAATAGTGTAACTTTCTACTCAGAAAGTGTCACCCCCTTACATTAGTTTTACCTGGAAGAGTAAATTAAAAAAATATATATTTGTAATGAAATAGTAACTGCACCAAAATACTGAAGTAAACCTAGATCTAAAAACTATTCAAAATTCAAAAAAAAGCTGACACAAGAACTTAAACAAAAATGGAAAACAGCTTTACATAAAAGCAACAGCATTTTGCAAAACCTTCCTTCAATATATTTGCACTGATGCAAACTGAGATTGAATACTGTTACTGCAATGATTTTGTGAAGGTCATAACAAGAAAAGACTCAGAAGACTGCATTAAAAAATGAAAACCAAGCCCAAGCAACCTCTTTTGAAAAACACAGTTGCTATGTCTTTAATGACAACACACGCTTTGGGTTCCCATTTACTACCTGTGCCCATGCAAGCTTTGAGACAGCCAAGAAACAGTCTGGGCCCAAGAGCAGAGCTCTCCAGAAAATGCATGAGCTTATGTGAAACACATTAGAAATGCTGAAATACTGTGGAAAGATTATCTGGTAGTTCCTTTAGGAGTCACTCATCATATATATACTACCTATTTGCACACACTACCTTTATATACACATGCACTATATAGAGATATACACACGTTACATGCACACTGGGCATGTATGTATATGCTACTAACAAACAGGAAAATTTCAAAAGTCTGTATTATTATGAAAAAGGCTAACAGCTGACATGAATCTTATTTTCTGGATTTAGAAAACTTTCCAGCCATAATTCAGCTACAAAGCTCATCATACCAAGCAGGTGGACTGGTTTCCTTATTCTACACTGATGGTAACTAAAGCAGACCTGGGCACTCCTTTTTGGCATCACTCAGTCTGACTGCATCAAATCTAGGCCTAATTGTAAAAGGACTATCATACCACTCTTCACTGTTGTGTGAAACACAAGCACCTGTGCAAGAGCAAGTGCCTCAGGTCAGCCGTGCCTGGACTATCGTGACTAATGAATAAGGCACATGGGAAGAGAGCCTGGTCCCACCGCAGCAGCAAATCCACGTTCTCCACAGCAGGGCCAAGATTTCACTCAAGAGGTCCAAAACTGTAAATGATTCTTGTCCAAGAAAGAAAAATGCATTTCACATATATTATAGTAGAAGAATAGAATGTTTTCATTCAGAGTCAACCAAAGAATAAATACAGACTAATTAATAGAAGAAATATTTTTTCGTTCAATATAAAAGTGTGTTCCACTAACATTATACCCCTAAAATAGGTTTAAAAAGTACAAAATGCTATGGGTATATTATTGCCATCTGGTTGAGAGTACAGAATTTTGCATATTTTAGAATTTATCATATAAATACTTGGCTCACAGATTATAAATAATTGTAAACATGAAATCATAACTTTTTTTTTCAAAAAGGATTGTTAGTTCATTATTAAAAATTATCACTTCTGGGTACTTTTGATATAATTTATCTTTTTCCAAGTCGGTGACCAACTGCATGTTCATATGTATTCATGAAAATGTCAGCATATTAAAACAGATTTTATTATACTGTGGCTTTGATAAAGACATATATTTCTTTAAAGTACATACCAATGGGTACATGTTAAAAAAACACTCTGAATATAAAACCTTACAGAATATTACTTATATTGTTATTCTTATGAATATCAGATATAATATAGTAAATACTCAATTCAAGTAATAGAATAATATTTCATATACAGACTGAAAACATATTATGGAACTGACAAAACAATTAGCATTCTGACAAACTGATTAATTTTCCCATGAAAATATTTTAGCAAACTTCCGTGCATTAAGACTTGATAAATAGTCAATTTCAGGAAAGCTAGTATGTGGCATTCTGAATTTTTCTGAGAATGTTCGTTTATTCTTTCAAAATAAATTTACCTTTCAAAATTTAATACAAGAATTCAAACCATTGGTTTTGCATCCCTATCTAGCATGCGTTCCTTCCAGCCTGTAATTGTGATCTTTTTTTTTCTCTTCAGAATGGAAAATACATTTCCTGAATAGATATGATACAGACATACAGGAGGATACAGAAATAAACCCCAAAGCCTTAACTTTGAAACCCGAAAATGGTCTAGAGTAAGGGAACTACATGTTGCACTTGAAGTTTTGCTTCTCTCCAGCTGCTGTTTATAAAAGCAAAGCAATGAAAGTAAAATGATAGATTTAGGAACTGTCTTTAAAAATGGGGGAAGGAGCCTGGTTGTCAGTGCTTAGGTAGGATATTACTCAAAGATGTGAGAAGATACAGATTTCAGGACTGTTAAGGAGCTTTATTCATCATTCTATTGAAATTTCTGGAAGGGAAACACTCTATTTCACTGGTGAATTTTGCCATTCATTGAACCAAAATTTGAAACAGCTCATGTTTAACTGTTGTCTCGGTATTTGTAATATTAACCTGGGATATAGAAAAACCTCTTCCAGGTTCTGCTCCAATAAATATGCAAGTATGTTATAAGAAAAAAGTCCAAACATACTAACTTTTTGTCCTTACAGTCAACCAAAACTGTGATGAAACTAGGATGAAAATCTACATTAACCTATACTACTTCACACAGGACTTGTTAATCCAAATATGGACCAATCAAATAATAAAATCAAACAAGTGGAAATATAAACTTGACTCATCTGTATCTTGAGTAAGTTCTGTACCTGCATTTAGATAAAAAGACAGGAACCTCCTTGCTGATTTTGTGAATCTTGCAGGAAAACCTTCTGACAAAACAATTTGTCAGACTAACCCAAATTCAGAAATAGCTTCTTAATGACAGCTGTATGGCTTTTTATTCAATTATTATGTTACTAATCTATTTATTTCCTTGAATATAATATTTACTCAAAAAATTTCACCCTCTCTTTTTAGTCTGATCCAAATGTTACACTTAATGTCAGTATCCACAGTGATTGCTGTCATCCTGACAATTAGAACCAGCTTGTCTGAAGAGTTTTTAATATAATGAACTATCACTGCAGCTCACTGCCATGAGACGCCCTGTTGTTCAAGTGTGCAGAGAACCATCAGCTGCACTAGGGATACAGCTTGATTTACTTGTAGAAAGAAGAATTTCTTGCAAAGGTGCCACTAAGACTTTCATAAGGTGGTAGGCAGATATTAAATTATAATTGCGTATCATTTTGAGGAATTGTGATCAATCAGGGAACCCCTACAATGGAAGAAGGCTCAGAGGAGATGGCCAAGGGCAATGTGCTTCTGAAGCTCAGGAAAGGATGTAGGGAGTGACTGGCGACAGCTGCTGCAAAGAAAGCTGAATTTAGCTCCATACAAAGAGGCCCAGAGGGTGGCTTTGGTCGAGATAAATGGCTGTATCAGCTGAGTGGATCAGCCAGCTGCAATCAGTTTAGTGGATCAACTGGTTATGTCAATTGAGTGAACCAACCAGCTGTGTAACTGTTCATCCCTGAGTTAATCAAAAGAGAGCAAATGTCTTCCTGCATGTGCTAGACCAGCATTGGGGGCTATATACGCACCTTAGCCAAACATAGAGTATAAAAAAAATAGAACAATGAACAAAAAGAGCTTTGGATGTAGCAATGGGCTGGAGCTGACTTCTCACTCCATGTATTCCTTCCTGGCCACTGGGGAYGCCTAGCATCATGACAGTGAGCATATTATTCAGTGGTAACGAGACTCACATTCAGGTTGTGATTCAACCGTATATTGAAATTGCTATACTCTGCAAAGTGTAATTTGTCCTGATATTGTGATTTAAGTATATTGTTGCATTGCTCCGCTAACTCAAAAATGCCATGTAACATCATATAACTTCAAATAAGTAAATTTGGTATTAAACACTAAACCTTCCACACCTGGAATATCTAAAAGGAGATGGTCAGAGAGTACTGGGCTCCGACAGGAACAAATAGTCTCCCATGCTTGACATAAAATATCTATTTATTTACTCATACTGAATCAACTTTGAAGATCTAGATTACTTCCTTCCAGCAGGGAAAGACAAACAATAACAAATTGTGTCTAAAGGATTATTTTTAATACAGCAAATAAGATAGAAGAGGTGCTTATTTCTAGCCTCACTGTGCTTTTCCAGTGCTGTGAACTAACAAAACCTTTACTAATCAATATATCAAACATACTAAATAACAAAGTCAGAAGTTCATAGACTACAAAGAACGCAAGTAAAAACAAGCTTAATACTGAAATGTGTCCCTGTGACCTTTGTTTGGTTCTGCAGCTGTGTCGTGAAGGGGATTTCACTCTCCTCTGTTTGGTCATTGAATAGGTGATACTATGACGGGTCATTTCAGTAAATTATTTTCAGTGTTAGAATTCATAAGGTCAACTGCGGTGGTAACTGTAACAGGACTTGTTGTCTTAGCATTACTTTGTTCAACATGCCATATCAGAGTAAGTTAAAGCCCTGTAAGTAGGTTTTTACGCTGAGGCAAAGCATACATTAAAATGATGAATTGTTGGGAATCCTGATCAGAGAAAGGTAAATTTGTATTTCTTGCTTGAATAAATTTTACTGTCTTACATTTGGTTCGTAGATTACAGAAGCATGCATTTGSTGACAAAACAGGCCTACTCAAGCAGGTGAATGCTCAACCAGCTCTCAAACATGGTCACGACTCAGGGAGTAACTGCGGTTTTTTCAAGCAACTACTGTTTTCAGAAATGAATCATAGCAATACAAAAATAACATAGGGGAAATGACATGCTATCTTTTTGTTAATTTTATCTGCATATATAGTGCATTTGACATCTTAAAAATTAATTTTTCTGATAGCCCCTTATAGTTGTGGAACAAGTCATCTCATTTATCTGCTGGCCTCTGGCACTAATATCCAGCTTATTTTACAAAACTTTAAAACCCCTACTGTGGAAAAGCTAAATATAATAAATAATAAGCTACTACAGAATTCTTCAAGGATAGATTTGTTTTGTGCTAGGAATTTCTTAAGTTGATTATAATCAGAAATATCAAATTAACTTTAAAAATACTAAATAACTTAGGTTGTCAGAAGGGATTACAGATGGTTTTTTCAGCTATTGTACCAAATCATTCCCAGCGTTCTGATTATCTAAGGACTAATGTATATCCTTGGGAAGTGGAATTGAAGCTTTATCATACAAAACCCAACCAACCACATACTAAAAAAATCCTGTTCTAGAATCTTCCCCAACTAAAAATACATATTGTCCCACTGATAATAACCCACAGTGATGGTAACAATATTTCAACACCAGATCCTTCTTGAAGGCCATCCCTAATATTTATTTTCTGTAGTCTTTCTCTGAAAATATATCCACACATTGGCCTCCAAGTAAGGTCAATCTGAAGAAATACAGTACCTAGCAACATCCTTTGTCTATAATTTTAATTCCTATGTTTTGAAATATGTTTACTAATGCCAAGCATGAAAGAAGCGAAGCAAGTATGTACCAGGGAAAAGAAAAAGCTTCAGGAGCTCCACTGAGACCTCAAAATCACGCCTAAGGGCAGAACCAATCTTTATGTTAACAGAAATGTTGGGGCAGCAGTTGTCTCTGTCAGAACGATCATTCTCTCAGATAACAACAGGGTCACAGCAATCACTGCGAGTTCTTCCTTAGGCAATCTGCATAAATGTGCAGTCAACTTGTTCAGGCCTCACTCCTCACTATTTACTGACTCCTACTAGGGAGCACGCTCAGCTGCCATGGTGGAAAGCAAGGCAAAACCAGAACCTTGAAAGCAAGTTACCCCTTCTCAAAGCAGATCCAAATATAGGGGCACAAACTAATGCCACCTTCCTTTTTTTTTTTCCTTTTCCTTTCCTTTTCCTTTCTTTTTTTAATAGAAACTAAAACCTATCCAATCTTAAAAAATATATTACATATTCATTAATTAAATAAATACACTAATTGGATTTTCCAGTCATTTAATGTAGACTTTCATCAATATGGTGCAAGGCAGAACGAAGACTGCATGACAAAGAAGTAAAAATAAAACCCCAAAGCTTACATACTGTTGGGCTTCATCAAAATTATCATATAAAAGAATTTGGCTTTAGTCACAAATATTATAGCTTCATTAATTAGCAGTTCAAGTGCATAAATATGCATTTTGGGAGGTACAACTCAAGATGAAACTTTTCCAGAAGTTTGAGATTTAACATCCACATTTGTCACAGAAATAACTTAAAGAAAAATAGGGAGAATAGGGGAGTACTGCTTTCAAACATTTTCACAACACATGTAAATCAAAAGTTCTTCGATATTGAAACTAATGTAATACAGATCTTTAAAGTGGAGGAAACATGATTTAACACCCTAGAAAACAACATGCACGGACTTGTAGCACTACACCTACACTGACAAAAGAGATACTCCCAAAAATCTCTTGAGCCACAATCTGTAAACAAAGAAAGAACAACTGAGGAGACCATAATCACTTTTAGGGTCCATTAGAAGATAAATTGCCTTTCTAATTAACACTATTCACAAACAGATCTTGAAAATATTGTGCATACTTCTATGAAAAGGATTATGTAAATAACATGTATTTGCAAAATTGTTGACTGTGCCAAGATTTCTATTTATTCAGTGGAGCAGTCTAGCAGGTCTATCCAGTAAATAATGTAGGTTTTAAAAATTATCATGCATGTGACAATATAAATTTACCCAATAGCCAAGCTCTTAAGTTTTTTCTTATAAATAATGCATACAATAAAAAAAAGAATATGTGTAACTAATATCTGACAAGAGAAATAGTATGTATTTTCAGATGACTAGTGTGTACATACAGGATGTAGCTGATTTTTTTTTTTTTTAATATGAGATGACTCTTGCAGGTAAACACTGCATATTTTATGAGTTTGAATTAGTGGAGTGATACCACAGTTAAAGTGAGATGAGCTTCTAGTTTAACAGACATTTTTTGAGCGCTCTAAAAATCAACATGCATGCTCATATTGTCTTCAAAATTACTGTCCGTGAATGGTGTAGAAACTAAGTTTAGTACTCAGATGTATTTTGATACTGGATTTTTATCACTTTATCTATATAAAAGTAAAACATCTAACCTAAATTAATTCTCTGGCTTCCCTCTCAGATCAACAGAGATTTTAGCACCTGCAGAGCATCCGTCTCCCTAGCTATAGAAGGAACCTAGATGAATAGGTTGGACTTGTGTAATGCTGTTGTACTGAGATAGTCTAAAGATGTGATCGTGACACAGTTTTAAGGAGACAGGATGCCTATAGGCTGCTAGACAGATAAAGAGGAGACAGGCTTTAAGGCACAGAAGCTTTTCCTCAGGTCTGAAATAAAACTGCAGTCTTCCAAGTTACATGGAAGTTGACAATGATGAATCTATTTTGATGAACTTGGACCACCTAAAAGGGGTAGGTATACATTACAGCAAATTGTATTAGCAGTGGAAAGGTTATTGGCAAAAATGACAGCTGATCAGGTCCTAAGTAGTTGATTAGTTTTAGCCATGTAAAACTTTAATCATTTATCCATGAGAGTATGTGATGCATTTAAACTATCATCACAGACACAACAGGCTACATAACAGTCACCCAGGCTACAACTGTAGTTAATGGAGATAAACTGGTAGGGTAAATTACACTGTCAAAGTGACTCAATTTTTTCAATCTGAAAAACTGGTTTTAGACCAATCCTACCCTTGGTAAGTGTTTCCTGAAATACTGCATACTATTTCCCCATCTGGTTCATGCCTATTAATCCATTAAGGCTGGCCACAGATATATCTCCTACATCCTCCATACAGGGAAGCGATATTTGAAAAAATGTTAGGAATTATTTATACAAAGCATCTTCAGATTATGATGTGACACATTATAGCAATTATCTTTGTGACCATTGCAACAGGGTCTCATTCATCTTAATGCCCCAATGTATAAAACACAATGTTAGGGTTAATGGCACCTCACTGAATGCATCGGATGCACATGCTAACCAATGTGGGCTTGGATCTGCTGCATGTATTATCAGTGTCTATCTCCAGTCTACTTTGAGATATTGTCCCCAGCCTAAAAACCAACTTTAATAATCAAAATGTCTAAATTAATTTGCTACTTTCTTACTTTTCAATATAAGGTATAAGACACTTAGAAAGCATATGGTTCAGTACAAAGATAATCCTCTAGTAAGCTTCAGTTACCAGCACATCAATAAAATAAGTTGATGACACTTGCTGACCTTTCTACAGACTTTCTCATGAAAAGACCTCCAATGTTAATGTAAGCATTTTAGTAGTAGATGGGATGTACTAGATGGTATTCCAACAACAAATTCAACGTGCAGGGTTATATTTTTCCTAATAATATCCCTCTTTGTTTCATTCCGGCATAGTCTGCTTTTTAAGTATAGCCCTTAGCTATCAGCAGTCTTTATTCCCATGAAACCACAATGATTTTCTCATAGTATAAATGCTGGCTCCATGTAACAGAGAAAGAACGGAAGCAAAGGACAAGTTCCATGAGTTATAACTGGTCCTTCACCTATCTGAACTCAATGTGAACACAGAACTTTTGGGTCCCTGTTCACAGCTTCACTCACTGGACTACCATTTCTATTAAAAAAAAAAAAAAAAAAAAAGGCAGTGAGAATGTTACAAAATGAGATGACTTATCTGATTAAAGTTTGTTGCATGCTCAACAATGAACCTGCACTGGTTCTCTTGAGGGTGATACTGCTTTGAAGGTGCAGCCCTTGTTTAGCCTCAGTGTTACTGTCCCATGATCAGCCTGGCTTCACACAAGTACACAGCTGGTCTCYGGAGAACACAGACCAGAGTACAGGCTACTCCCACTGGCATTCAACCCCAACGTACAAAATGGACATGATCTTTTCACCAAAAAGGACTATGGGGCTTCTACAGCATTGATGTGAAACACCAAACCAACAGGATTAGGAAATACAGATGTTCTCTGGCACATTTTTTGAAGACAGATATGCTTACATCATACTCACCTAAACTACTTCTTTATGTTTCTTTTTACTGCTCACCTTATGGGTAACTAAAATTCAACGCTGGCTTAACCACTTTTAAAAAAAAACTATCTACAATTAGTTCTATCTCTCAGTAAATTTATTAAGTCATTTTGGGATTTATTTAGATGAACTGTGTTAAATAAGTATAAATTCATCATTACCGAACCAGTGGTGGTGTTTGCTGAAAACAAATTAGAAAAATTCTAACTGAAAGAAGCAGTCTGCCTCTACACACAACTAAAATAAATTCCTCCACTGCACTCCTCTGCCCTCCCCTCCTCAGTACTCTGCCTTCCTCTGAAGTTCCTTAACAAATGCTTATAAGAAGAACATTACTTAAAGATAGAAATTCTTTCATGTTTATAAAGGCCTGACTTTTTGACCTGAAAGATTTCAAATTAATAGATATGTAAATGTATCTATTGATCTATCCTCCAGGATTGGACTAAAAGTCAAACAGATGTTAAATGGCCAAATCTGAAGCATGGTTCCAAATATTCTTTGTGTTTCTAGGGGTTTTGAACCTGCATTTTCTTACATGGGCAAAGTTATTTGGGCATTTTAGTACCTTTGTTGTTGACCATCTGTTTTCTGTACTAGAAATACTATGCTTCTGTTTAATGCAGTATCTTTTTTCCTATAGTTTACTTGCTAAAAAATATTACAATATATCCCTGCAATCATATGAAACTTCTCCTATAAAATGAAAACTATTAGAGAAAGTAATTGTCTTGAAGAAAGAATTAATTCTGGTTCAGTCTGTAAACAGCTCCCAAGACTACACTGCAGACCCTTCATAGACTCTGTGTTGATGAGAGAACACCTTGAAGTAGAAGTGCACTTAGCTGAAAAGGGGAAACAAACCAATCAATGGGACTTTCCCCTTAAATGATTGCTTCACGTCATCCTGCATCTAGGATACCCCTCTGGGAAGTAGGGATCTCAAATAATAGAAAAAGGCTACTGAATGCATAGTTGGGTGTATAATGCCTGTGACTTGACTGCTGGAGATAAAAGCAATGAAACATAGACCATCTCTTACAGCAGAAAAAGGACAGAGGGAAAATTTAAGCTGTTCTCTAAGAGACTAGAGATCATGGTAGCATTTTCTGAGATGCCTACATCCTGGAGGCCAGAATGCACAACTGAGTAACTGATGCAGATTTATAATTATTATGAATTGGAGAACTTCTAGAATATAAAGAGCAGGTATGGAAAGGATGGACTTCAGCTGAACTAAAAAGGAAGCCGAGTTGTTGGCCCTCAAGTATACCAGTGGAGAGAAGAGTGATATAAACTAATAACTGGGGAACACAGACTGGTACAGAAGAGCCAAGTTTGGAATGACACATCTGTCAAGGCAAAGGGCAATAAAACATCTTCAAGAAAAGAGAAGACAGAAAAGCTAATAACATTCAGGCATTAAATAGTGAAGAACAATCTCACCAACTGAAGTTCAGTTTAAATACCAATTAAAACAGCTGAGCAGACCAATCCTCAGTGTGTTACTTCTCAGACACCAAATAGATAAAGAAATAAAATAGAATGCTTGGCTCTAATTGACAATATTAACTGAACAGGCATGTCTGGCACAATTGGAAGGAGGTAGTCAGCAGGAGACTTGTAATACGCAGGAATGAGTTATATTAAAATGGACTGCAAGATGCGCCTGTGAAGAGTTGTTAATGAATGTTCAAGAAAGTCTTGAGACTAATGAAGTGAATTGAATGAACATGCATGACAGAATCTCTACAGGTTGAAACTGAGTGGCTAAAAAAGGAAGAATATAGTTTGAGGACTACTCGTATCAGTCATCTGACTAACATAACAATAGTGACTGAATTTGTAAAAAAAGGTCATTGAGGTGCAAGAGCAGAAAACACACATTAATGGGAGAATCCTCTTAGTGAACATAGTCTCGTATCAGGGAGGACTGTGATGCCTAAATTTTTAGATACCTTTAGTGACCAATCCTGAGTGCACAGGACTCCTGGTTAAAATAGAAACTGTGATCATAATGCATTAAAATTAAACAAAACCAACCCTTTACTATTACATAATAAACATAAGAAATCCAAAGAATTATAGGAAAATGAAGATTTTTAAAGGAATTTAAAAGGAGGAGCTAAAAGGCTGAAGCACCAGCATCAGTGGAGTAAGTGTTTAAAGACTCAGGATTAAAAGCTCAGAGTAAATGTATACCTGTTCTCACAAAAACTTTAATCTTAAAGAGTCAAAAAAGTTAAATGGCAAAATAGAAGGTTATTTGAATTAATAACATACCTTTAAAACACGATGTTTGTTCATGTGATGAAAACAGTAAAGAATGTGCTCTCATAAGTTGTATCATCTAAAGCTATAAATGCAGCTCAACAAGATTTTGAGAAATGACTTGCAAAAGATATAAAATTCAGTAAAAATCTCTTCCAAATACGTCGTAGGCAAGAAACCTGCTATAAAGTCTGTACAGTCATAGGATAATAAAAGCTTCACAGAACCTCTCAGGAAAAATACAGCTATTACAGAAGAAAGCCCAGATCTTACGGTAATTTGCACCCCATGTTCATTATGCAAAAGCTTAAGTAGATCTATCTTTGGAAAAGAGAAATCCAAGAAACTTTATCAAACTGAAGTATCAATGGAAAATATGAGTGAGAAAATACTAAGACATAACCGTAACTGGCAGCACTTATGCAAGACTTCTGAAGAAGTTTAAATATGTAATTGCAAGCCTACCAACTACCAGATACAAGCCAAAATTTAAGTCAGGCTCAGGCCAAATGTGTCCATGAATTTCTATCAGTGGCAGAATACGAGGGAACAGGAGAACAGAAGGGAATTCCAGGTCTCCTGTACAATGAATAAGAGTCCATACAGTTTTGGTGGAAGGAAGTATTACAAAGATATCCTTCACTGATGGAAAGGATGACCATGAGAAAGAATAATAATCTGATCAAAAACATGCATTTGAATACAGAACTTTTCACAACATCCTTTATAAGAGGCTCTTAAAGAAACTAAACATATGATAAAGAGAAATGCTCTTTCATGGATTATTGACTGATGTAAAAATAAGAAGCAATGGACACAAATGAATAATCAGTTTTCATAATGCATGGAGATTACTGGTAGAATTCCACAGTAGTTTGTGCTGGACCCTGTTGTTCATGATAGTCATAAATGAACAGGAAAAAAGTTGAAAGATAATATGACAAAGTTTATGACATAAAATTGTCTGATATAAAACTAAAACCAATTTACCAAAATCACAATATTGAGAGATTTGTTGATAAGATGTTAATAAAGCACGCAACACACCTGGAAAATATATGTATAAATGTGAATGATGGGCTCTAAAGTAGATGTTATCCCTGAGGATAGAGATCATAGGTAGTTATTTGGAAACATCAAGTTAATGGAAGTTAAAAAGGCAAATTAAATGTAAGATTTATTAAAAAGAGTATAAAGAACACAACAAAAAACTTCATTTTGCTACTGTATCATTACAGCATTCTTTCATAATTTGAGCAGCTGCATAAAATCTTGATTTCTCCAATTCATAAAGTAAAATAAGAAAAGCCACTGAAAATGGTGATAAGAATAATCAGAGGTTTAGTTTGGCATCTGTAGAGGGAGAAATTAAACTGACTGTAACTTTTCACATTGTAAGAAAGAGACAAGTTCAGAGATGCAGGGCTACCTTGTATCTCATGGAAGTCTGTAAATAGAGGATTGCTGCAATAGGGGAGGGGAAATCGGCAAAAGTATCATTCTGCACTTTTCTTGTTATAATCTTTTCCTTATTATCTGCTACAAGCTACCATTGGCGATAAGATTCTGATATAGATTGACCTTGGTGTGATCCAGTATAATCAGTTCTGATGTTTTTATCATTGCTAATGCATGATAAGATTTTTCACCAGGCTAATATGATCAACAAAATCAAAACCAGATGGAGGGTAAGAAAAATTACTTGGAGGCTCTGAGAAATGACCAAGACTGTTCCTTTTGGTATTCTAGCATTATATTGTGATCAGGAAGCTGGAAAGTGCAAATGTCAGACTGAAGGGGACGTAGCGGGAGTGGGAAAGCAGGAAATCAAGCACATGCTCAAGGAGATAACTAACCAGATGGGAAAGAGATGGAGAACTAATTCATGGATACTGAAAAGAGGGAGACGTAGAGTTAATGGGAACCACAGAAAGAGGAGGACAAAAGGACAGTTTTGAGAAGGAGGAAAGAAGAAATACAAAGTGGACTGTAAAGAATGACAGGCGAGTTATGATTGGTCACACTGACAAGTAATCAATTATCTTGAAAGCAATTACTGTGGAATTACTCGATAGTGCAACGATTCAATTAAGCTGTGAAGTAATTATATGATGAATCAAGTACTGTATGAAGTAAATATGGAGAGAAATAAAGTATTATGAATCAATAACATAGATAATCAGTAATGGAGTGAACCATTTAAGTCAATAAGTACATACACAATGAATCAATTACGGAATTAATCAATTATTGGGAAAATAAAAAGTGAGAATTAATTAATGTGGCTAATATGTAAAGAATATAGCTACTAAAAAAAGCACACTGAAAATATTAGTCTGGTCTTCCCTTTCACACTTTCTTTCTCCAGACATAAGGAAGTATATTTAACCCTGTCTTTCCCTTCTTTTTGCTCTTTAGACAGCTTATTATCTTGTATTTATGGTAGACTTTGTTCAGTTCTCAGCAATAGCTAGGAAAGCTTAAGAAGTAACCTAACTTTTGCTATCACATGTCACAGTTGCCATCAAGCATATACACTACTTTTGGAGACCTTTAAAGAACGGAGGTGCATAGGCCATAAAGTCTGTAGACTGCAGACAGGCTAGAGACGGACATCTCCTAGTATCATGGCATATGCTCAGATGTACAGTAATGTTACTCACTGAAATCTACTTCCTTTCCTTTAGAGTAGGTACCCTGTGTCATTTGAGATGCACCATGATATCCAAGACTTACACATGGGGCTTGCAGATAGGGCACAGAACACATGGCAGACCATTCACTTCACAGGTGGTGACACCTGGGAGGCCAGGTAAGAAACAGGGGAGGATCTTGAATGGCACAACATGACAGTGTGTAGGAAACAGAATCATGTTCTACGTGCCCGCTTTTGGGGTAAAAGTCACTATCATCTCCTCTCTGCTCCTCTCAACCCTCAACACTGCACTGTCTGTAAAGACTGGATGTCCAGTGATAGGAACGGGAGCATAGACTGCTGTGCCTGCAGGTGCCTAAATGAATGCATCTTAACTTCGGTATTTGAATCTTCCCAAAGTTGCCAGACAGTTGAACTGGATCTGACTCAATCTTAGTTAGCAGCCCAGAAATGCCAAAAAGGCTTTTCTTTCTTATTTCATTTTCCATTAGTCTTTCTTGAATATGAATGATCAGAATGATACCTGTATACCAGGTGAGTATTTACCAGCATTCTTTATAATGAACAGGCCTTTCCTTTGGTCTTCTGGATTATATTATCTGATACGTCAGTAAAAATAATAATCAAAAACATGCAAGCAAACACAGAAGACTAATGGAAATGAGTGCACAGAATAAAACATAGCATGAAACACCATCCAGAGTTTAATATCATGGTATGACTGGACCATCTCCAATCTTGGGAAAACTAGAACGTGAAAACATAAATCCAAGAGCAAGTATTGCTAATAAATCTAACAAAACCAGGAAAACAGCATATAACTGGAGAGTAGCAAGTGCCATGTGTATATTTAGGAAACTGATAAAAGTGATCCTGGCAATTACAGGCTCATTAATCTTACCTTAATAGCTGAAAGGCTTTAGAAGAAATTTTGAAGGGAAGTATAATTAAACCCATAAAGGTAAATGAAAAATGAGATAAAAGGCAACATAAGTTTACAAAGTTGTAAAGCTCTGTGCCAAGCAAAATATGTATCTTTCTATGAAACAGGGTTTGTTTGTTTGTTTTTTCTTTTAAGATTGGAAAATGAAGATTAAATTTGTCTGGAGTTCAGTGGAGCTAACACATGGCAATGAAAACTTAGAACTTGTATTACTCTCTCTAATGTAAGACCTTAAAAGCTAAAAAGGAGAAAACAATGAGTTATACTAGAATAGTTTTATTATTACAGTTCCGTAAGGATTGGCTTTGGGATTAATAACTCTTTCATTCTTTGACTTTGACTTTATAGGTATTTAAATTCGTTAATTTGTACTTTCCAAAGTTGGAAGGCATCATCAGTACAGCATAGGATTAAAGAAGAGCTGGATGATCTAGAAATTACATCTGCTCTATTACCCACCACATCACACTGGAGCTCATGTTCAATTGAACAGCGTCCTTTATGGCCCTTAGGTTCTTTGACTGTTTTCCAAATGACCATCCTGTAAAAGTGGCACAATCTTTGTTTCATGGACATATGACCTTGCATTMATTTTTATTCAAACAGATCCTGGTCAGATTAGCCAATGTTAATGTACCATCCAGATCACCTTGTAGAACTGATCTACTATAGCTATGTAACTAGTATACTTTATCCTCTCACCAATGTCAGTGTTTGAAGATTTTATAAACTGTGATTTTATCTCTCATCATCACTAAAGCATAATCTAGTGTGCTCCTGAGTGCCACCAATAGCTTTATGGTGGAAATGAAAGCACCTWTAACTCCTGCTAAAATTCCAAAAGGATCATTCATTTATTCAATGAAATATGTATTAATAATTAACTCATTAACATATGAGTTACTGGCCTAAAAAGTTACACAACTGAAGAACAATTCCCACACTGGTAGCAGTATTCTTGCACCAGGAATAGGTAATACTACTGATGAGTGGACTGTGGTTTTAGTTGTGAGTTAACGTGTGGCAGATCCCTAAAGACTATTTCTTCTGGAATCGCCTTTCCCTGAAATGAGGCTCTTAGCTTGGGGCTGAATTCCTTGCACATACTTGAGCGTGTAGACTAGTCACTCAAGGCTATACATTTTATTCAAAATCATATCCTCAGACCTTGCAAACTCTGTATGTCTGTACTATCTTTGGCACCGTTAGCTTAGAATTCAGTCATTTCTATTATCCACAGTGTTTGCTGACATAACTTTTTTAAAAAAAAGTACTATTTCTAGAAAATTACTTCTTTCTACCTTTTACCACTCAGATTTTTAAATAAAAAAAAATCTAATGCTCTTAAAGAGAGATTAAGGATGTCAAAATCACCAATGGTTTGAAGCCAAGAAAATCTTTTTATACCGCTAAAATACCAGAGGCATTGCACAAATGAGCATGAAAACGTTTAATCTAAATTGCTTTTAAATTCTGACTACTTAGCAAACTATTTTCAGCTTATAATGTAAACATTCAGTGACACACTGGTAGAAAAATCTAGGGCAAATCTTTCTTTTATTTTTAACTGTTTTTGGAAAGATCATTTCCATTTAAGAAAAATGCAGTGAATGATGCTGTGAGACTGTGAGACTATGAGAAACTTTGGTACTATCATCTCTGTGACCACCTATCCTGTCAGAATTTTGTTTCTCTTCACTTTGATTGTTTCTCTTTCATTAGCCATATTTATATTTAAAAAAAAAACCCAACACTTTTTATAGAATCTTTCATAAACATTAGTGGCTTGTGTTTATAAGTGGGGATTTATTCTTGTCATCACTGCCATCTGCAGCAAAATGACCACTGACTTTAATGGATACAGGGTTTAAGGGTATTTTAGTTTAACCCCATTAATTTTGTTGCATGAACAGGGACCCGTTGTGTTTAACATTAAACAAACACAAATGCAAGGAATAGTTCCTATCCAGAAGAACCTGCAGTCTAATTATCCATTCACCACCTATTACAAGTCCTTCCCTACAAAGTAACACAGAATTTTGCCCTTCCTAGATTTAAATTGCTACTAGCACTGAATTGCTGGATGGGGAATTAAACTATTGATACCCTCACGCTAATTAAGTCCGTATATATGAATTCAGTATATTGAGACGAGCCATAAAAGCTGCAACAGGGAAAGCACTGGAACACAATGGCCACGGCTACATGGCTTCAAGTCAGAGAACTCTGAGATTAAAAAGTAGAGGCAACTGCCTCAGGGCAACTTCACACAAAAACTATCAAATCACAGAAAAAAAAACCTCAAGCAAACATGGATTACAAGTGGAAGAAAATTTCCCAGAGTGCAGCACTTTTGCTTTGATTCAGAATTGCTTCACATGATGATGGTTTTTTTTTTTTTCAGTGGGTTGCAGGATTTTCCCATGGTACCCTGTTTATTTGCTCACAGCCACTGTCAGCTTAAACAAGCAAAAGGAGCAAAGGAGTGTCCTGATATTTGTTCTGTGCCTAAGTTTGTTGAAAACTGTATATACAGATACAGTTTTCTATTTTCTTAAATAAAGTTTATACTGTTTTACACAAGAGGGAAATTCAAACTACTTCTTACAAGGGGAAACCCATTTTCTATGAGTTTTTTTACAATATAATTTCTGAAGCAAGGTTCAAGCCTTATTTTTTGATTAAATGTGCCATGTCTTTTGAGTACAAAATTGAAATAGTGACGTTTGGAAAACCAATGTTACACATGTAGAATACTGCATGCACAGACCTATCAAATTATTTCTATATGACACTGAGAAATAAATGAGTATATAGTTTTATTCAATCTTGTTACTTGCAGTAGGATCCCTGTTAATGAAGTGAGCTACTACTATTTTGTATTTTTATATAGACAAGACACACAAAATGACAGCCCTCTTCATAATAAGCATTTATATGCTTACCTCAAGACCAACAGATCTACCTAGAATTAGTGAAAATTTGGCCTACAGAGAACCCAAAGATTCTACAGGTTTGGAGCTGAGCTTTCTTGTTCTGTAATGTGATTCATTTAGAACAGGGATGAAGTGCATTTGAGGGACAGCCTTGAGGAAGCTTATTCGCTGTCAAAAATATTGAAAGACAGAGGACTCAACCTGACTGAACTGATTTTGGAGAATATGCTTTTAACAAAAAAGACATGTACCAATTTATATCTTACTGTCTACATGTACATACTGTAGGTCAAAAGAAAATGTATAATTATCTTTCAGCATGTCTGAATGATTAGGATATATAGTTTTCTTATTAGATTACATTAATCAGGTATACATACATGCTAAAATATTTTCAACCAACTAAACTCACCACAAAAAAGATTGAGAGTCCAAACATATTGTCTCTAACATAAACTGAATCTTTCCAATTAAAAGTGCTGCAACCCTTCTTTGATTTTAATTGCATTACATACTTTTGACTAATGACTTCCATTTCACTAAGGCACACTTTCAAATCAAATCCAGCTATAAATGTAGGTGCTTAAAAATTCACCTTTCATGAAATCACGGATTAATTGAAATGTTTCAGTAATAATTTGAAACTTTAAAGTATTCCTTTTCTGTTTTTACACTATAATTGCTAGAGTTTTTGCTATTTTGTGAAAAGCCAATTCTGGTTTTGCTTTCAAGAAGCAGGCAATAAGAACATAAGCACATATACGGTAACACAAAAATATGGGCCAACAAACAGAGTGTCTCTATTCTTGCTATGTTATATAGGACTTATTGAACTGTCATTATGTAGAACTTCATGCACCAGGAGAGACAGACCTTGAATCCACCTTTTTTCAACAAATAGCCTCTTACTATGCACATTATTCCTCTTGTCTATCTGTAACACAGAATATATCAAAAATAGCGAACCAGCTCTGGTTTCATTCAGAAAAATGAATGATGAATATATGATGATGGCACCAAATATTTACTTTTAAATGTATGGTGTTAATATCCTAAATTGTAAATTACAATGCAGATTGCAGAGACAGTAAAGAGTACTGTATTTACAAATGCAGAATTTCAGATGTAAATCCGCAGTTGGGCTGATCCCTATTTTTTTGCTTTTTTTGCTTCTTTTTAGGTGCACTTGGATGCACATGAGTGCTATGAAGAAAAAAAAAAAAGCAAATCATAGTAGTCATGCCTGTGCTAAAAGTGCATGATTGAAGTTTTGAGAAAGAAAAAATAAGGATATCAGTATTTTATATACATTTTATTCTGGCTTTCTCAATCATTTTCTCAATCCAATGAAAATCTGAAGCAATTGATTCTTAAAATATGTCAATAAGGGAGGACTTTTGTGAGATTACTTATAAAGATTTCTAGTCCACATTCTTGTAATCCAAGGTTATTGCTTGTATCATCATACTGACAGGTTTATCTTAATAAGAAATGTTTTGTGCTATAAGAATTTATGTTTTTATGCTCAATTACAGTTTTACGTTGGCAGTATTAGGTAGGCAATAAAAAGGGCCTACCTTACATCTATTATTCATTTTTCAAATCCACAGTCATGAAGGTAAGATATCCTTGGAAATGTATTATTTCTCTTGTCTTTATTAAGCAAACAATTTGTATTAATTCTGCTTATCTCAAACCTTACCATTTTCAGATGGAAAAATGGTATGTCATAAATTACATAACCCTTCAAGAATGGTACTTTCCCTAGATGCCTCCAGTTCGGACTGGATTCCCATTATGTGAAGCACTGTATAAACATAAAAGGAAATAGACAGTCTCTGCCATAAAGAGTTCACAATCTAAAGTCAACAGAACATAAAACAGGAAAACTGAAAATCCAAGACTCTGTGCATGCCCACAGATCTCATTTGGAAAAAAGCACAATTTTCTTTCTAAGCAAAATATAGACCATAGGATCCAACCATATTATAACAATCGTAAATTTAAGAAATTATACAAAAATAATAATAAACATCTGAAAGGTCCCTGTATCTGAATTTGAAAAAAGTGACTACACATTTTTCTTTCCCCACGCCTGCTGATGTAGTACTGTACATGCTACTAATACAGATGAATAATGTGAGACAAAGCTCAATGATCACAGTTTGCTGCAGGTTAAAAAAGAAAGCCACAATAATTATGTTCATTACCATGATAGGTTAGTTAGAGTCCGGTAAAAGCTTTAAATGTCCCTTGTGATTTCAATTAAGTTGATACTAAGAAGGATGCCTAAGGAGAAATTTCAATGTTACCTTTTACTTCTGCACAGCACACTGAAATACTCTAATGCAAAAACTGCATAGCTCCCTATTCTTTATTTCAAGTGACGGTCTCTGCATTAACTATGCCCTAATATTTTAACTTACTGGGCTAATCTATAGGAATCACAGCAGAGAACCTACTACTGATCATTAGGTAGGTTGTAATTTTTCCACCTTTTGTTTTTTGTCCAAAGCATTCATTAAGAGGAAACACAGAACCTTTTAGCAGTGCAGTGATACACGCAGTCACTAAGCCTTGACAAGACAGCACAGTGAAACCTGAAGTCTGAAATGGGAACATTTAGTGGAACAGGGTAACTCATCAGTAAATTATACTGCTTAGATTCCTTAAAGATGTAGCCAGTAACCAGGCTGGGTTAATGTAACCAAAGAAAAATACTCTTAGAAAAATCTGTTTATTTGAATGCTCACAGTGCTACAGCCTCATGATTCTTATATGTCCTCATTTATCATGGGACATTCTTGCATGAAGAACTATAGGATATATTCTTGTAGCTACAATCACATACTGTGAGGGAGAAAATCTACCTTCAGCATTCAAAAAGACCAAAATCCAAAAGCTCATTAAATCAAACCTGTATCAGGCTGAAGATGTATTCAGTTATAGACGTACTTTGAAACCATGGGAAGGTATTAATAAACAAACCCATTGTAGGAAATATTATATTCCATAGCCAAGAGGCCAGTATTAAAATCTGGGAATGATTATTGTATGTCTTTCAATCCATATTTGCCAGTCCTATATTTATATAGTGATTATCTGGGCACTGTATGATTCTAGACTTTTTTTCCCCAGATTTATTTCTGTGAAATAAAGCACAGTTTTGCACCAACATTTTTAGGAAATGGTATGGGGGAATCTGTACAGTCTGCTCTTGTTAACACGACTCAGATAACAATGGGTGATGTGAGAAGAACCTGAGTGTATCCAGTGTGAGTGAATATATTTTCCAAAACTGTCTCTGCTGAGAGGGTGTTTGCCCCAACTCTGATAATGCTAAGAGGAAATTAAGAGTGACATTTTGCTTAAGGTGACCACCAGCTGGATTAAACAGTAGCCAAGGCTTACCAAGAGACTTCTGAGAAAAGGAGTGAGTTTGGAAGGAAGTACAAAAAAAGCACAAAAATTTCTGACTGGGGGAGACCTTGGTGTCAGCAACTGCCAAAAAGGGTTTGGTATTCCCAGAAGTTGCCCCGCTGGCATTGCAATGTCCACCTAGGCCTGACAGAGCATCGTCCCCGTCAAATGCCATCCATACCCTGCCCTCCAATGAGTAGGCTGACAGTACGGGGTGCGACAAGTAGGGACCGCGGGGGTGGTTTCTCACCAGCATGTTGATCAGAGGATTGTAGGGAGCAGCATAGGCACACAGGGGGTGCGTGTAAATATAGGAACTGGCAGAAAAGGGGGTGCTTGCAACCCACACTGTCAGGGCCAGCGGGTTGCATGCATCCAGCTGTGTGAAGGGTTTCTGCGTAGTGCGATGAGAACTTCCTAGGAACAAGTACAGAAGGGTGTTCAGCAACTTGTAAGAATGTTTACAGTCTCTAGGTGCCTCATATTGTGGTTTATCTGTTGTGTTGCTGACATTGATCCTGCAAGTATAGTTCACTGACTGCCAGTTAATTACATGTTGTAATTCAATCCTGATTAGATTTAAAGCACATGTTCAGCAGTTGTTGCCTGCAACGAGGCTATTCCATTTTGCTATAATTCCTAAGAAAGCAGACATAATCCGTTCTAAGAAAGCTGAGCATCTGCCTTTCTTACTAAATCATAGCTCACTTCTGAAATGGACATGAGCATCAGGGCCAGACAGTGTAAGGCATCACTGTCTACACGGTGGTGGCTCTCCGTGAAATGGGGTGTGCTGGTTTTGGCTGGGGTAGAGTTAATTTTTTCCATAGTAGCTAGTATGGGGCTACGTTTTGGATTTGTGCTGAAAACAGTGTTGATAATACAGGGATGTTTTCATTACTGCTAAGCAGTGCTTACACACAGTCAAGACCTTTTCTGCTTCTCACACCACCCCGCCAGCAAGTAGGCTGGGGGTGCACAAGAAGCTGGGAGGGGACACAGCCGGGACAGCTGACCCCAACTGACCAAAGGGATATTCCACACCATATGACATCATGCTCAGCATATAAAGCTGGGGGAAGAAGAAGGAAGGGGGGTACGTTCAGAGTGATGGTGTTTGTCTTCCCAAGTAACCGTTATGTGTGATGGAGCCCTGCTTTCCTGGAGATGGCTGAACACCTGCCTGCCGATGGGAAGTAGTGAATGGATTCCTTGTTTTGCTTTGCTTGCGTGCGCGGCTTTTGCTTTACCTATTAAACTGTCTTTATCTCAACCCACGAATTTTCTCACTTTTACTCTTCCGATTCTCTCCCCCACCCCATTGTGGGGGGAGTGAGCAAGTGGCTGTGTGGGGCTTAGTTGCCGGCTGGGGTTAAATCACGACATGGGGTGAGGTATTGTGGGAAGTCTTCTGAAGGTGAAAAAACAATCCTCTCTGGCCTGTATGCCTGAAGTTAGAAATAAATCATCGTCTGTGCCCAGTAACAATGCGTTCTGCGGAAAATACTGCCCATGTAACATAGCCAGGATCACTGCTAGCTTTGCTTAGCTGCACAGGTGGTGTTCAGGAAAATTTTATCTGGGGCATGCTGTTCACTTGACTTGAATCAACCTCCAAAGTTGCCGCTCATAAAGAAAGCATTACAAGAAACTTTATGCAAGTTTGAATATGCTTTCCTCATCTCAAACTCCTTTTCTGTCTATATTACTGTTCTTCCGACCACACGGTTGTTTAGGACAGGTATTGATTACATATAAATACAGAGTGCAAAGTGTGAATTCATTGTGTATAATTATATAGAATTGAAAATGCATAACCATAATATTCAATCAGTAATTATCTATGTTCTTTTCAGTATATTTGTATGCCACTAATATAATTAGAATTCCTACAAACTGTATTGAGAATAATGTAGTTAATGGGACAACTACACACAATTTGTATGCCTGGGACTTGAGTTATCTCTAATATTTGCAGAGGTAAAGGAAATTTTTTTTAATTTTAAATCCCTTATTATAATATTTTTTTTAAAAAATATATATTATTTAAAAATACAGGCAAAAATAGCACATATGATATAAGAAAAGGGTAATGCCTCCCACCCCACCCCCTGCAAAAATAGAAAGGGGCTGTAAAAAAACTCACAACCTTGCCCCACAAAAAATATTCCAAGGGCTACATAATGTTTCTTCTGGAGTTTCTTTTCTTTAATCTTTTAACATTTTGTAAGGAATTGGGGGCAAAGTAGTTAAATCAAACTTTCAACCCATTTTAAGAGACTAAAAATGACTAAATGACTATAATGCACTACCGCATTGCTCAGTGCTTCCTCATCAGGACTCACGTAACCATCCTCAGGACAGATTCATGTCCTAAAGCACTACTTCCAGAGTTCACACATCAACCCATAAAATCCCCCATGCTTCAGGATTTGAGCAACACATTCACATTATCAGCATTAAACTGTTTTGCACCATGCAGCACCACTACCAAAGCTCATAGTTCCAGCTCCAGCTGTGATGTGAGCTCTGTTATAGTAGCATGAATATGTATATTCTCAGATACTAAAACTGGCAGCTCAGTAAAGTTTGGATATTCACAGAACAGAGTTCCTTATAATTTTCTCAGACTTTGGCCTACACTTTCTACAAAAGCAGTGTCTACAGATGTAAATAAGACCAAACTTTGGTCTCGGATACATACAGATGCTCTTTGTCCAGCAGTCATACCTGTTAAGTCATTCTATTTTGGAAGCAGGAAGAAATTAGGATTTTAAAAGCCAATCTCCATCCTTGGGAATACCATTCCTAAAGACTCACTCTTTCAGAGAGGGAAATGCCACCCTGTGAAAGACAACCCTTGACGTTCCACACTGTAAATTAGACATGATGACTTCCATCATACACTAGGCATATACACCAGGTGTTTGTACAGTATCCATCACTGTAAGACCTCATCCCCCCTCCCTCCATTGTAGAATTTAGGCAGAAATGAGCAGATTTTAAAACTGTAGGAATTTAGAGATGGAAGAAATTCCAGATATACCATTCAGTCTGGAAGTGAACTCTCTCTCTAGGAAAAAAAACCTATAAAAATATAAATACTGTAAAACATAGCCATCATGATCTCTTTAGGCTTTGCCACTTCTTTGAATGCAAAATGCTGCATTATGTGCTGAACTCCACACCATCAAATTACGACAGATGTGTCAGGGCCCAGGGCGCACTGCCCCCATCCTGCAGCGTAGCCCTCTGTGCTCAAGGCCAGACCTCTGGTAAGAGAGCACTGTTTCAGAAGCCTCTGCTGCCTTGGAGGTCCTCAAGAAAACGCTAGAAGCTTCAGCAGACACTCCTCCAAGCAGCTATGCTAAGAAGCCTCAGTAGGGGCTCCACACTTCTTCTGGAAGCTGCTTTTAAGCTGAGGCTCTCAGCACCAGCCCCTGCCTGAATTATGCTTCCACGGTGTTGCAGCCAAGCCTCTCCTCTGGCTATGCACCCCCTACATCTGGACCCTGACTCTGACTCACTGACTCAAATTCCTGGCTTGACCTTGGACTTTCCTCATCACTATGGACTTCTCTGGTGATCTGGTCTGCTGGTTGAGCCCTGGTTACTGTCACTGGACTTGCTCTACCCTTCCTATTTGAGTACTGTGGCACTGCTCCCTTGCCAGTGAGGCCATCGCCTCTGCCTGCCATGTTATCATGTTCAGTTCCCATCTTCCCTTGCCTTGGGGAGCAACCTGTCCCTGCTGCTCCCTGACAAGATGTACTCGGAGCACATATTGCTTAGATTGGGTTTTTCAGGGGACATAGACAGGGGCCATCTACCAGTTCATGAATTCCAAAAAGTCTGGGGAGAAAAAGAGTTACAAAAGCACTTCCCAGAGCTCCCAAAGGAGCAGCCCATCTGAGCCTGTGCAGAAGCAAAAATGCCGATATCTATGAAGGTTTAACAGCAAAAAGCTAGGTGTCATTGATGCTGAGGGTTTTCATGAATTGTTGTTTTTAAATTAAGCACTCAAATATTTCCTTAAACAAACCTTAGGAATCCACATCTCTTCCTGAGTTTAGGGCAACATCATTTATCCAAAGCCATATAAGAAGAGAAGAGAACTGAATCTGGGCATCCCAGTAACTCAGTCAGCATATTCTTTTTTAAACCATCATTCTTAGCTATATATTTTGTGGTGGGTGAGAGTGACAGTAGGGAAACTAACTAACTGAGGCAGTGAGCTCTTGACCTGGAAAATTGGAAAAATTAAGTGATAGCAGGTTGTTCCTTTTTTCAGCAGGAGATGGATTACATCTCTGTACCAGTAAACTAGACTGTAAGATCCTGCCTCTGAGGAATCCTTTCCTTTGCCTCTTGGAGAAGATCTGCTTCACAGAAGAAAGTGAACACAAGAGAACACTGTCCTTGAGCCTCTGTTCATTGCAGAGCCCAGTACAGAGTTCGGCAGTTTGTGAAAGGCTGTTGCAGAGAGAGAGGACTAATCTCCATATCCATGGCATATAAGACAAAGTGTAAAGGAGCTTAATTGCAACAAGATTCAGGTTAGACATCAGGGAAAAGTAACAGAAATGGCAAGGGTAGAGGAGCACTACTGGAATAGATAATCATCTCAGGTGATTGTGGAATCTCAATCGAGAGATTAAACATCAATGAGGAAACACATTTGTAGAGTTAACTGAAGAGAGACAGCAGGGGAAAGGGAATTAGATGACATGTTGAAGTCTCTTTCAGCTCTGTTTTTTGTGATTCATGATCTCTTGATTCTTACTTAGGAGCAGATAATGCTTAGGTGATGAGCAATCACACTGTCTGGGTTTCCTTGAAGAAAAAAAGAAAGAGTGTCCTGGTGATAATGCATCCAGCTAAGGAGTTTTTTATTTGAATATTCATAAAAAGATTCATATTCATGTGTAACGGAAACACATACAGTGCTCTGTGTACGTAAATACATTTAAATGAGAACCAAAGAGGAAAATCTTATACTCCCTTACTAGTACTCAGAGGAACTGGTCAGTAGTCAAACCAAACAAAGAGTGGATAGAGGGAAAGAAAACTCCCCTCCAAGAGATACACTTACAGAAAATTACATTTTCAGATGTTGTTAACGTAGCAATAAAGAGAATATAAAAACATCCATTACTGATAAACTCTGCATACCTAAAATCCCTGGGTCAGCCTTCCAAGCACATTGAAAGATTGGCTGTTGGCTACACAAAAGTGTGACATGGTGAAATGAAAGCACTTATCATTTGTTCTGAAAGTGTTGAATTTAACAACTATTTTTAACACCAGAGTTACTAAAAACAGTTTCAACTGTCCAAAGTACATCATTAATAATATATTATTGTCCTAGTTCACCTGCTAAAAACAAAGGTATACATAAGGTACATAAAACAAATGCAGATTTGAGAAAATTAACAAGATCAAACAGAGCACATCTGAAGCTTTCCTTCATAATATATCGAGATTCTGCCAAGAAAACTACATGCACTGTACTGACTCCATCAGACACGGAACACCATCACAAAGCATGATCCGGAGAGTCAGCTACACTATCACTTTCTTACTTGGATTAGACTAAAACCTAGTGAATGATTGTATACGGTTATCTATATTTGACTGTTATTTTAAAGATTATAGGAAAACTGAATGGAGTTAATTTGTTCTTTGAGGCACAAAGAAATGAGCCTTACAATCAGAAAAGGTGTTAGGATTATTGATGCTGTACATTGCTGAAGCTGGCAAATATTTTCTGTTTTTAATATGCCTGTCAATAGTGAGCTACTGGGCATGCAAAGATGCATAAGTCTAGGTCATAGCTGGCACTTCTTGCCATTCACAGCCAGCTACATCCTGGCTCTCTGGTATTTGTTGCTGTCAACCTTCTGGTGTTTGCAATTCTGGCTTTAAATCCTGAATCCCACAATCAGCTTCATAGGCTAGAGTAGCTTGTGTATAAACTTCCTCACTTTGTACATTCTGCTGGATTTGGGACCTGCAGTTCCTTTCTTGGGAAACTGTGATAAATCACCAAAGTATTGTTTCCTCTAATAGAGTAATACAACATAGAAAAAAAAAAAAAAAAAAAAAAAAAAAAAAAAAAAAAAAAAAAAAAAAAAAAAAAATTAAGTTAAGAATAAATTTGCACAACCTGCTTTACTTAAAAATAAAGGAAGGCATATCTTACCCAGATCTCTGATGGGGGATTGCTCTGTCTCTGGAATTTTTTTGCCTCAAACAAACTGTAATATCCTGACCTTCTCCCTCAGACACATTCTGCATTTTTCCATACAATCAAAGTTACTGTATTCCTACCATCTCAAACAGATGCAATATTCCAAGAGAAAATTGTTTAGCAAACTAGCTGATGGATCAAATCAGTACTTCACAGTAAATGGGTCCAGCAATATTCTTTTTATGTTGGAAAGTGACATATTGGCCATGTCTTAATTCCTGAAGATACACTTCCTATCAGTATTACCAGTGGATTAACACTACAGCACTGCGGGAGCCCAGTCAAGATGTACTATTTGTAGGTAGCTCCAAATCTGTCAGAAAAGAAGGAAATATGCATCTTAGAAATACCATATATCTTCATGTCTTAAAAAGTCTTTGCTCCCATTACTGTGCCCTTAGCYATGTGACGGGATTTCCAGAAGCAGCAGAATGTCCAGCAGAGAGACACAGACCAAGGGTTTCAAGCATGCCATCCCAAAGATACCGCAGATATCTAATGTACAGGCAGCTCTATAAGCCGCACGTGTCAGTAAAAAGAACCCTGGAACTCCAGGTTACCAGCCAAAAAGTCAGTGTAAGGGAAGTTAACACAAAAAGACCAGACTGAGCTGTGTGAGAGAGCTGCGGGACATCCACCTCTGCCCACGTGCCCTCAGAGGTTCATTGGCCTTGCCTGAGCTCTGCCGTAGCCATGGCTGTGTGGGGCACTCTACCATCCCCATCCTCACTTGTTGTCCTGGTTTTGGCTGGGATAGAGTTAATTTTCTTCCTAGTAGCTGGTATAGTGCTGTGTTTTGGATTTAGTATGAGAATAATGTTGATAACACACTGATGTTTTAGTTGTTGTTAAGTAGTGTTTACACTAGTCAAGGACTTTTCAGCTTCCCATGCTCTGCCAGGTGCACAAGAAGCTGGGAGGGAGCATAGCCAGGACAGCTAACCCAACTGGCCAATGGGGTATTCCATACCATATGACGTCATGCTCATTATATAAACTAGGAGGTGTGGTCCAGGAAGCAGTGATCGCTGCTCAGGGACTGGCTGGGCATCGGTCGGCAGGTGGTGAGCAATTGCATTGTGCATCACTCATTTTGTATATTCTATCTTTTTTTTTTTTCCCCCCTTCCTTTTCTGTTCTATTAAACTGTCTTTATCTCAATCCACGAATTTTACTTTTTTTTCTGATTCTCTCCCCCATCCCACTAGGGAGGGGGTGGAGTGAGTGAGCGGCTGTGTGGTGTTTGGCTGCCTGCTGGGTTAAACCACAACACTTGTCTTCCCAGCTCCACCTCAACCTTTTTTTAATTCTATTTTTATTTCACTAGCTATGACGGTTTTCATGATAAGTTCTCTAGCCCTTTGAAAACTGAGGGGTTTTGTTAATGGCACAGAGTATACACTCAGCGTGACCGGTCACTCCCACCTCCCTTTCTTCTGTCCAGATGGCACAAACAGCCAGGATTACTGACCCAACTTTTATAACAGAAGTCCAACCATCTGCTTCTCTGGTTGTTTCAAACGGCTTTATAGACAAACTACATTAAACTAAGAAACTACCAGCTCAGCAACTTTGAACGTACCGGCAAGTTCGAGTGAAAACAGCAAAAACACCTAATCTTTATTGTGGAATGCATATGGCACCCTCTGCTAGTAAGTTGTTTTACTCATGTGAGAACTCACTTACTTCATGCGTTCGTAGATACCCATGAGATTTTTCCCCCCCTATGTTTAATCCATCTGTAGAGCAGTTAACAGACAGTTAGGACAAGTGATATAGCCACTTCTTTATACACACTTCTGACAGCTACAACTTCAAACCCTACTAGATCATAGGGAAAATCTAGGGGGAGGTTATTTAAAATACAGAGTCGTTCAATACATATTTCTATATATTTTCAGGAGCGTACAGTTTCTCGAAAAACACAAACTCTTCACCTCTAGTCAGGACAGAAGAAATGTCATTTAGGTTTTTTTATACCTAACAGATTTAAAAAAAAAAAAAAATTATTTTAAAGTAAAAATAAATATATATTCTTTTTATAAGTTATTATTAGCTCTTTTAAGAATTAGAATGTAAATAATGTATTTGTTTTGCAGTATTTAGGTTAGTTTCCTGATAAAGGACATTTTCTTCTGGTTTGAGGGAGATGGAAATGTAATTTGCAGCATGCTGTACTCTAGATAGGCTTTTCTTAGCCTCGCTTTAAACAAGACAGAAGATTGTATTGTCAACATCAGTTCCCAAACTTTCACAAGCTAAGTAACATTTTCTGGTCAAAAGTATTCATCAGATGTATTGACATGCTTCTAACCTACAATATGAAGGATACTTAGGAACATCCTCTGGTACTGATATTCTTATAATGAGAATATGCTACTCATTCAATGCTACTGTATATAAAAGCAGCATTTTAATACAGTTAAACCAATGTGCTTTAGGTTTCATATCCTAAATAGCTCTATTATCAATACCAAAGGACATTTCTGTCTTCACTGTCAATTACTTTTATGTTCTAATTGTACCTCAATATAAGAAACTAAAACATGCGAGCTAGCCTCTGCTAAACAAAATATATTTCTTTTATCCAGGTTTCACAATGAAGGCTTATTTTGATTAAAGTAATATTCTTTGTGCAAATCACCTTGAAAGAGATAAACTCTTTTTTCTGTAAATTGCTGTGTTTTGKTTTTTTTTTTTTTTAAATATGCATAGATGCCTTTTGTAGCCTGCTTTCCTTTACAGGTGATGACATCAGACATAAATCCAAAAAAGAAAGTGGAAATATGACCTGCTATATTAATTCACCATGGAAAATACATTTGATGTGATACAAGAGGAATAGATCTAGCTAAAAAGCTTCTGAAATCTTTTTGTAATTTTTACTATAAATTATGTGTTTCTTCAGGGCAAGGAAAGACATACAATAGTGTGTAACATCATCTTTTTTTTCCATAGTATAGTAAATACAATCATCCACACAGAAGGCACTCAAGAAAAATCTCACACTATGATGCTCTCAGTTATCATCTGAGCTGAAGGCCTGAAAAGTAACCTTGCAACTTTTGAAATACTATTTTCTCAGAGTAATACAGTTTTTCAGATTAAATATTAAGGATTTGATAAATGATGACAAAACTTGAACTGATTAACAAATCAATTTGTCTTACTGTTTTTCCTTAAAAGAAAATTACATAAACCCAGAAATAGACTCAAATATTTTCATTCAAAAACAGACAGAAATGATTTCTGAGTAAAGGTAAAATTTTTAGCTTTATGATTGCAAATTGAGAGAATAATTATATAATAGCTTTTCTTTTTGAGAAAGATAAGGTTTTTATCCATGGTTGCCAACAAAAAGCACTGTACCAATACTTACCAGCAGTATTCAAATTAAGTAGCGTAACTTGTGATCAATACTTAAGAAATAAACACATTAAGAGTTACTTTTTGTTGGCAGTTCTTTTGTTGGTTGGTATTTCTTTTAGTAATTTAAAACTACCATACAAAAGAATAGCAGAAGAGTTGAATACAAAGGTTTCCCAGAGGACTCAGGAACTTCCAGTAGTACTCACTGCTGCTATGGAAGCAATGCCTTTCTTTGTGATAATATGGATGTACAGCTCTGACATTTGCCTGACCACACGTATCATCATTATCTCTCTCCTGTGTAATGACCTAAAATTCCAAAAAGATAAGGTAATATTTTACAAAATCACTACTAAGTAATATTTTGGAGATCTGACACTTTCAGAAATTTAATTATTCCTGGGTTCCTTAGAAAAAATTATACAAGTGTAAAGTTATAAAAATAAACTGAAGGTCTCCCGTCTTCTTTCTACTAAACAAGGTGTTTGAATTTCTAGATACTCAAATTATACAAAGTCTAACAAACAGCATATCTCAGTTTGGATTGATGGATCAAAGCTGCAGGAGACTGTCAAATTTGTATCTATAGGCTGTTTTGATGATTAGGTATAACTGATTCTTTTAGGTAAGAGGATGTAGTTGACTACCTTCTGGTGTTTGCTCCAGACCTCTTTTATATAGCAATATAGGGTATTTAAATTACATGTTTACAACCCACCTCACCCCACCTGTGAGAAGAAATGGATAGAAGATAATAAGGGGAAAATACTACTTGATTAGTCTCAGACTAAACTTTAATTTCATAATTACCGGAGAAGGTCTAGCTAAACGCAGGTATATCCTGGTTGATCGCTTCCCTCTGGAAATGGAAGCTGATATTTGTCCAATAGTTTGGTAATGCTGAGCAAATAATCCCATTAGGGACCTCCTAAAGGTTGAGAATCCCGCCTCATACTGGAGATTCTGGTTTTGTCCTCTTTTGCTCACCAATAACTTCAGCAGGATTTTCAGAGACCAAGATACACATCAAGTGCACTTGACTGCTCAGGTGCTGCACACCAGTATCTGAACAATGGGATGCTCTGCAAGAAGAAATTATGTAATTCATTGATCTTAATGCATAACTTACACTTGTCTCAGAGTGCAAAGCAACCACATTTTAATGGGAGAAAACCCGAATATGGGTAAAACAAAAAAGCTAGTAACCTTCCTGTTAGCATTACACACGCTTGTTCACCAAACAGTATGTCTCATTCTTAATGACTGTAAGGTTGAAGACATATACTCTAAAGTAATTCAAATCATACCCAGCCTTAGACTGGGAAACCACTTCTCTATCTCGAAGTCTTGAAAACATCTATGATTCGGTCTTTTCTCTCCTTATTCAATAATTACATGAACTTCTCATTCATCCTTCACAAAGTAGCCTACAATGTCCAAACATTCATAACTTCTAAGCTCAGATACGGCAATCTTTTGTTCTTTTCATTTAAAAACCAACCAACCAACCAACCAAAAACCACACAGAGAATAAAGAAGTTGCATTTCCTAGAAAAAATCCAACAGGTACAAAATGCACCATCCCAATTTCTTAGCAATATAACCATTGTGAATGTGTCTCACTTCCCTCCCCCTCCCATTTCCCACAGTCCAGCTCTTTATAGCAGTTCTTTATTCAATGGAGAAACAGCATATTATCTCCTCAGATATTCAAAATTCCTATGGCAATCTGCCTGGGTTACTAAAATACCTCTGAGAAGGATCATGCCCCACGGCAGACACATCCAACAGAACCCCTGTACCAAAAGGCTCACATGCATAAGTTCAGAAGATAGAACCGTCACAGAGCGATCAATCTGCAAGTTTGCAATATAAAGAAACCATTCTTAATAAAGTTTTGGGCGCAGCCCTCATTGATAAACATGCTACAAATTTAGGGCTAAATTTTAATGTGGCATTTAGGTTGAAAACTATAGCTCAGATGAAAAACTAGCTTTAAGGCACTATAACAAAAATCCACTAAATTCAGTAGCCCCCTCTGACTCCAATACGTTCAGAAGGCTTTTTTTAAATGCCCTGAAGGATGGGATTCATTTCATATTTTACTATTGATAAACCCAAGTCTTTCACATTCAGTGAAAAATTGATGCATTTTAGTGATGCACTGTTTTCTGGAACATACTTATTTCTACTACTGTAATGACTTATTTCTGTTTGTTTTAAACAAAATTGATGCTGATAAGATGGTTTCACATGCAATCGTGTAACAACTGTTTTGTCTTTGTTTTATTTTTTGCAGTACTAATTCCCAAACAATGTTGACAAGGTTCAGTTTGAGCTTCTAGAAGATCTTTGTGCATACAGTGATTCCACTTAGCATAATGTTGTTGGCAGTGGGGACTTTGTTGTTTATTGACAGCAGATTATTCATTACCAAACAATTGTTTCTTTGAACATAATTGAAAACAGTATGCATGCCATCCAGATAGTTTGTCCTCTCCCAGGCAAACTACAACAGGGTGCAACTTGAACACTACTAATAGACAAATTATTTATACATGCACAGATACATTTCCCAAAACTTGTAATGTTTTTCAGTGATTGCGTCTGCATTATAGTATGGAATATAAAAAAGAAAATCTGCAATGTTTTATATAGGGAAATAGCCTGTATGTATAAAGCCCATTTTCCTCAGCTTGTTAGTCAGTATAACACACATATGACTTCCTCTAAAAGAAAACTTAACAGACGTCTTCAAGCTTTAGGGTTTTTTTTCCTAAGAATCACTTTCAAGGTTTGCGCTCTTACAGTAGAGCTGATGAAAACATGATTGCTTTTCATGACTCCTCCTCTGTTGCTGGCTAGGCACATTAAAAAGACATAGCTGTCTATCTCAATGTACACATGCCATAGTAAAATGTGTGTTATTTACTGATAAAAACCACATGACAGCAGTTTAAAACCAGGATTTATTCTGTCAGTCAAATTAGGGAGGCAGAATACCCTCTACGCCAAGTGATTACTGTCTGGGTCTAAGTGTGGCGACCTGCCAGATCAATTATAATGGTAGAGAAGAGGAAATATGAAGACAGATTGGCTCAATTCTAAGCAGAAGCATCACTAAAAAAGAAACCCAGGGACATTTTAATGCAACATCCAATTACTTAAAAGTGCATCTTTGGCCTACACTGCAGTTTTTATTTATATGGTTTCTTTCTACAGAGAGTATAAAAAGGGAAATCAGCATAGAGTTGGACAAATGGGTGTAAATAAAAAACACACTGATTCCACTGATATAATCTGTACGTTGATGCTTCTGAGATGCAAATTTCTGAATGTCAGTTTTTACAACAAAAGCCTAGGAGTATCATGGGACAACATACCCAGAAGAGATCCAATAAAATTTCAAATGCGATCACATTAATATACTACCATTTTCTCCCTTTGACCTGTAATTGATTTCAAGGAGAAAAAAAAAACAAAACACTAGATTGCCCTTCATAGCCAAGCTTTTCCTCTGGTATTCATTATTTTATGGATAATTTACCTTTCCCAATGGGAAACAGTGAATGAATTCCTTGTTTTGCTTCGCTTGTGCACGTGGCTTTTGCTTTACCTGTTAAACTGTCTTTATCTCAACCCACAAGTTTTCTCACTTTTACTCTTCCAATTCTCTCCCCCATCCCACTGAGGGGGAGTGAGCGAGCAGCTGTGTGGTGCTTAGTTGCTGGCTGGGGTTAAACCATGACACTATTATTTTTATTAATAATGGGATTCATCCTCTCAAGTGCACATCTCTATTCCAGGTCCCTAAAACCAAGGTGGGAAACATGAGTTTCCATGAAGGAGACCAAGAGTTTAGTATTTCAGAGGATAAATTCATCAGCCTTGTATGGTGTGGTCTGATCAGTCTTCAGATGAAGGCTGAAAGAAATTGATCCAATTCTGATAAAAGTTGTTAAGGTTGATGCTCCACAAGTGGTGCGAAATTAGTGTCTGATCATTATTTCATAGGGCAAAATGACATTGTTTTGAATGAGACATACATCTAAGACCCTGCAGCCCTCACCATCATAAATAGTATCTGGCCAAATTAAAACTGAGTATCTAGAAACAGATACAATACAGTAATTTAAATAAAGAAGAAACTTCCAGGATTTCATCCTGGAATAATACATGATGTTGTTTATACATTAAACTGTTAGGTTTCTATTTTACAAAACTTTGGAATTAAATAAAATTCAGAGAGGTGCAGAAATGTGAAACCATGAAGTTCAAGAGATTTGCACTGGAGCAAAAGGAAAATTAGACCCATTATTTTGCAGCCTGCTGCATGATGACTACTAAGAGGATGCACAATATATCAGGTCTTAAAGATACCTTTTGCTAGACTTTGAAGAAGATTTATGACAAAAAAAGGAATGAAACAAGTTTTCTACTGAGACTCAGAAATGGTAAAAAGGCAAAAAAGATAATAGTATAAGAGCCTTAACATTTTTGATTCATTAGGGAGAATGGTTCATCTTTAACAGAACAGAGAATTAAAATGAGTAATACTGATATAAAAATCTGAAAATAAGCACAGGAGAATTTAATGCTAAGCACTGTCAGTTGGTACTCCACTTCCCATTTTTTAACACACATTATGAAAATGTATTTATCCTACATAAATGTATCTTAACAATACGAAGTATTCAAAAGAAAATTACAATTTTATACCATATATATAACTGATTAACTGATGGCTTCAAATCAGGAATCATCATACCCCGGAGTATTCTTTGTTAGGAGGTCGTTTAGTATTACATAAGAAATTGGAGGCAAAATGCCATTCAGTTAACTGTAGCTCTGAGTAATTGTTCAGTTTCAAGCCAGCTTGTCAATGTGTGGAATTAATATTTCTATCTTGAACATATAAGCAGGGGAATATAACTCCCACTATTTCCACTTTATAACTGCAGTATATAAAATAAGAAAGATCAATGCTGGGATGCCGTAATTATTTCTGCTGCCATTGCTTTAAAAAGGATACTGAAAAAAGATGGAGAGATTGAGCTGTGTGAATGATTAAAAATTAGAAATAACCTCCATTATAATTAGACAACAAAACTGCAATCTATTTTTTTTTTCATCCATGAAGAGGTTAAAATTGACTTAACTGCCAATAAATGGATACTAGAATTAAGACATATATATATATATATATTTTTTTTTTTTTTTTCCCCTGCTAAGGACAATTAACCACTGAAATAATTTACCCAGGTACACAAGGGATACTCCATGATGTGAAGCCCTTAAATTGTGACCAGACATCTTTCTTGAAGAGATGCTATACTCCAGACAGAAGGTTTGGGCATAAATCAGAAACTAGTAAGCAGCATTCTTTGACCTCTGCTCAATAGGTCAAACCTGGTGACCGCTAATGGTCCTATGCTGGCATTAAAATCTATGCATTTTAAATGGTTCTCCACATTACCATTTACTCTTTCTAATGTATCTCAGGATCCAGAGTGATGACTCTTCTCTTACGACTGCCTTATCACTTATCACTAAGTCCTTTCTCTTTAAAGGAATTTCATTTTCCTTTGTCAAGAAAAATTCAAGACATATTTCTCACAGTATGCAAGCTGATCCAGTAGTTAAGTTGAGTCAGCAGAGCAACTTCTAAAACCACTCATGCTTAAAAAAGATGTCTCACACATTAGGCCAATAGTAGAACATACATGTGCAGAAGTTGAGGACTGCCATCTGCTTTCTAAGACAAGTGGGAACAAACATCCGTCTAAAGTACCTGACAAGGTCCACAGCTCCCGCCCCTGCAAGCCAGGAGCACTCTCCCACTGACGTTTTTTATTCTTAGCACGGGGGGGACACTAACTGGCTCTAAACACAATCACAGAATCTGTCTGCACTTTGTTCACAGACTGAAAAATCTGGATAGTAAAGTTACTTTTTTTTTAAAAAAGGAGAGGCAGATTCCTAAGAAAAACTAAGAAGGGAGCCGCCAGCAGTTTCCTATATTACTGGTCTGACTCCCTCGGTTCTGCCTCTAGCTAAATCACCTCCAGTGTACGGTCAGGCACAGTGCTAGCATATACATCCCAGTGGATCATTAGACGAGCAGAGCCCTTCCTGAACCTATAGATAAGGTGTCCCTGCAACATTAAGGATACATAGTTAAACATTCACACAGGAAATGCTGTAATTAAGGACACATACATGTTTTTAGCTGCATCTACTTATGTGTTATATTTACAGGCTAGATAAGCTCTTTAACTATAAGATCACACCATAGTTCACATATCAGTTAAATAACTCATGATGACTCTAATGTTGCATCCCTACATTCCTGAAATTTAGTTTATGTGGAACTATCATTTACACCATAGTTTTTATTTTATCAGGTCTCTTGTACACTATGGTGAACAGTTCAATCTTCCAAACAGTTCCATGGGACCAAACACATAAAAAAGAAATTCTTTGAGAAATAGCATTGTTTTTTAAAGCAAGAACTAAATTAGTGCTTAATACAGGAATTCAAATATCTAGACACCTGCTAAAATATTACTTTGGATTTTTCTTACAGTGTAATCAGTAAGCTTTAAGTTGCTCACTGACTGACTTCAGTCAATCAGTTAGCCTTTAAGTGTTGTAATGCAACACCATATCAATATCTGAAATGAAATGTATTGCTATGGACACTAATAAGATTTCTGTCTAATTGAAACAGTCAATGTAATTGTCAAGTACTAATAACTACTAAAGCCCTGATTTGGTAGGACCTTTTTCCCCTTCCTGGAAATAGCATTATTATCCATTACATTTGTGTAATTCAGACAAGTGACACTTCTAAGAGTTGTTCCTGGATAGATGAAAAAAAACATTTTTCAACAGTCAGAAAAATAACTAAAAAACTTGAAGAAAAGAAAAAGTGTATACTGAACAATCAAGTCCTTTCTACAAGCAAAAATACCAGTAATTCTGCTATTGACTTTTCAGAGGTGGTTTGTGCTGAAATAAGGGACAAAGTGGCGTATTCTCACCTATGTGTGTCTTTTTCTCCACGTATAAGTTCCACAATGAAATAATAAATACTCTCCTCCTCCTTCTAACTCTCACCTTCAATACTACTATTATAAAAATCCTAGATCAAAAGATCTCAGGGTATAACCACAACTCACAACGGGTGATAGGGCAAGTCAGTAGCTCTGCAAAGAAACAGATACAGAAATGCTAATTGATTTAGTATCATAATACAGTCCCACGAATTTTAGTATCATAATATAGTCCCATGAATTATAGAGCACAAAAATATTAGAGACTTCTACTCATTTATTTGGAACGACTCGGTTCTTAATTTACTTCAGGGGGTTACAGATATCTTTTTCTCCCTGAAACTAGAGACAGCAGAACATATCATAAATAGATTTCCTCTTCGGTAATATTATTATTCCACTTGCTCACTGCTATACCTGTCCATGAGCAGGAATCCAATTTCCCCAGCCCTGGCCACTCAGCCTTTTTGATGCTCCCATTTGCCTCTCAGTCAGTTCCATGAAGGAAAATCAGCCTCTTCTAACAACTTGGTAATGGACCCTAACAATACAGAATCATTGACTCAAAGAATAATTTAGTTTAGATGTGACCTCCGGAGGCCAGGCAGCAAAACTCCCACCTCAAAGCAGGGCCAACTTCAAAGTCCAAGCAGGCTGCTCGGGGCTTTGTCCACGGATGGCAATTCCACAACCTCTCTGAGCAACCCGATCCAGAGCCTTGCCACCCACACTGGAGATTTTTGCTCTCTATAGCTAACATAATTGGTTTCTGTGTTCTCATAGCATAAGGTGTCCCAGCAAAGGAGATTATTCCTTTTCCTGTGTGTACTGAAGAAATAATTGTTCTCAGGCCATTCCCACGGGTTCCACCATTCCACCTGTCAGAGGGGACATCCTGACTGTCCCGTCTGATCTCCCATTCAACAGCTGACTGGGCATTTCACTACTCATTTCAGCCAAAACTAAATGGTTTAGGAAAAAACAGCCATTAAAACTGCTTATGCAACTCCATACCATTGACTTTTTTTTTCTTTTTTTTTCTTCCCAGCTCTTACAACATAAAATATGAATGCAGTTTTCCTTCACTGTGGTTTCACATTGACTCTTTAAATAGATTTGTTTTGTATAATTTCCAAAGTTTGAGTATTTTCATAGGTTACACAGTGCTTGGCCACACAGCCAGTCCTTTCAGCTTGATTTCCAAAGAAAGTATAGTTGGGTAATATAAATTTTTATCAGTGCTCTGGATGTTTAACTATGTCACCTGGAAGGTTTACAGAAAAATGTCACCAGGCTAATTCCTTAGCAGATGAACAAATAAATCAGCATTCTTTGTAATTACATCCCTTCACTCTGAGTTATGATTTATTCCGGTTCCAGGAACAGCTGCTCTTCCTTGTGTACTACCTTGTATTCTGGACGTTTATATTCTAGTGACACTTCCTGAGGCAAAAATGTACCTCCTATATTACCAGTTGTTTTCCAAAAGGATAGCCTACTTCTCAAGCTGTGCAGAGATCCAAAAAAGATTTCACTGAAGGCCCAGTTGTTATAAGACGAATATGAACTTAGTAGTACTGAAAAATGTATGCTTGCATGACTGCCAGCATTTGAATGAAGTGACATCTGGTCAAGCTGTCCTCTATACACATAGATACACAGACATGCCAGTCATGGTGCAAAGATATTTGGGGGACTGCCAGAAAATCTTAAGTACACAAACTCACTATAGGAGGCACGCTGTTCCAAAAATTACTTACTAGGGCACAAAATAACTCACTTTTTAAAAAGACGTGAGTGGTTGCCAGGTAATACAAGTTGAATGCATTAAAGTTACTCTGAAGTAATATTCCCATACAGACAAGTCTTCAGGGAGTCATTTGGAAAAACTTATCATAGGTATAATGAGTGCCTACTATGTGCATGATTCCAGCTAATGATATTCAACGTCAGGTCATGTAGAGAGGAAATCAGAAAGGCAAAAGCCCAGCTAGAATGCAATCTGGCCGCTGYYGTTAGAGACAACAAAAAATGTTTTTACAAATACATTAACRACAAAAAGAGAGCCAAGGAGAATCTCCATCCTCTATTGGATGCCGGGGGAAACGTTGTCACCGAGGATGAGGAAAAGGCTGAGGTACTTAATGTCTTCTTCGCCTCAGTCTTCAATAGTCAGACCAG